>CAUDMG010000523.1:602500-1025000 GCA_958450375.1 Homarus gammarus
AATTCAGTAATTTGACAAGTGAAGAAGTGAACATGTGTAAAGGTGTTGTGTATGCATCTATGTCCAAGCCTTGTGTTTCAAACTGTCCAGAAAGATTCACCAAAGCACTCCAAGCCCTTAAGAAAAATAAGGATCTACATGTCACTAAAGCAGATAAAGCCAACACAGTAGTGATTTTAAACAAAGATGACTATATCTCAAAAATGAATGACCTTTTATGTGACACTACAACATATTCTAAACTCATAAATAATCCTCTCAACACTGTCAACACCCAGTTCAACAAAAAACTTAAGTCCCTATTGAGAGGCAAAGCTACTCTCATTAAACATCTTACTTCAACGTCCCCTCCACTGCCTTACATGTACGGTTTAATCAAGACCCACAAGCCCAATAACCCAGCAAGACCCATCATTAGCTCTGTTGGGTCAATCTCTTATAAACTATCTAAATGGTTAGTTTCCTTACTAAACCCCCTAGTTGGCAACATTTCTAACTCCAATATCAAGAATAATATGGATCTGGTTGATAAACTCAATAACTTGCACATTAATCATGATTTTAAACTGGTCAGCTTTGATGTAACGTCACTTTTTACAAAGGTCCCAGTTGATGATTTACTAGAGTTCCTCATAGATTCCCTGGATAACATTTCACTGCCCGTCTCGAAAGACGACTTCATCGAACTCATCAAACTATGTATTAAGGATTGCAAATTCGAATTCAATGGGGAATATTATGCTCAAAAATTTGGTATGGCAATGGGTAATCCACTCTCACCTGTATTAAGCAACCTATATATGGAATTCTTTGAAAAGAAACTATTAAGTAATATTTTACCACCCTCAGCAGTCTGGTTTAGATATGTTGATGATGTATTATGTCTCTGGCCATGTAATGAGGACCTAAAAGTTTTCCTACCACAACTTAACAACTTAGCCCCCTCGATCAAATTCACTGTGGAATTAGAGCAAGACTGTAAATTGCCATTCCTAGACTGTCTGATACACAGAATAGGTAACACTTTTAAGTTCAGTATTTATAGAAAACCAACCAATGTGTGTTCATACATTCATTATTATTCTGCCCACCATAATAAAGTCAAACAGTCAGTATTTACAACAATGTTTTTACGTGCCTTGAGAATTTGCAGTCCGGAATTCATCGATGAGGAATACAAATATATATATAATATTGGCTCAAACCTTAAATACCCTAGATCTTTCATAGACAAATGCTTAAACATTACTAAGAAAACTTTTTATAGAACTGATCCCAAGCCCACCCATGACCATAAGAATATCTTAATATTACCATTTCACAAAAATTTCTCACACATTCCGGCACAGCTAAAATCTTGGAACGTCAATGTGGCATTTAAAAACTCATGCACTGTTAAACAAATGTTAATCAAGAACTCCCCCAACAACACAATTGGTTGCATTTATAAAGTTCCTTGCAAGGAATGTAATATGTTTTACTTAGGCCAGACAGGTAAAGATCTTGTAACTAGAATTAAACAACACAAATACAGTGTTAGGACAGGCCAGGAATCCAATGCTCTGTTTGTTCATTTGAGGGATAACAAGCATTGCATTGACTGGGATAATGCCTCCTCAATATTACCATGTAATTCAATTGATAGTAGGAACATCATAGAATCTAGTCTTATTAAACATACCGAAGCATTCAACATGAATTTGAGTAACGGCATGTACAAGCTGGACAACTTTGTAATTAAGAAGATTTGTGATCAGGTGAGAGGGCGGGTCACTGTCCCATCTGACCCAACCACCAACCGTTGTGTGCCATTTAAAGATTAGTAGGGTCATTACCATTACCTGACCATTGTGGACCTGGTCTCACCCTCCTCTGTATATATTCATCTTGTTTTGCATTACTCTATCTAGTCTGTACTCACCCCTGAAGATGTGAATTACACGAAAGCGCTTGGGAACTTCGTGTTTTCTTCTTTCCTGGTGGTTATCAGCATATATATATATATATATATATATATATATATATATATATATATATATATATATATATATATATATCTTGATAAAATCACACGGGAAAATGGAAACAACGGAGTACCTTAGCTTTCGTCTTTATTCAAGACATCTTCAGAGGCAACTGGATTACATGGACAGAGAGAGGCTTAAATATACAGGGTGACCTAAAAAACATGAGGTCAGGTCAAAATGATGACATCCACTAATCCCCACACCAACACACACGTAGAGGAGCTTAAGAGAAGGGTGGTGACGTGACTAGTCAAGTCAGGTCAGAAAAAAGGGGGCCCACAAAATAACTATCATACATCTAGATCAAAGGTTTTTAAAGCATTTTTAACCTTGGGCCACTGACAAATAAATTTATGTAACATATTATCGGTTTTGAACTGACCATCACTAAGGTTTATTGATTTTAATTCCTTAATCAAACTAGCTTCAACAAGAAGTCTTTCTGTGACACAAGATGATTTGAAAACTTCTAAGCTTTTTTCCCAAGCAATGGGGTGATTATTATTCCTAACATGAACGAACAAGGCACTGCTTTCAGATGCAGTTCTAATATTATACTTATGTTGTTTGATTCTAAGCTGCAGTGTTTTTCCTGTCTGACCTACATAATTACAATTACATTTGCTACATGGAATACAATAAACACTACCATTTACATTCAAACTTGGGCTATTCCTTATTAACATATTAGTAATGGTTGAGTCATACTTGAAAACAACATTAATATTTAGAAGCTTGAGGGACCGAACTAACGGGACAAATTCATTACGATAGGGCAGAGTCAAAATATTCTTAAGTGTAGGAACTTGTCTGGTTTGAGAGGAATGAAAGGATTTTTTAGCCCTATTAAAACAACGATCAACAAACACAGAAGGGTACCCAAGTTTATGTGCAATAGAACGAATGTGTTTCAATTCATCGTCAATAAATTCAGAGTCACAAATACGCAGACATCTTAGGAACATAACAGAAAAAACTGACATTTTGGTAGACTCAAGGTGATTCGATAAAAAGTGAATGAAACTGTCTACCTGTGTGGGCTTTCTATATACCTTGAATTTATAGTTTTGGCCATTTCTCATGATAAGCATATCAAGAAATGGAAGGGATTCATTTATTTCTCTTTCAATTTTGAACGTGATACTAGGGACAATATTATTAAGTTTGTCTAAAAATTCAAATGGGTCACTGTTTTTAGGCCAAAGACAAAGAACATCATCAACATATCTATACCATGGAGGAATAAAGTCCACTATATTGGGTAGTAATCTAGACTCAAAGAACTCCATATAAATACAGGCTAGAGGAGCAGAAAGACAATTACCCATGCTCATACCAAATATTTGCTTGTAGAACTTCCCATTTGCACTAAACACATTGTCAGTTACGCATAACTCTATCAATTTCAGGAAAGTATCATGTTCAATAGTTAAATCTAGCAGTTGTAATTTATCTTTAAGAAATGAAAGTAAGTCTTTGACAGGTACTCTAGTGAACAGTGAATTTACATCAAAACTTATTAATTCGCAAGGTGCGTTAATCCGCTTTCTATTGCTAAAGGTTTAATCAACCTGGAAAAGAAGAAGTCGTCTGATGTTACAAATGAAGATATTTCCATAGCTAAAGGTTGTATACATAGTGTTTTAAATAAGAAATTTGCTTCAAACATTCCAAAAAGATTTGAAACAGCCTTGATAAACTTGAAAAGAAATAAGAATATCCATATTACCAAGGCTGATAAGTCTAATGCTATTGTTATCTTGGATAAAAGTGACTACAATGATAAGATGAATTCATTACTTAGTGATGAAAGCACGTATTGTGAGCTTACGAAAGATCCCCTGGAAAATATTAATAAGTTGTCTAATTCCAAAATGAAGATGTTATTGAAAAAGAACCCCGATCTCACTAAACAGCTCTCTCAAATCAATCCCACTTTACCTTATATGTATGGCTTGATCAAAACCCACAAGCTTAATAATCCATTACGTCCTATCGTGAGTTCTGTGGGGTCTGTTACTTACAAATTATCCAAGTGGCTGGTAAAGATGATATCCCCTCTTACAGGCCAAATTTCTAATTCACATATACGCAATAGCAGTGATTTAATTGATAAACTCAAGAAACACAACGAACCTTGCGAATTAATAAGTTTTGATGTAAATTCACTGTTCACTAGAGTACCTGTCAAAGACTTACTTTCATTTCTTAAAGATAAATTACAACTGCTAGATTTAACTATTGAACATGATACTTTCCTGAAATTGATAGAGTTATGCGTAACTGACAATGTGTTTAGTGCAAATGGGAAGTTCTACAAGCAAATATTTGGTATGAGCATGGGTAATTGTCTTTCTGCTCCTCTAGCCTGTATTTATATGGAGTTCTTTGAGTCTAGATTACTACCCAATATAGTGGACTTTATTCCTCCATGGTATAGATATGTTGATGATGTTCTTTGTCTTTGGCCTAAAAACAGTGACCCATTTGAATTTTTAGACAAACTTAATAATATTGTCCCTAGTATCACGTTCAAAATTGAAAGAGAAATAAATGAATCCCTTCCATTTCTTGATATGCTTATCATGAGAAATGGCCAAAACTATAAATTCAAGGTATATAGAAAGCCCACACAGGTAGACAGTTTCATTCACTTTTTATCGAATCACCTTGAGTCTACCAAAATGTCAGTTTTTTCTGTTATGTTCCTAAGATGTCTGCGTATTTGTGACTCTGAATTTATTGACGATGAATTGAAACACATTCGTTCTATTGCACATAAACTTGGGTACCCTTCTGTGTTTGTTGATCGTTGTTTTAATAGGGCTAAAAAATCCTTTCATTCCTCTCAAACCAGACAAGTTCCTACACTTAAGAATATTTTGACTCTGCCCTATCGTAATGAATTTGTCCCGTTAGTTCGGTCCCTCAAGCTTCTAAATATTAATGTTGTTTTCAAGTATGACTCAACCATTACTAATATGTTAATAAGGAATAGCCCAAGTTTGAATGTAAATGGTAGTGTTTATTGTATTCCATGTAGCAAATGTAATTGTAATTATGTAGGTCAGACAGGAAAAACACTGCAGCTTAGAATCAAACAACATAAGTATAATATTAGAACTGCATCTGAAAGCAGTGCCTTGTTCGTTCATGTTAGGAATAATAATCACCCCATTGCTTGGGAAAAAAGCTTAGAAGTTTTCAAATCATCTTGTGTCACAGAAAGACTTGTAGTGGAATTCTCCCCTACAAACGCTGTTTGTCGCAACCTAGCCGACCCCACCTATTCCCCAGTGTATGCCTCGTGACCTAGGTCAACCAGCGCCGCCATACACCACGGAGCGGGGGTCAACTACTAAGCCACGCCTACCCCCGCTATTTAAGACCTGACCTCGCGGTGATCTGCCTCTCGCTCTCGCTCACTCTCTACATACAGCTACAGCCAGCAACACCTCCTCCGCCGCTGCCCGGCTGGCCTCGCTCCTCTGCCTGCCTGGCGGTCCTCTCTCCCGCTGGCGAGCATGGCGACCCACAAGCTGTCCTCCTGTGAGCATCCTCACCAACCAGCTCTCTCTACATCACGCTTGTAACCACGCTGCCTTCCCAGCACCAAGCTGCATTGTACATTCAATACAACATGTATACAGAGAGCACATTTTGAGTTTCCTTTCTCCATTCCATCCTGAGTGTGAACAAAACAACCTGAACCCCACAAATGGTGACTCCCGGAGATTCGCACTCACACAGGATGGAGGAGAAACTGATCACGCTCCCAGTCTTCAAGAAACATGGAAGACTGGCTTATCCACCCAGAAGCAGCTGTCATCGACTCTACAACTACAGTTTCTACACCGCAGGTCAGACACCCTAGAGCAGCTCTGCTACTCTAAGCAGACACCAGCTCCTCTTCCTGCCCCAAGCACCACGTCCTAACGACCCCAGCACACCCGTCCTGCCTCAGACGCCGACCCCGGCCCAGCAGTAACCCCCGCCGCCCTGACGCGGCCTCTGTTCCTGAGTGCGGACCCACACACCCCTCTTTTCTCCCTCAGGTACTCCCTGCTAATGTCCTGCACCCTGCTGCTGTCGTGGACCCAGCTGCTGTCACGAGCCCTCATCCGCTGCTGCTGACACAGCCCTTGCTACTGACCCAGGCCCACACACACCCCAGCAGGCGCATCTGGCGACTCTGTACCTGCCGTGAGGGAAGCACAACATTCATCGCCTCCACACGCACTTATTCTCCCTCTCTACTCCCACAGATATTGTGTATCTAGACAGTTGTCGCCAGCGACCGGCTCATCCACGCCATCGCCGTTGTCTCACATGAGGCACGCACCGCCCGTTCTGCCTCACATGTGCTATGCAACTCTGCAGACAACAAGTCTCCTACACAGCCTGGAGGGAAGGGGGAGTACTGTAGTGGAATTCTCCCCTACAAACGCTGTTTGTCGCAACCTAGCCGACCCCACCTATTCCCCAGTGTATGCCTCGTGACCTAGGTCAACCAGCGCCGCCATACACCACGGAGCGGGGGTCAACTACTAAGCCACGCCTACCCCCGCTATTTAAGACCTGACCTCGCGGTGATCTGCCTCTCGCTCTCTACATTCAGCCACAGCCAGCAACACCTCCTCCTCCGCCTGCCTGGCGGCCCACACACCTCCGCCGCTGCCTGGCGGCCTTCCCTCCCTTCATGGCGACCCACAAGCTGTCCGTCTCTGAGCGTCCTCACCAACCAGCTCTCTCTACATCACGCTTGTAACCACGCTGCCTTCCCAGCACCAAGCTGCATTGTACATTCAATACAACATGTATATAGAGAGCACATTGTGAGTTTCCTTTCTCCATTCCATCCTGAGTGTGAACCAAAACAACCTGAACCCCACAGACTTCTTGTTGAAGCTAGTTTGATTAAGGAATTAAAATCAATAAACCTTAGTGATGGTCAGTTCAAAACCGATAATATGTTACATAAATTTATTTGTCAGTGGCCCAAGGTTAAAAATGCTTTAAAAACCTTTGATCTAGATGTATGATAGTTATTTTGTGGGCCCCCTTTTTTCTGACCTGACTTGACTAGTCACGTCACCACCCTTCTCTTAAGCTCCTCTACGTGTGTGTTGGTGTGGGGATTAGTGGATGTCATCATTTTGACCTGACCTCATGTCTTTTAGGTCACCCTGTATATTTAAGCCTCTCTCTGTCCATGTAATCCAGTTGCCTCTGAAGATGTCTTGAATAAAGACGAAAGCTAAGGTACTCCGTTGTTTCCATTTTCCCGTGTGATTTTATCAAGAGATATATATATATATATATATATATATATATATATATATATATATAATATATATACACCTAGACCCCGACTTACGACTACGTGGACTTACGACCGTCGGGACTTACGACCGCCTCAGATATAGAAAAAAAAAAAAAAAAAAAAAAAAAAAAAAAAAAAAAAAAATTAAATGACACATGCATTTTCTATACCGAAACGTTTCCAGTTAATGTAGTCTCCATGTATAATTAGAAAATTGTGGGGGCCCCATGTGCATTCAGCTGACTACATTAAAGGTTAAGTGCTCAGTCACACTGTATCCATTCCTTATTATTTATTACTTTCACTGTACTGTATCCATTCATCATTATTCATTACTTTTACTGTACTGTATTTCATTGTAGATTTTTTATTAATTTTTTTTTTTTTTTTTTTTTTTTTTTTTTTATCTATACTGTATCGGACTTACGACCTGGATTTGGGTCCCTAACCCCGTCGTAAGTCGGGGTCTAGGTGTATATAATATATATATATATATTATATATATACAGGTAGTCGTCGACTTACGACCTAGATTGGTTACGGCCGACCGGTCGTAAGTTGATCTGGTCGTAAGTCGGCCTATGTTATAATTACCTTACGTATATTATACTGTAATGTGTAATGATAATATAATCATCTTTAAGTCATATTTTATCAACATTTTCTTTGTTCATTATTGTTACGGTCGTCAGGTTTAAGTAAATCACTGCATACTACAGTACAATTGGTTTATTATTTACACTGGGGCTGGGGCCAAAACTGTCGTACCGCCGGTCGTAAAGTCGAACAGACGTAAGTCGCATAGGTCGTAAGTCGACGACTACCTGCTATTATATATATATATATATATATATATATATATATATATATATATATATATATATATATATTATATTATATATATATATATATATATATATATATATATATATATATATACAGTGGGGTATGCTATAACGAACGTAATTGGTTCCAGAACCTCGTTCGTTATAGGATTAATCCGTTCCAGGCCCCCAAATACAACCACTTAACACTGAAAAAATTCTGTGGAAAATGTAAAAAATACGGTACTTTATCTTACCTTAGTGTTGTTCAGCATGCAGGACAGGAGGCAGAGGGGGAGGGGGGAGGAGAGAATTATTGAGAAGAGGTGGAAGGAGAGGAGTCATCCTTCCTAGCCCTCTTTGGTGACTGTCTCACAGGCACTTTGTCTGTATGTTCTTTTGTTATCTTTGTAAAGAAGATATCCAGGGTTGGCTGTTTCAACCTTGATTTCTGGACCTTCCAAAAGTAGTTCATAACATTGTCATTGAACACACTGATGGCCTTTTGCACAGAACCAACATCAGGATGATAATCCTCAACAAACTTGGACAGTTTGCTCCAGCAAAAGAACGCTTCCTTGAGATCTTTGGCTGGAATGATGCGGCTTTCATCCTTGTCCTCCTCCTCCCCTGACTCCTCAGAAGTTAAGCTCTGCTTCAGTGTCTCATTTTCCTCTTTGTGAAGCTCAAGCAGCTCCTCAGTGGACAGTTCCTTACTGTGCTCTTCCACCAACTCCTCGACATCATCATCATCCATTTCCAGGCCCATGGAATTGCCCAGAGACACAATTTCATGAACAACAGCCTCTTCTTCTAACTCTTCGAAGCCTTCAAAGTCTCTTTGAAGGACACATTCAGGCCACAATGGCCTCCAAGCAGCACAAAGACACCTCACAGTAACCTCTTTCCAGGCTGAGGTAATTAAAAATACAGCATCTGCTATATTGAAGTGACTCTTCCAAAATTCCTTCAAGCTAACATCACTGGAAGAAGTGGACGCAAAACATTTTCTAAACAGTGCCTTTGTGTACAGCTTCTTAAAGTTAGAAATTACCTGTTGATCCATGGGCTGGATGAGAGGTGTTGTGTTGGGTGGCAAGAAGTGCACAGTGATGAAGTTCAACTCCTCTGGCAATTCAACCATCAAATTAGGAGGGTGGGCTGGTGCATTGTCCATCACCAACAAAGCTTTTAGTGGAAGATTATTCTCCCTGAGGTATTCCCGAACACTGGGTCCAAACACCTCAATCACCCACTCAGAGAATAAATTCCTGGCCACCCAAGCCTTTGGGTTTGACCGCCACATAACACCAAGGCGGGTCTTCCGAGTGTTTTTTAAAGCTCTGGGGTTTTCTGCATGGTACACAAGGAGTGGCTTTATTTTGCAGTCACCAGAAGCATTAGCACAAAGAAGGAGGGTAAGCCTGTCTTTCATTGGTTTATGGCCAGGGACAGAAGTTTCCTCCTTGGTAATGTATGTACGGCGAGGCATTTTTTTCCAAAAAAGTCCAGTTTCATCACAGTTGAATACCGGCTGAGAAACAAAGCCTCCCTCTTTAATAATATTCAAAAAAATGTCATGGTGTTCCTTAGCTGCTTCCTTATCGGCACTAGCAGCATCACCATGTCTCACAACACTATGTATTTTATTTCTCCTTCTGAAACCAGTAAACCACCCCTTGGTACCCATACACACTGGCACATCACTATCACGTGCACTGGGAGTCTTGGCTTTAAGGTCCTCAAACAATTGTCTGGCCTTCTCACAAATTATAGCTTCACTAATGCTATCACCTGCCATTTCTTTCTCCTTTATCCACACTAAGAGTAAGTTTTCCATCTCCTCAATCACATTACACCTTGCTTTGCTAAGTCTAGAGATTCCCTTAGCCACTTGCACTGTTTTCAACTCCTCTTTATTCTTTAAAATCGTACATATAGTCGATTTAGCCATCCCATACTCATCACTAAGTTTCGCAATGCTTGTTCCATCCTCACGTTTCTTTGTGATTTCTTTCTTGGTTTCAAGAGTTATGAGCTTTCTCACTCGCTTTGAACGATTCATTGTCACAATTGTACACTTGTATAACAAAATTTTTATACAAATAACTCTATTTCCACATCAAAAGACGAAATTTCAACAATAACAGTGGTGCACTGGCTACACAATGAGACAAAGATGGCGCCTGACGCTCTTGTTGTGGGTCGCGGTACAACAATATTCATGCGCCAGGCGAAATAGTCCGGTATTCATCGGCGTTCGTCGTAGGAGTTGCGTTCGTTATAGCATTCTCAATTTTATAGGTAAAACCGTTCGTTATAGGAATATTCGTAGTAGGATCCGTTCGTTATAGCATACCCCAATATATATATATATATATATATATATATACACCTAGACCCCGACTTACGACGGGGTTAGGGACCCAAATCCAGGTCGTAAGTCCGACATGGTCGTAAGTCCGACATAGATAAAAAAAAAAAAAAAAAAAAAAAAAAAAAAATTTTTTTTTTTTTTTTTTTTTTTAATAAAAAATCTACAATGAAATACAGTACAGTAAAAGTAATGAATAATGATGAATGGATACAGTACAGTGAAAGTAATAAATAATAAGGAATGGATACTGTGTGACTGAGCACTTAACCTTTAATGTAGTCAGCTGAATGCACATGGGGCCCCATAATTTTCTAATTATACATGGAGACTACATTAACTGGAAATGTGTCGGTATAGAAAATGCGTGTGTCATTTAAAAAAAAAAAATTTTTTTTTTTTTTTTTATCTAAATCTGAGGCGGTCGTAAGTCCCGACGGTCGTAAGCCCACGTAGTCGTTAGTCGGGGTCTAGGTGTATATATATATTATGTATATATATATTATGTATATATATATATAATATATATATATGCCTGTATATATATATATATATTTCATGTAAATCCACAATGAAAACGTGGATAAGATAAATTTTATCAAGATATATATATATATATATATATATATATATATATATATATATACATACATACATACATACATACAGTGACTCCTCCGTTAACGAACTCAATCCGTTCCAAAAGGTCGCTCATTAACCGAAAAGTTCGTTAACCGAAACCATTGTTTCAATGGGTTTTTGGGTAATTGGTTCCAGCTCACCGAAAATTTCCTAACTTCAACAAAAATGGGAGAAAAATTTACTTACTTTGAGGTGTGTATGTAGAAGGCTCCTGGATGATGATGATGATGTGCATTTGAAGTGGGAGGTGGAGGAGGAGAAGGGAGAAGAGAAGGAAGTGGAGGTGGAGGAGAAGCATTTTACTGCTTCTTGGAAGGTGAGTCACCTTCCATGAAAATGTCAGGAACCTCTGGACTGACAGATTCTCCACCATGAACATCCTCTCTCCTTCTTGAAGTGGAAGGCTGAGGGCTAGCATCAACCTCTCTCCTTCTTGAAGTGGAAGGCTGAGGGCTAGCATCTTGTTCCCTCTGCCTTTTACTGAAGAAAGTGTCAATTGTGGTCTGTGGGGCACCTGTCCTCCTCACCATTAACTTATGTTTAAAGAAGGAGACCACTGAGTCCTCAACATGACACAAAGTTAGTTCAGTTTTTTCCACTTCTGGGTGCTTTGAAGCCAGTTCCCTGAACTTCTCCCAGTAGTAAATCACATCTTTCAACTATTTAGCTGACATATGGTCATCACTTTCAATTTCCTCCTCACCACTGTCAGCCTCTACCTGTAGCATCTCATCCAGTTGCTTCAAATCATCAGGAGTAAGTTCCTCCTCATGAGACATCACAAGCTCTTCCACATCCTTCTCCTCCACTTCAAGGCCCAATGACTGACCAATGGACACAATCTCCTGGTCCAACTCTGCTTCTTCCTCAAATCCCTCAAAATCATGGACTACTGATGGCCACAGTGCTTTCCATGAAGAATTGAGGGTTCTATTGGAGACTTCTTGCCATGATGACACAATCAATTTTACAGCCTCCAGGACGTTGAATTGTGTCTTCCAGAACTGTTTCAGTATTAGTTCAGGATCATTGGAAGTTGCCTGATGACACCTCCTAAACCAGGGGTTCTCAACCGGGGGGGAATTTCCCCCCCTCAGGTTTTCAGGGGAGGGAAAACTGATACTAATATGGAAAAAATAAAGGATTTTCAGTATTCTATGCATATTATTTGGAATGCACTTTTTGAGGCCAACAATCTTGGAAAGGAGGGGGAATGACATTCTGACATATGGTGAAAGGGGTTTATGGGGCAAACAAGGTTGAGAACCACTGTCCTAAACATTTTCTTCATGTTCAACTTCTTGAAGTTGCTGATTACATTCTGGTCCATTGGCTGTATGATTGATGTCGTGTTTGGAGGCAAAAACAACACTTTCACAAAGTCAAATTGATACTCCAAATTGCTGGCAAGGTCAGGGTCATGACCAGGAGCATTATCCATGAGGAGAAGAGCCTTTAAAGGAAGTTTATTGGTGGATAGGTAGCTCTTGACAGAAGGGCAAAACACATCAAGAGCCCATTCTTTAAAGAACTGTCTTGTCACCCATGCCTTACGGTTGGACTTCCAATAAACTCCAAACTTTGTTCTTACCACTTTCTGTTGCTTGAACACCCTGGGGTTTTCAGAGTGGTAGACAAGCATAGGCTTCAGTCGGAAAACCCCTGAAGCATTGGCACCAAACAATAGAGTGAGACGGTCTTTCATGGGTTTATGCCCAGGTAAAGAGGCTTCATCTTTGGTGATGAATGTTCTTTTGGGCATCTTTTTCCAGAACAGCCCAGTTTCGTCCACATTGAACACTTGCTGTGGAAGATAATTTTCTTCTTCCATCAGTTTTTTAAATTCAACTAAAAACTTTGCTGCCCCTTCTTTATCAGCACTAGCAGCTTCACCATGCCTAACAACACTTAAAATGTCACTTCTTTTCTTAAATTTTTCGAACCAGCCTTTGCTAGCCCGAAAATCTTCAAATTCTGTTCCTGAAGAACCAGGTTGATCTGCCTTTAAATGTTCATAAATCTCCCTGGCTCTTTCACAAATGAAATCACCAGAAACTGAATCACCTTTCATCTGTTTTTCCCTAATCCAGATGACAAGTATACTTCATTTAACACGTGTTAAATGGACTAAAAATGAAGTATATATATGTACCTCGCGTTTCATACCAGCTGGATTCGGTAAAATGCTACTGACACCACATACGAGGCACGGGCAGTTTCCCAATGAGGTTCACGGCGCCATCAGCTCGATGAACAGGCTTTGTGTGAAATATAACAGAGTCTAGAACTGCTTTTAGTGTCCTTGTGGGCTAGCCGGTAAGCGTTCCCTAGGGCCACCCAGTTGGTCGAGGGTTCGATTCCTTGCTGGTGAGGTCGTTGATTATATATATATATATATATATATATATATTTATATATATAAATATATACATATATATATATATATATATATATATATATATATATATTTCATTAGCCTAATAAAGCAAGCAGACTTCTACATACCATCAACACCTCAACCCGCCAGGATTCAAACCCATGGCTCACGAACCCATGACTGTGACTGGGGAACGATACCTCTGGAACACCAGAATATATATATATATATATATATACAGTCGGCCCTTAACATACGCAGGGGTTACGTAACAGAGATAGCCGTGGATGTTAAAAATCTGCGTATATGTGCTGCCCCCCCCCCCCCCCCCCCCCAAAAAAAAATAACACCCCTGACCCCCCCATGTCCTTATTTACCGTATATACCTGTGTGTAGTTCGAGTTTTTAAGACCAAATTATTTGGCAAAAAATTGGTGGTCGACCTCTAAAAGGGTAATAGTTTCGTTAGATTGAAAATTATTTACCAGTAACTACCAGTAAACAATGGAAACGATGCACCAACGCACCACCAGCTGTGAGTGTCGGTACAGTTGCCAGGGTAGATCTCTTGCGAGCCCAAAGTAGCCAAATCCATGGTATGGTAGCACAGAACAATGTAAAACATAAAGTATTCATTTATTAAAGTTTATTTATAGATACTGGACA
Source organism: Homarus gammarus (assembly GCA_958450375.1). NCBI lineage: Eukaryota > Metazoa > Arthropoda > Malacostraca > Decapoda > Nephropidae > Homarus > Homarus gammarus. The sequence goes on from CAUDMG010000523.1 coordinate 616,734, forward strand.
TAAATTTTTGTTCATTACATTTGAAACATCAATCTTTGTTAATTAAATTTGAAACAAAAGAAAACTACGATACCGTATTTTCATTAGAATATTACATCACAAGTATATTTTACCTTAATTGTGACTGAATGAATATACGTATTCTCAGAAATAAATACAGAAATGCAATATTTTTGCTGGAATGACGAACATATTACAGTGGAAAGTGGGATAAAATCATGACGAAAACAATGACTTTCGCTTTCTTTCGTTATTCAAAAGATTTTACCGTAATCGCTTTTCGAATGGTTTTCAGTTAAAAAACTGTTGTACTCGTACTGTATTACAATAATATTCTATCCTATCATTAGCCTTATAATCCCACAACTGAAAACCATTCGAAAAGTGATTACGGTAACATCTTTTGAACGAAAGAAAGAGAAAGTCATTGCTGTCGTCACAATTTTATCCCACTTTCCACTGTAATACGTACATCATTTCAGCAAAAATATTACATTTCTTTGTTCTCAGAAATAAATGGTAGTTTTGTTGAAACGTAATGTACAGTATTTAATATTAAAATGCAAAAATAGCTATAAAAACAATTAATACACCCGTAATGTACTGGCTGGCATCTCGTCCCTGCTCCCGCGTCCAAGGTCACCACTCCTCCCAACTCGCTCCCTCCTCCGCCTCCTCACCGTCACTACTGCCGACAACAAACACAAATGTTTTGTGAATAACTGCACCTCCACTTCCTCTGTACAGTACTGAACTGTACTGTGCTGTACATTTTTACAAACAATAAACATGGCAAGAAAAGCTATTAAAAAAAAAGAGATAAAAATTTCACTTTACTGTACAGTTCCTATCCTCGGCAACAGGACGGGGGTCATCGGGCTCATCGTCACTCAATTCAATAACGGGTGGTGAAGTGGGGGCGACGGTGGATTCAGCTGCTTCCTCACTGCCGCCAGTGATTGATTGTGTTCAATCTCTCCTTCGGTGATCAAAGAACAAGGTGATGGGGAGTTGTCGTCTCTTTCATTCATTTCTTCCATGATGTTTTTGTATGGAGCGAAAACGTCGTCCATCCCTCGCATGAATTTCAGGGCACGCACCATGGAGGGGTCCATACTATAAGCCAGGTTTTTCAGTGCCTCAATATTCCTGGTCATCTCCCCCAACTTCTCCAACGTTATTTCTTGGTGCTCTTCCTCATCCTCTTTCCCTTTCGCTTCCTCTTCCTCTTCCTTGCCTGAGTCTACTAACTCCTGTAGATCCTCCTCGGTCAGCTCAGTGTCATGCTCTTCAATTAGCTCCCTAATCTCGTCCTCTGCCATGTCCTGGAAGCCTTCAGCAGCCACTTTCCGTGACAGTGCCAGGGTCATTCTGAATATTTTCATTAAAATCCATCAAAATCATTTTCCTTGTCATCGTCTTAAGCACCAAACAGCTCCTCCCAGTCTTCTCCTTGAACAGGGCTAACGGGTACACGTGTTTTTCGAATCGTTTTCAATTAAAAAAATGTTACAGCATATGTATATTTTACCTAAACTGTGCCTGAATGAATATATTCTCAGAAATAAATAGTAGTTTTGCTGAAACGTGATGTATTTCAATGTAAAATAGGATAAAATACATGACGAAAACAAAAGACTTTACCTAACCTTCCAATGTTCAAGAGATGTTACTCGTTATTTTAATAGTTTTCGGTTAAAATACTGTTATATTAGTGATATTCTATTCATACTGTGCTTGATATAATACATTCACGGAAATGTAATATCTTTGCAACTACAATGCTGATATCAACACAAGCGTGGCTACAGCGAGACTGACTGAGTGAGGGAGAGCTATGCGTGTGTGTGTGAGGCTGCGGGAGCGGGCGGTGTCCCGTGTTTGGTGCCGCGCGCGATTTGAATGTACTTCAATTACATCAATGTACAGAATATTTCTCCGGCGGGGCAATCCGCGTATTGCAAATCCGTGTATTAGGTAATGACCCTACTAATCTTTAAAAAGCACCGCAATTGTGTGTAGTCAGGTCAGAGGGTTACAAATCTTCTTAATTACAAAATTGCTTCGGTATGTTTAATGAGACTAGATTCTATAATGTTCCTACTGTCAATTGAATTACAAGGTAATATTAAGGAGGCATTATCCCAGTCAATGCAAAGCTTATTCTCCCTCAGATGAACAAACAGAGCATTGGATTCCTGGCCTGTCCTAACACTATATTTATGTTGTTTAAGTCTAGTTACAAGATCATTACCTGTCTGGCCTAAGTAAAACATATTACATTCCTTGCAAGGAACTTTATAAATGCAACCAATTGTGTTGTTGGGGGAGTTCTTGATTAACATTTGTTTAACAGTGCATGAGTTTTTAAATGCCACATTGACATTCCAGGTTTTTAGTTGTAAAGGAATTTGAGAGAAATTTTTGTGAAATGGTAATACTAAGAGATTCTTATGGTCATGGGTGGGCTTGGGATCAGTTCTATAAAAAGATTTCTTATTAATCTTGAGCCAATATTATAGATATATTATAGATATACAGTCACCCCTCGGTTAACGAACTCAATCCGTTCCAGAAGGTCGTTCGTTAACCGAAACCATTGTTTCAATGGGTTTTTGGGTAATTGGTTCCAGCTCACCGAAAATTTCCTAAATTCAACAAAAATGGTAGAAAAGTTCACTTACTTTTAGGTGCGTATGTAGAAGGCTCCTGGATGATGATGATGATGATGATGGGAATTACAATGGGGGTGGAGGAGAAGGAAGAAGAGAAGGCATTGGGGTGGAAGAGAAGTCACCCCATGGTGCCATTTCACCCATAAAATTTTAGCTCTCTTGATGTAATTCAAGATTATTTTCTTTAAATCAACACTGCACTGCATTATATATTGTCAATATGTAAAATATATTTCAAAATGACCAATAATTTGCTTGGACACACAGAAAAGAAGCATTTAGTTGAAGAGAGACTCAAGAAAGATGTTACCTCCAGTGAAAAGAGAGAGAGACTAACGCCTGTCTGGTGTGTTAAGAGGCTGGATGCCGTGCATTAAACTAGTCACTTTACCTTCAATTATGTTCAATAATTGTTAAAATGATTAAAAAATTGAATATTAAACTTTTAAAATTATTGAATAGTATAAACTTCTTGATATTTACTAAAATAGTAAGGAATTTAAGCCCTAAAACCGATTAATGTATTGGCGGACTGATACTAAAGCTGGTTGCCAGGTCAGTGCAAGCGAAAACATGTTGAGGTTGGTTTGTAAGAAATTCGTTAACCGAATTTTTGTTTGTTAACCGAATTGAAGATCCTAATGGAAGGCAGTTCGTTAACCGAAATTTCGTTAACCGAGGCGTTCATTAAACGAGGGGTCACTGTATTTATAAGATTTATCTTATCCACGTTTTCATTGTGGATTTACATGATATATATATATGATACTATATATATATATATCTATATATATATATATATATATATATATATATATATATATATATATACACGGAGGCCCGCGTAAAGTGAACCACATAACATATGGGATTAAATGAAATAGAGACCGGCTGACCCCAAAACTCCACTTTTTCCGACACAATACCTATGTTCTAGTAAAAATAACATCTTAATTTTATGATGGTACATGCACACAATTAATACTTAAGAGAAATAGAGAAATACAGTCGCCAAGTTAATGTCCATTCAAATAATGGACTCAACTCCCTCCCCCTCTTCTCACACTACACTCGCTGGCTCTTCCCTCTCTGAGAAATTTTTTGGGGAAAACCACTAGATTTTAAGGTATAGTAATAAATAATACCTCAAACTAAAGTTAGGATAATATAATTGACATTGCTGGATTCCTTGTAAGACCAGGAATATTTTGAATATAAATGTCATATATTTTGCACAAAAGATAACATATTTACTCAGAGTAAACAAAATACTTACATTAGATCTAAAATTTGTATGTCTAATGCAAAATCTATGATGTTTATATTCAAAATGATCATCAAATTGTAAGAATTCCAGCAATGTAAATTATATTCTGGCCGGGTAATTTGTATGAATTTTATGAGCTAAAACAAATATCTTCAGTTAATAAAAAAAAAAAAATATTCTTCACGACACTATCTGTCAATCAAAGTACCCCACCTTGCCTCCCCCCCTCTTCCAACCGCGCCAGATGGTCGGTTGGTCCCTCCCTCCCCCCCACCCCCAACCAACCCTCCCTACCAGATAAATGTTTGGGAGAAACCAGAATATTTACCTTTTTAGTAATAAATAATACCTCAGACTAAAGTTAGGATAATATAATTGAAATTGCTGGATTCCTTGCAAGACCAGGAATATTTTGAAAAAACACTTCATATATTTTGCACAAAAGATAACATATTTGCTCTGAGTAAACAATATACTTGCATTAGATCAAAAATTTGCATGTCTAATGCAAAATCTATGATGCTTATGTTCAAAATGATCATCAAATTGTAAGAATTCCAGCAATGTAAATTATATTCTGGCCGGATAATTTGTATGAATTTTATGAGCTAAATAAAAAAATTATACTTCACCTGCGTATATGAGTAGATGCGCCGCGTAAAGTGGGAATTCCGGTTCTGGCAGCGTACCGTGTAAATGTAGAAATATATATATATATATATATATATACAGTAAGTCCCCAAGTTACGTACATAATGGGGACCAAAAGGTTGTACGTAACTCGAAAATCCCTCACCAGTCACTCGAACATTATGCAGCTTATTTCGCACCTTGAATCGGTTAAACCACCCATTGCTAGCATTGAATGTCACAGTATCATCAGGGTGATCTTTCTTTAGGTCGTTGAAAAGACTTAGGGCTTTCTCCTGAATCATACTGAGACACAGAGGCTTACGTTTTTGTGTGCAGTCCTCGATCCACAGCGCAAGATATTTTTCCATTTCTTCCAGAACCTTCCCTCTTCTTTTAGTTATAATCGTAGATTGCATTGGCACTGCAGATTTCACATGTTCCTTGATCTTTTCTTTGCCCTTATCAATTGTATTAACAGTTGACCGACTCAGGTTAAATTTGCGGGCAACATTGGTCAACTTTTCACCACTGTCAAGCAGTTTTATTATGTCCATTTTTACCTCTAGTGAGATTGCTTGACGTTTCGTAGCACTCCCACTGGCTTCACCACTCTTACGCTTTACACCAGTCATTGCACACAGAGTAAAGTGTACAAAATAGGGCAGAAATTCACAGGAGAAGTATGCACAATGACCACACGTGTTCGCACAATGACCACACGTCTTGCTTTGGTGCGTCTAGCGTGTCGTCTGCATGGTCAGTGATAGTGGCGGCGCGGTGCGGCTGGCACGCAAACTATACGCTCGCCCGCCAAATTTAAAATTTGCTCGCCCTTTTAAGACAATATTTTTGCAATTAAAGACTTCAGAAACGATGTACGTATCGGCCGTTTGTACGTAAGTCGGGGACGAACTGTGTGTGTGTATATATATATATATATATATATATATATATATATCTATATATATATTATATATATATATATATATATATCTATATATATATATATATATATATATATATATACATGTGGAGTGCACATGTACTAATTTGATTACGGTACTAAATTTGTTTTGTCTAGTGCAAATTATAGCATGTTTATATTCAAATATATCAGTATCTTACAAGAATCCCAGCTATGTTAATTTTATTCTCCTAGGTCATTTCACTGGCATTTTAGAATGAGAGAAGCTTAGTAGGACTGTTAAATAAACACACAGAGACCTTCGCCTCAAACTTATCACCTTAACCCCCCCACCACCCCCTCCCCCCAACCCCTCGCTGGGTGGCGGAGTGGTCAGTCCCCCCCCACCCCTCCAGCCAGGCTTTTAGGCTTACAGTTTTTATCTTATATAATATCTCAGACTAAAGTTAGGACATTATAATTTGCATTGCTGGAATCCTTGCAAGACAGCCAATAATTTGAATATAAACGTCATATATTTTGCTCAAGAGATAAAAATTGTTTTACATTAGTGTACAGTACTGGAGTACATTTTATAAATAAAGTTTTTCAACTGTATTTTTGGGTAGATTTACATAGATTTCTTAGTGCAAAGCTGGAGTGCACATGTACTAATTTGATTATGGTACTAAAATTGTTTTGTCTAGTGCAAATTATAGCATGTTTATATTCAAATTAATCAGTATGTTACAAGAATCCCAGCTATGTTAATTATATTCACCCAGGTCATTTCACTGGCTTTTTATAAGAGAGAAGCTTAGTCACCTAAGAACTGATAAATATACACGCGCTAGACCTGGGCCCGTGCCAACTGTCAAACGTACTACCTCCCCTCCCCACACACCCCCTCGCTCGCTCCCTCCCTCTCTCTCCCCCATCTGCTGGCGTTGCTGGAATCCTTGTAAAACAGTGAATAATTTTAATATAAATGTCATGTATTTTGCACAAGAAATAAAAATTAATCACCTGTATCACATAACAGTAATGATTTAAGAGTAAAAGTGTATATGTACGGATATAGTATTCCACATACACGTAAGTATAAATAAAAAGTTTATGTGATGATCGGACAACGTCCATTTCGGTTAACGTCACGTTTCCAAGAACGTATCTAGGACGTAAACCGGCGCATGACTGTAGTCCCGTATTCATCCATGTTCGTTGTAGGAGTTTCGTTCGTTATAGCATTCTCAATTTTATAGGTAAAACTGTTCGTTATAGGAATATTCAAAGTAGAATCCGTTCGTTATAGCATACCCTACTGTGTATATATATATATATATATATATGCAAGTAAATCACTGTAGGTGCGCGTGATCTAGGTATATGCTGATAACCACCAGGAAAGAAGAAAACACGAAGTTCCCAAGCGCTTTCGTGTAATTCACATCTTCAGGGGTGAGTACAGACTAGTCTGTACTCACCCCTGAAGATGTGAATTACACGAAAGCGCTTGGGAACTTCGTGTTTTCTTCTTTCCTGGTGGTTATCAGCATATATATATATATATATATATATATATATATATATATCCTACTTAGCCTCTGCTGTACTCACCCAGTCTTGCCCTCCTTCATCATGTCTTAGTTTATAGTTTTATATTATATTATCTTTATTTCTAACCCATATTAGAGTATTGTAACGATTTTTCAAAACTTTTATAGCATTACTGTTGACTTTTAGTAGTTGTGGAACATATCCTAATTTTTCCCACAAGTTTTAAGTATTCACTACATACGGATTCCCATTATGCTGTGTTGTCGCAGAATGCAACCATAGCATAAAGTGAGGGTGTAGTCTAAACATATACCTGTATGCAACAATCTTCATAGTGTTTTCACATCACTATTGAAATCAATCTACTGAAACTATTAATAATTATTTGTGGAAACCAAATTTACCAGAGAGAAATAGAAGACATCACTGCTATTTCCCCCCATACTTTTGGCTGCAAAGGATAACATGTCGAAAATATAAAAGTACTGTAATAACTTTCCTTGTGAAGTAGCACATTGAAATATTTCCTTGCCAATTCAAATGCACTACACATACTTAAACTGGCAAATAAGGACAGAAAAAGGGCAAGAAAAAACAAAAATACTGTCTTATATGTTTTGTATTCTTTAAGTGCAATGTAAAAAAACAAAAAAAACAAAAAAACAATCATTATAATACCATGTGTATTACCACCTCTCATCAACCTTCGTCAATCCAGTCAGGATTCCAAAAGTTTTTAGGTGTGTTCCTCAATGGGTTATGCTTGCTGCGGTGTCGGGAACATTTGTTCATCATCATCTGTAAAGGAAGGCACAATAACTGAACTGATTTTATAAATGTAAATGAACAAATAAACATGCAAACACATATTCTCCCTTCCTCATCTTTGTTTCCACTCCCTCTACTTCTTCCCCTTCTCACTTCAAGGAGGAGAAGGAACACCAAGGAAAAGAAACTATGAAGAAAAGCAATAAACACTGTTTACTAAAGACATGTCGGTTTAGTGTATTATTTTTTACAGTACAGTAAATATTTTATCCCCAATATCTCTGTTACATTGCTAGCTATATGTCACACTAACACAAAGAAGAGTGCAAGTATTGAACACCCATAACCTAATAATTTGGTTGAATTTCTAAATACAGTACTGTACAATACTCATTACCATATATGACATGAAATATTGAAAGGGCATTGGGGGTAAAAGCAAACCCTCCCTATAGTCGATAGAGGGTTTGCATGAATTAGTTTGTTACAGAAATATTTCTGTTAGCCGGAATCATCCATCCCAGGAACTCTCCAATGCCTGGATTGTTACTTTTTTAGCATTCCAAGAAAATCTCTCCATTCAGGGCATGAGAACGAGTTTATGAGATATTGCATTATGTTTCTGAAGCAGGGACCCTGCATACCAGGCATGTGGGTAGGTAGGCTCAGTGTATTTGTGAGCTACAATGGGCCTACAGGCCAATTTTTTTTTTTTTTGGGGGGGGTGGGGGTGGGAAAAATAAGTATATGTATGAATCATAATACAATAACAATTTTAAAGCAGTGCAGTCCAGTATTAAGTTAATTTAATCCATATTAAAATTATTCTTATAGGAAACTGTAGGTGGTCAGCGCTTAAGGTGATCAGTTATAAATTTCTGCCTCTTATTTGGTTAGCCATACTGTTAGACCAGTGCAGGCACTCCTCGACTTACGACCAACCGGACATACGACCGCCCCAGTCGTATAAAATATTTTTCACATTACATATTTTCGAGTCCTGACGTTAGTGATTGCACTGTGAACTAACAAAATTTTTTTTTGTAATTCCCTTTAAAATGGCTGACAAGCGTAAAAATGAGAGTTCTCGTGGTGCTGAGAAGAAGAAGAAACACCCATTTTAGAATTTCTAATTATTATTTTCGCATTATTTACTTACGACCTGGTCGTCGGACCCTAACCCCATCGTCAGTCGAGGACTGACTGTATATAGAAGCACCTTCATATGATATACTATAAACAATATAATAACAAATAACTACAGTATTAATAATAATATTGCAGCTTAAAGGGCTTCTAACTTGATGCTGCCAATGCACTCAGTAAAAAAAAAAAGTTGCTGTTCAGCTTGCATTTCATAGTGACACTTCCGACGATGATAGGTTAAACTTTCTTTGATCTTTTATGTGAGGAATAAATAAAAATAAGACTAATAAATAAAATACAAGCAAAAATACTGCATTCCCATTTGGCAATCGTTTCACTGCACATGGAACACAGTAGACAGCGAAAAAACCGGGTTCCCCCACACCGGTCTCCCCTCCTCCAATCTGTCTGCTTACTCCCACGCATGAAGAAATGTTTATTCTCTTTATATTTTTACCTTATAATAATTATTTTTTGGGGGCATATTCTGTATGAAAGATTTTGTGTGCACGTCACTGAGCAAAAAAATCAAAGAAAATTATGATTTGAAAAAAACCATATCATAACTCACAGCTCATCCTCACCCACTCTTGAGTGCCATTGGGAATGGGAGGCGAGTTAGCAACCAGTTACAGCCCACTGCCTCCACAAGCCCATGCATATGTTCACACATACACACCGATGCTCTTCATTTTTATTTTAAAGTATTGTAATGTAATAATTATTCCACAACTTTTATAGTTTCACTACATGTAACAATGGCAATATGCCACCTGCACGGATATTATTCCTCATAATCCTTGTAAGTATACAGTACAGTCGGCCCTTCACATACGCAGGTTTAGCATTCACGGATTCGCAAATACGCGGATTGCCCCGCCGGAGGAATATTCTGTACATTGAAGTAATTGAAGTACATTCAAATTGCGCGCGGCACCGAACACTGCACACCGCCTGCTCCCGCTACCTCACACACACACACACACATAGCGAGTCGTCACCCTCACTCAGTCAGTCTCGCTGTAACCACGCTTGTGTTGACATCAGCATTGTAGTTGCAAAAATATTACATGTCTGTGAATGTATTATATCAAGCACAGTATGAATAGAATATCACTAATATAACAGTATTTTAACTGAAAACTATTAAAAAAACGAGTAACATATCTTGAACATTGGAAGGTTAGGTAAAGTCTTTTATTTTCATGTAGTTTATCCTAATTTACATTGAAATACATTACATTTCAGCAAAACTACAATTTATTTCTGAGAATATGGAAATGTAGTATTTTTGCTGAAATGACGTACGTATTACAGTGGAAAGTGACGAAAGCAATGACTTTCGCTTTCTTTCGTTCAAAAGTTGTTACCGTAATCGCTTTTCGAATGGTTTTCAGTTAAAAAACTGTTGTATTACAATAATATTCTATCCTAATTCAATTGTGATGCAACAGTTTTTAACTGAAAACCATTCGAAAAGCGATTACGGTAACATCTTTTGAACGAAAGAAAGCGAAAGTCATTGTTTTCGTCACGATTTTATCCCACTTTCCACTGTAATACGTATGTCATTTCAGCAAAAATATTACATTTCCGTGAATGTATTATATCAAGCACAGTATGAATAGAATATCACTAATATAACAGTATTTTAACCGAAAACTATTAAAAAAACGAGTAACATCTCTTGAACATCGGAAGGTTAGGTAAAGTCTTTTTTTTTCGTCATGTATTTTATCCTATTTTACATTTAAATACATCACGTTTCAGCAAAACTACTATTTATTTCTGAGAATATATTCATTCAGGTGCAGTTTAGGTAAAATATACATGTGATGTAACAGTTTTTTAACAGAAAACGATTCAAAAAACATGTACCCTCTAGCCCTGTTCAAGGAGAAGACTGGGAGGAGCTGAAGGCGATGACAAGGAAAATGATATTGATGGATTTTAATGAAAATATTCAGAAATATGGTATCGTAGTATTTATTCAAGTGAATTAGGATAGAATATTATTGTAATACAACAGTTTTTTAACTGAAAACCATTCGAAAAGAGATTACGGTAAAATCTTTTGAACAACGAAAGAAAGCTTAAGTCATTGTTTTCGTCATGATTTTATCCCACTTTCCACTGTAATACGTACATCATTTCAGCCAAAATATTACATTTCCATATTTATTTCTGATAATATATTCATTCAGTCACAGTTAAGGTAAAATATACTTGTGATGTACAGTAAAAGTCCAAAAATCCGGATGCCAAAAATCCGGACTTTTGGAAAACTAATTATTTTTTTTTTTTTTTTTTAGCGGGCTTTTGTGTGTATGTGCGCATGCGTGAGCGCCACAGCTGCACAGCCACAACAAGCGACCACGTGATCTCCACTTTAAAACGAGCAATCAAACTGTGACAACATACCGTATATACTCATCTATAAACCCCCCCTCGTTTATCTGTCGACCCTGATTTTTTTGACCAAGAAATCGTTAATTTATGATATTCCTCGTTTATAGTTCGACCCACATTTTTGAGGGTAAGCGAACAACAAAACCTTCAGTAAAAACGCTCTACGTCCTATAAACTGAAACACGAGTGCCCAAGGCAAATTGTTTACCATTTATTATTACAACACTTTACACTGAAACGCGGGTAGTTTCAACAAAAATATTGTATATTTCCATTCAAGTATTTATTCAAGTCAATTAGGAGGGAATATTATTGTAATACAACAGTTTTTTAACTAAACCATTCGAAAAGTGATTACGATAACATCTTTTGAACGAAAGAAAGCGCAAGTCATTGTTTTCGTCACGATTTTATCCCACTTTCCACTTTAATACGTACGTCATTTCAACAAAAATATTACATTTCCGTGAATGTATCATATCAAGCACAGTATGAATAGACTATCATTGTAGTATAACAGAATTTTAACCGAAAACTATTAAAAAAAACGAATAACATCTCAAGAACATCGGAAGCTTAGGTAAAGTCTTTTGTTTTTGTCATGTATTTTATCCTATTTTACATTGAAATACATCACGTTTCAGCAAAACTACTATTTATTTCCGAGAATATATTCATTCAGGCGCAGTTTAGGTAAAATATACATGTGATGTAATAGTTTTTTAACTGAAAACGATTTGAAAAACACGCACCCTCTAGCCCTGTTCAAGGAGAGGACTGGGAGAAGAAGCAAGCTGTTTGGTGCTGCAGACGATGACAAAGAAAATGATTTTGATGGATTTTAATGAAAATATTCAGAAATATGGTATCGTAGTATTTATTCAAGTCAATTAGGATATTATTGTAATACAATACAACAGTTTTTTAACTAAACCATTCGAAAAGTGATTACGGTAACATCTTTTGAACGAAAGAAAGCGCAAGTCATTGTTTTCGTCACGATTTGATCCCACTTTCCACTGTAATACGTACGTCATTTTAGCAAAAATATTACATTTCCGTGAATGTATTATATCAAGCACAGTATGAAGAGAACAATATTTTGAGTCTTACTCTTTCCATTTACAGATTACTGTACAAGCCCATAATAATGGCTCCTAAAGTAGATAAACTTCGTTGTGTGAAGAGAAAGAACAACACGTTGAAATTGAGTGACAAACTTGAAATAATTAAGAAACTAGTACGTGGTGTGAGCAATACTGTTCTAATGGAAAATACAACATTGGAAAGTCTACAATTTATGCTATCAAAAAGGCAAAGAATAAAGTTCTAGAATTCACAGCTTTTTCATTAAAACAGCTCATTTTGATAAATGAAGCATGCTATATTTGCTAATAAATAAACTATCAAAATGTACCTGTTCATATCTTCTTTATTCCTCCTTAAATTTTAATTTTAAAAGTACTGCCTGAGAATCCGGAAAATCCGAAAATCCGGACCGACCCAGTCCCCAAGCAGTCCGGATTTTTGGACTTTTACTCTAATATTTTAATGAAAATACCCGGTATTTAGAAATACAGTATCGTAGTTTTCTTTTGTTTCAAATTTAATTAACAGAGATTGTTGTTTTAAGTGTAATGAACAAAAATTTATGTATCTATAAATAAACTTTAAAAAATGAATACCTTATGTTTTACATCGTCCTGTGCTACCATACCATGCATTTTACTACTTTGGGCTTGCTATGATGACGCAAGAGATCTGCCCTGGCAACTGTACCGACACTCACAGCTGGTGATGCGTTGGTGCGTTGTTTCCATTGTTTACTGGTAGTTACTGGTAAATTTCAACCTAACGAAACTATTACCCGTTTAGAGGTCGACCCCCAATTTTTTGCCAAATAATTTGGTCTTAAAATCTCGAACTACACACAGGTATATTCAGTAAATAAAGACATGGGGGGCCAGGGGTTTTTCGGGGGGGGGGGGCAGCAATAGTACACGGATTTTTAACATTCACGGGTATCTCTGTTACCTAACCCCCGCGTATGTTAAGGGCCATCTGTATACTCTTGATTTAACGGAGTCCGATATAACAAACTCTTGATCTAGCGGAAGGAAATTTCATTTATTTTTATGCTAAATTGAGACACCTCAGACACATGATATAGTAAAACCTACTTCAGCCTACAGGGGATGTACTAAATGTATAAAAACAATAAATAATTATTTAAAAAATACATACTGTATAAGACACCCCCACTTTAGCAGGGAATACATATTTTGGAAAAAAACTTGTGTGTGTATTTTCCTCCTGTAGCAACAGTTTTCTAATAATAATAAATACAATACTGGACCAGGAAATGTGAGGGATAAATAAAAATAATACCAACAAAAAATACTGTACAGTTATGTATTGCCAAATCAGTAAATAAAAGCAAAATGGAAGCTTAACACAGTCGCCATTTGCATACAATCTGTTTCACCATAGTAACGAACACCAGTATGAGTGGTGTTTACCAAGATTAATATAATCCAACCAAGCCTCTATGAATAAATGTCCAGAAAAGTTTTCTGTTAACACACACAGCATGAGTGATGAAAATATCATTTATCAAATACTTGCCAAAAAATAAAAGAACAAACCTTTTTCTCCTCTGGGTTAAGATCTCCTGCTTCATACCATTGTTCACACTCATGACACTGCCAGCCTTCCAACTGTTTACGATCTGCCTTCTTCCTTACAACCTCTCCCTGGTGTGCAAACTCAGGTTCTGCATTTTTAACCGGGATGATATCAAAGCTGAATATGGGGAAAAAAGTCAGCAGCTGATTTAGATTACAGTACAGCACTGGAAAAAATTAATTTGGGGGGGTAGGGGGGGGTTAACTACAGAGTATTTCTCCAGTTAGTCCTATTTATGTCACTACATACTCCTTCACAGTTTTCAACTTAATCATGGTTTCCCTCAATTAAAACATCACAGATATAAGATCTATTTATATTGCAATCCTTTGGGTATATTTTTCATAAAACTTGGTTCCCTTTAATGTAAAAGTCTACTCTTAAAAAGTGTGTGTGCAATGTGAGGGGTTGCAATGTCCCTGAGATGAGCCAGCAGATAGGGGTCTAGGCCGTAGAGATTGTCAGGTTCTTAGTGATGCAACCTGCATCAACAGTCAGTGAGAAGGTTAATTAAGTAAACTGGTGTATGTGAATGATTGGAAAAATAATTGGAAAGCATGTCATAAAATGGTTTCTGTTGCTATTACAGCAACACTAAGTGAATGAATGAGAGAAAATTATTAATCTGTATCTGTGCTTGGTTCCAACCACTCTGATATACAGTACAGGTTGTACCTCTCTAGTCCGGCAACCTCGGGACCTGACCGGTGCCGGACCATGGAAATTCACCCTTTTCCTGGATAGATAGTGACTTGTGCTTATGCCTGGAAGCACTAGCACCACTTTCTCTGCATCATGGTCTCTTTGAAGATATATTGAAGGGTTAAATGTCGTATATTAGCTTCTCAAATTTCGCGAGTTTTTAATTCAACGTATTTTATTGGAACACACACACACAAAAAAATAAATAAAAATTTTGAAGGCGGAAACTTGAATTTCGACAGGTTTGAACGGCCCGCCAACGTGCATAATCGTGTAAACAGCGTCATTTCTCTTATGTTCAAAAGATTCATTATTGTTTATTACTGAATGTCTTTTTTATTGAATTAATGTTCATGTGTGCAAAATGAGCAATACAATTCATTAATAATACGTAGAATATTAAAACACACGAGGAAATGACACAGCATTGTTTTCGTTGATTACAAAACCAGTGACTGACTGGTTCTACAAATAAAACTGAAGAAAATAAGACCTTGGTTGTAGCTGTAGTAAAATTAATATGGTTGTTTTAAGTAATGTTATTTAATGTTAATAAATGGAACAATAGAAGTAGCTAACGATAATGGTAAAGAAAAAGAGAGATCGCGCATGTAAGTGCGCACACATGAAAACATATCATCATTACTTTACATAAGAATATGAAAGCAACACTTATTTACTGTTCATATATATTTTAATTAATGTTTCTGAATTTGTTTTTATTGAATTAATGTTTGTGTGTGCAAAATTAACAATACAATTTATTAATAATACGTGGCATATTAAAACACACGATGAGACGAGACGGCTGCTGGCATTGTTTATGTTAAAGCTTACAAAACCAGCGACTGATTGGTTCTACATATAAAACTGAAGAAAATAAGACCCTGATTGTAGCTGTAGTAAAATTAATGTAAAAAATAAATATGGTTGTTTGAAGTACCTGTAATGGTATTTAATGTTAATAAATGGAACAATATAAGTAGCTAACCATTAATGGTAAAAAAAAAGTGAGACTGCGCATATGTAAGTGCGCACATGTGAAAACATATCGTCATTACTCTACATAAGAATATGAAAGCAACACTTATTTACTGCTCATATATATTGAAGGGTTAAATGTTGTACTCTGGAGAGAGAGAGAGAGAGAGAGAGAGAGAGAGAGAGAGAGAGAGAGAGAGAGAGAGAGAGAGAGAGAGCAGCCGAACTGCCTGATGTAAACAAACCTTAATTTCCCGTGGCTTTGTTGTTGTTTATTTTTATGAGGATTAGCCCACCCGGGCATAGGTCACTGACCCACATTGGGGCCTGAGGGGCAAAAATTTAATACTCCTGTAATAATAATAATAATTCTGAAAAAAAAAAAAAAAAAAAAAAAAAAAAAAAAAAAAAAAAAAAAAAAAACCTGCCTATCTACCTATTGGACAAACTAAAATTGTTCCGGACCACGGGAGTTTCCGGACCACAGAATGCCGGACTAGAGAGGTACAACCTGTGCTATATAGGGAGAATAGACGAGTGAATAGACTTACCTATTATTAAATAATTTATTTCTTGGTTTCCTTGACAACGACTTTTTCTCTGGTAATTTAAGTTTGTTAGGTTTATTCTCTACTGTACTTTTCTGTGGTGGGCTGCAATTGACTTGGTCTAGCAGCTGATCTATTTCCAAAATTTCCTCTTCTTTTCCCTTTTTTGGTTTTTCCTCTATTTTTTTTCTCTTCCTTGGATTTCCTCTTTCTTTACATGGGCTTTCTTGTTGTCTCTTTCCTGGGCCAGACTTATGCTTTCTTGGAGTTAGCAAGGGACTTTTTATGGGGCTGCAAACCTTTGATTTTTCCTTTCGTGGGTTAGAGGTATTTATTTCTCCACGAGACACTGGGGATGAAGTTGGGTCCAGGTTCTGTAAAAAAAAAAGAAGTAAATATTAATTAGCATTCACCCAGAGGTCTGAAAGTTTATTTGACCCTGTAATATTTTGATGCAAGAGCCAATGTTGTGGAGTAAATACTGGATACAAATTAAGATTAATTTTGAAATTACAAATTTAATCACAATTATAGAATGCAACAAAATGACTCCAACTTGCACTTTTATTTCCATGATTTATAGCTGTTCTCTCTGCTTTGTCAATTATTGACTAACTAGAACTGTACATTACTTGAAAGACTAAACTCACCCTAGTGATGCATAAAGTGTACAGTATCACAGTACAGTTGGCCCTTAACATACGTGGGTTTAGCATACACGGACTTGCAAATACTCGGATTGCCCCGCCGGGACACCGCCCGCTCCCACAACCTCACACACACATGCATAGCTCTCCCTCACTGAGTCAGTCTCGCTATAACCACGCTTGTGTTGACATCAGCATTGTAGTTGTAAAAATATTACATTTCCGTGAATGTATTATATCAAGCACAGTATGAATAAAATATCACTAATATAACAGTATTTTAACCAAAAACTATAAAAAAACGAGTAACATATCTTGAACATCGGAAGGTTAGGTAAAGTCTTTTGTTTTCATGTAGTTTATCCTAATTTACATTGAAATACATTACGTTTCAGCAAATCTACTATTTATTTCTGAGAATATGGAAATGTAATATCTTTGCTGAAATGACATACGTATTACAGTGGAAAGTGACGAAAGCAATGACTTTCACTTTCTTTCGTTCAAAAGATGTTACCGTAATCGCTTTTCGAATGGTTTTCAGTTAAAAAACTGTTGTATTACAATAATATTCTATCCTAATTCACTCGAACTACACACCGGTATATACGGTAAATAAGGACATGGGGGGCCAGGGGTTTTTTTTGGGGGGGGGGGGGGGGCAGCAAAAGTACACAGATTTTTAACATTCACGGGTATCTCTGTTACCTAACCCCCGCGTATGTTAAGGGCCAACTGTATATTCATTCCAGGAAAAGGCAAAGCAGAGGGTGGGTAAAGAAAAATTGCAAAAATCAAAGAGTTCAAAAACTTAATCAGTCCTAGGAGAGAAAACAAAGAAACTTGTAAAAACTTAATTCATTAGAAAGATAAATTCTCTGGCTGAGTGCAAGAAGGGCCAATGTCAAAAAATGCCAATTTAGACTTTGGCCCATGTAACCCAGGATTCATGGGCTTGAGTCTAAATTGGTATTATTGACATTAGCCCCTTTTTTTCACATTTTAATTTTACCTATGTATACCGTATTTTCAATGTGTGGCCAGCAAGTTAAAAATGTATTATACAGTATTTACTTTACAGTATTTTGAACTAAATTCTCTTTTTTTCATTAAATTTCAAATGTTTCTGATCACATTACACAAATATGATGTAATTTTAGAAGAAAAAATCATCACAAAGAGGGTATTTTCGTTACTATGGTAATAAGCATTGATGAAAGCACTGTACTATAGTACTTGTATTCAGTGAATGAGTAGAAATACTGCACAGTAGTATACTTAACTTTAAAATTTCCATCTCAAGAATTTGAATACAGTATACAAATAAGACTACAGTACTGTACAATACTTAAGAAATGGTATTATAAAGCATTCAGATGTGAATATTGAATACAAATACTCCATACATGGTAAACTGTAATACTTGATGTATATTAATACACTTTACCAACACAAACTTCTCTACACTTCCTTTATCTCGCTGGTGGCAGCAAGATGTGGAGTAATAATGGCCGAAATGAGTGAATACTTCCTCATAATTATTAACACTGAAAGCTAACTCACCATTGGTAGATATAAATACAGAGGAAGAATCCGACAAGCAGAGCTTCAGCCTGGATGGCTAAATTTTAGAATGATCAATAATTTTAATATAAAAAATGCAAAAATATTCAAGAACACAACCTTCTTGATATTTACTCCACTGGAAACGAATGTAACAGATTAATGTATTAGCGGACTAGCAGATCAGCTGATGTTCACAACAAAACGTGTTTGTTGTAAGGATTTCAATAATCGAACCGTTCGTTAACCGAGGGACCACTGTACAACATACAGTATAGTCTCGATTTACGCGGATTTCGTTTACGCGGCACCTTGCCAGACCGACAATTTTTATTTACGCGGTGTGCACAAAGTCGCCCAGTCAACAAAACATTACAAAGTTCTTCACCCTCCACCCACCACAGTCAGCCCAAGTCAGTGATAGTGAGGATATGGACTTTGAGGGGTTTGACAAAGAGGCCCTACAAGCCTCTGTGGTGGATAGTGATACAGGTGATACAGGTGAGGGCCAATAATCTACCCTCTGCCTCAGAACCAACCCCGCATCCCCGTGTACCCAGCCATCTCTTCAACTAACGTAAGCATTAAAAAACCTAATATTATTGATATTTCTCTTAAATACAGGGCCGGATTAACCATGAAGCACTTGAGGCACTGGCCTCAGGCCCCCAGATTCTAAGGACAAAAATATTTAGCTATATATGCCATTAAATGGTCAATTAGTAAGTAAGCCATTAACTATTTCGTTCTTAATGTGTCCAATTGGATCATACATATACATTTTAGTGACTCAATAGTGGCATGTGGCAACTGATAGTCTGTTCGACAACAATAGCTGACGGTGTCCAGGAGTTTTACCTAAAAACTGCCGTTTCCATTCTACGGGATCCTCGGGGCAACTATGTCCAAGCCAACTTGACTCCTGCTGTCTGAGGCCGACCTCCATCTAGAAGACAGTGGCGAGGGTCACTCATCCGAGCCCTTAAGGAACATGACCTCCTGTCTGATATTGTTGTCACCCCTGCTGTTGGTTCGTCTCCTTCTCCCTGGCTGGATTTTCAACCTGAAGTAATTGCCCTCGGTGGACCGCTCCCGAAATCCCACATGAACCCTGTTATTCTCTGCAAATACCACCTCTCCAGGATCGCCTACTGGTCCCCAGGTAGGATCGTCCTCTACACTGATGGTTCTGTTGACCCCGCTACAGGTCGGGCCGGGGCTGGTGTCTACATCTCCCGTCCTGATGCCCCTGAGCCTATCAAACTGTCTCTCAGAGTTTCTGATGGGGCATCCTCCACTCAGGCTGAACTAATAGCCCTCCTTGCTGCCCTTCTTGCTGAGGAAGAAGCAAATGGTTTCTGCCCCTTGCTTGTCTGCTGCGATTCCAGGTCTGCTCTCGACGGGATCGCATTTGGATCGGGAAAATAAGGCCGTCCTGTGACATTCCTATGGATACCCAGTCATGTCGGTATCTTGGGGAATGAGGCAGCAGATGACCTTTCCAAGACTGGCTGCAACAAGGCCACACCTGACTACGTTGTTCCTCGAACACTTTTACAGCTTAGGACCCAAATTTGCCGCAAACAGAGAGAAGCTCGGGAAGCAGCCATCCCCCTGGACTCCCTGCCCGCCTGGTACGATGTCCTCCGTAAACTTCCTGACCTCTCATATGTCTATGGGAAAGGGTCGCGGAAAAGGGACGTGATTGCTGTCTGTATCATCATTGGGTATGACTTTGCTTGGGAGATTGGTATCCCCGCATCCCCTGAGCAACGCTCTTGTGCATTACGCAGACGACCCGACAGCCGCACCCTTATCCACTACCTCCTTAGATGTCCCCACACACAACGCTTCCGTGATGCCTGCTGGACCACCACTCCACGGCCCCCTGATGGAGACACGATGATCCTCCCCATACTGGCCAGATATTATGTAAATAACATTGATTATGTGTTAAAGGAATATCCTTCCTTCCTTCCTTCCTTCCTTCCTTAGGCTTTAGTAAGCCCCTTTATAATATTTATACTGTATATACTTGTCACACTTGCCAGATGCTTCTGGTGTTATTGTACAGAGGTACCTAGTGACAGCACTAGGATCCCGCTTCCTCTATCAAGCAATAAACACTTGAAATTGAATTGAGTAGCTGACAACACTCAGCTGATCCAGAACTCCATTGTGACGTACAGACGGTACGGTGCTAGACTTTCGTATTGGACTGTTGAGAATCTTTGTCATTAATGGTGTCTTTAATTCAAGTGGAGAACGAACTTTCTCAAAGTTGAAGCGTATAAAAAATGAGCTTCGTTCAGCAATGTCCCAGCCACGTCTCCAATTTCTATCTCTCATAAACATTGAATTTTATATTTTGCGGAAGCTTAATTTTGATGATATCATTGATGAATTTTCTAGAAAGAAAAGTAGAAAAGTGTTTGTTTAAGTTACCAATAGTTGCACATTTTGATTTTTGAGTAAACAATAGTAACAATCAATTTAGTCATTTTTTGTTCTTATTATTTATATATACCTTTAGGGTAGGGGGCCCCCAAGCTGATATGTGCCTCAGGCCCCTATTAAGCTTAATACGGCACTGCTTAAATATTAATTGTGTGTGCATACCATCATAAAATTAAGATGTTATTTTTACTACAACGTACGTACGTATTGTGTCTGGTGAAGTATGATTTGTTTATTTACTCGAGATATTTGTTTTTAGCTCATAAAATTCATAGAAATTACTCAGCCAGAATATAATTTACATTGCTGGAATTCTTATAAGATAGTGATTAATTTGAATATAAACAAGCTAAAATTTGCCTTAGACATACAAATTTTAGATCAAATTTAAGAATTTTATTAGAGAGCAAAAATTTTATCTTTTGTGCAAAATATATGACGTTTATATTCAAATTATTCTCTGTCTTGCAAGGATTCCAGCAATGCAAATTATATTCCCCCAACTTTAGTCTGTGATATTATATACGATACAAACTTAAAGCCTACTGTATAACTAGAAACCTTCGCTGGGAGGAGGGGGGGGGGGGGGTGACAGTGACATGTTTGACAGTTAGCGCTGAAGGTCTGGTGAAGTATTTATTTGTTTATTTATGTCGTTTAGTTGAGTTTTTGTTTTTCGCTCATAAAATTGCATAGAACTGACCGGAGAGAATATAATTTACATTGCTGGAATTCTTAGAAGATAGTGATTAATTTGAAAGCAACCATGCCATAGTTTGCACTAGAAAAAAATTTTAGTAACCATTTTGTACATTATTTTGATTACATGTACAGTATTACCCCGCTTTACGCGGGTTTTTTTTACACATTTCCACGTTTATGCGGTACCCTGCCAGACCCGGAATGCTCACTTTAAGTGGTACTTGTACTCTTTTACGCGGAGAGCGGAGCGGGCAGGATGCGCACAAGGTTGCCCAGTCATCAAAACATTACCGAGTTCTTCACCCGCCACCTACCACAGCCGGCCCAAGTCAGTGATAGTGAGGATATGGACTTATATGGACTTTGAGGGGTTTGACAAAGAAGCCCTGCAAGCCTCTGTGGTGGATAGTGATACATTTGATACAAGTGATACAGGTGAGGGCCAATAACCTGCCCTCTGCCTCGGAACTAACCCCCCATCCCCGTGTGCCCAGCCATCTTTTCTACTAATGTAAGTGTTAAAAACCTAATATTATGGATATTTCTCTTAATTATTAATTGTGTGTGCATACCATCTTAAAATTAAGAAGGTCTTTTTACTACAACGTATGTATTGTGTCTGAAAAAGTGGAGTTTGGGGGTCGGCCCAGTCTCTATTTCAATTAATCCCATATGTTCTGTTGTTCACTTTACGCGTTTCCCGCTTTACGCGGGCCTCCGTGGGTTCAATTGACCGCGTAAAGCGAGGTTTCACTGTACAGTTCAGCTTTGCCCTTAGGACAGTGTGTGCATGTAAATGAGTTTCAATAAATGAATAAAGTTACATATATGAGCCAAAAATAATAGTTGAAAAACTTTTTGTAGACAGAGCTTGGATGGCTGAATTTTAGAATGACCAATAATTTTAATACTGTAAAAAAAAAATGCACAAATATTACAGAACACAATTTTCTTGATATTTACTCAATTGGAAACGAATGTAAACATAGAATAGATTACTCAATTGGCTGAGTACCTCCTCAGCTTATCAGCTGATGTTCAAAACAAAACGTGATTTTCATAAGGATTTCGTTAATCAAATTATTTTTCGTTAACCAAATTGAAGATTCTTATGGAAGGTAATTCGTTAACTGAGGGACCACTGTGTATATATATATATATATATACATGTACAAACATACCGAAGCAGTCAACATGAATTTCAGTAATGGCATGTGCAAACTGGACAATTTTGTAACTAAGAAGATTTGTAACCAGGTGAGAAGGTTGGGTCACCCTACCCTCTGACCTGACTACCAACCATTGCGGTGCTTTTTAAAGATTAGTAGGGTCATTACCTAATACCTGACCATTGTGGACCTGATCTCACCCTCCTCTGTATATATACACCTTGTTTTGTACTTCTCCTTAGTAGGTACTCACCCCTGAAGATGTGAATTACACGAAAGCACTTGGGAACTACGTGTTTTCTTTTTCCTTGTGGTTATCAGCATATATATATATATATATATATATACATATATATATATATATATATATATATATATATATATATATATATATATATATACAGTATATATATATATATATATATATATATATATATATATATATATATATATATATATATATATATATATATATATATATATATATTTATATATATATATGCTGATAACCACCAGGAAAGAAGAAAACACGAAGTTCCCAAGCGCTTTCGTGTAATTCACATCTTCAGGGGTGAGTACTCACCCCTGAAGATGTGAATTACACGAAAGCGCTTGGGAACTTCGTGTTTTCTTCTTTCCTGGTGGTTATCAGCATATACCTAGATCACGCGCACCTACAGTGATTTACTTGCATATATATATATACAGGTAGTCGTCGACTTACGACCTATGCGACTTACGTCTGTTCGACTTTACGACCGGCGGTACGACAGTTTTGGCCCCAGCCTTCTGGCGCTGCCGGGAGCTGGAGCCGCGCGCATCCCCGCGCTCAATTACAAACATGCTCGCTGGTACAGCACACTTCCCTCCGTGTCTGTTTGCCTTGTGCCTTTCTTTTGTCTTGGAAATTTTTCTTGAACCACCACCCCCCCAAGATGTCTACCAAGAAGAAACTGTCTTCATCTACTCCTCAACCTGCCACTAAGGGATTATCAGAAGGTTTATCTTTACTGAATAAACTTCTTGCCCATTTTGAAGGAATGGACCCAAACATCGAACGATTTGCAAGGATTGAGCGGATGGCACGCAATTCGTTTCGTCCGTATCAAGAAATTTACGAGGAGAAGAAGAAACGAACAATTCAGACAAAGCTCACCATGTTCATGAAAAAAACAACTCCTCCGGCTACCCCAAAGGCTGCCCCAGCTGACGACACCGACGATCCACAGCCAAGCACCAGCGGCCAATAAGATGTTTTTTGTATGTTTGTATGTTTTGCAACTAAAATGTTTTATATGTTTTGCACCTGTATTTTTTTTTTTGTATGTTGTGTAAATAATAAACCAATTGTACTGTAGTATGCAGTGATTTACTTAAACCTGACGACCGTAACAATAATGAACAAAGAAAATGTTGATAAAATATGACTTAAAGATGATTATATTATCATTACACATTATAATATACGTAAGGTAATTAAATTGTACTGTAGTATGCAGTGATTTACTTAAACCTGACGACCGTAACAATAATGAACAAAGAAAATGTTGATAAAATATGACTTAAAGATGATTATATTATCATTACACATTATAATATACGTAAGGTAATTATAACATAGGCCGACTTACGACCAGATCAACTTACGACCGGGCGGCCGTAACCAATCTAGGTCGTAAGTCGACGACTACCTGTATATATATATATATATATATATATATATATGTATATATATATATATATATATATATATATATACTTCATATATATATATATATATATATATATATATATATATATATATATATATATATATATATATATATATATATATATAAATATATATATATATATATATGTGCAAGTAAATCACTGTAGGTGCGCGTGATCCAGGTATATGCCGATAACCACAAGGAAAGAAGAAAACACGAAGTTCCCAAGCGCTTTCGTGTAATTCACATCTTCAGGGGTGAGTACAGACTAGAGAGAGTAATACAAATCAAGGTGTATATATACAGAGGAGGGTGAGACCAGGTCCACAATGGTCAGGTATTAGGTAATGACCCTACTAATCTTTAAATAGCACACAACTGTTGGTGGTCAGGTCAGATGGTCAAGTGACCCGGCCTTCTCACCTGATCACAAATCTTCTTAATTACAAAAGTGTCCAGCTTGTACATGCCGTTACTCAAATTCATGTTGAATGCTTCGGTATGTTTAATAAGACTAGATTCTATGATGTTCCTACTATCAATTGAATTACAGGTAGTCGTCGACTTACGACCTATGCGACTTACGTCTGTTCGACTTTACGACCGGCGGTACGACAGTTTTGGCCCCAGCCTCCTGGCGCTGCCGGGAGCTGGAGCCACGCGCATCCCCGCGCTCAATTACAAACACGCAGTGATTTACTTAAACCTGACGACCGTAACAATAATGAACAGAGAAAATGTTGATAAAATATGACTTAAAGATGATTATATTATCATTACACATTATAATATACGTAAGGTAATTAAATTGTACTGTAGTATGCAGTGATTTACTTAAACCTGACGACCGTAACGATAATGAACAAAGAAAATGTTGATAAAATATGACTTAAAGATGATTATATTATCATTACACATTATAATATACGTAAGGTAATTATAACATAGGCCGACTTACGACCAGATCAACTTACGACCGGGCGGCCGTAACCAATCTAGGTCGTAAGTCGACGACTACCTGTACATGGTAATATTGAGGAGGCATTATCCCAGTCAATGCAATGCTTGTTATCCCTCAAATGAACAAACAGAGCATTGGATTCCTGGCCTGTCCTAACACTGTATTTGTGTTGTTTAATTCTAGTTGCAAGATCTTTACCTGTCTGGCCTAAGTAAAACATATTACATTCCTTGCAAGGAACTTTATAAATGCAACCAATTGTGTTGTTGGGGGAGTTCTTGATTAACATTTGTTTAACAGTGCATGAGTTTTTAAATGCCACATTGACGTTCCAGGTTTTTAGCTGTGCAGGAATGTGTGAGAAATTTTTGTGAAATGGTAATATTAAGATATTCTTATGGTCATGGGTGGGCTTGGGATCAGTTCTATAAAAAGTTTTCTTAGTAATGTTTAAGCATTTGTCTATGAAAGATCTAGGGTATTTAAGGTTTGAGCCAATATTATATATATATTTGTATTCCTCATCGATGAATTCCGGACTGCAAATTCTCAAGGCACGTAAAAACATTGTTGAAAATACTGACTGTTTGACTTTATTATGGTGGGCAGAATAATAATGAATGTATGAACACACATTAGTTGGTTTTCTATAAATACTGAACTTAAAAGTGTTACCTATTCTGTGTATCAGACAGTCTAGGAATGGCAATTTACAGTCTTGCTCTAATTCCACAGTGAATTTGATCGAGGGGGCTAAGTTGTTAAGTTGTGGCAGGAAAGCTTTTAGGTCCTCATTACATGGCCAGAGACATAATACATCATCAACATATCTAAACCAGACTGCTGAGGGTGGTAAAATATTACTTAATAGTTTCTTTTCAAAGAATTCCATATATAGGTTGCTTAATACAGGTGAGAGTGGATTACCCATTGCCATACCAAATTTTTGAGCATAATATTCCCCATTGAATTCGAATTTGCAATCCTTAATACATAGTTTGATGAGTTCGATGAAGTCGTCTTTCGAGACGGGCAGTGAAATGTTATCCAGGGAATCTATGAGGAACTCTAGTAAATCATCAACTGGGACCTTTGTAAAGAGTGACGTTACATCAAAGCTGACCAGTTTAAAATCATGATTAATGTGTAAGTTATTGAGTTTATCAACCAGATCCATATTATTCTTGATATTGGAGTTAGAAATGTTGCCAACTAGGGGATTTAGTAAAGAAACTAACCATTTAGATAGTTTATAAGAGATTGACCCAACTGAGCTAATGATGGGTCTTGCTGGGTTATTGGGCTTGTGGGTCTTGATTACACCGTACATGTATGGCAGTGGAGGGGACGTTGAAGTAAGATGTTTAATGAGAGTAGCTTTGCCTCTCAATAGGGACTTCAGTTTTTTGTTGAACTGGGTGTTGACAATGTTGAGAGGATTATTTATGAGTTTAGAATATGTTGTAGTATCACATAGAAGGTCATTCATTTTAGAGATATAGTCATCTTTGTTTAAAATCACTACTGTGTTGGCTTTATCTGCTTTAGTGACATGTAGATCCGTATTTTTCTTAAGGGCTTGGATTGCTTTGGTGAATCTTTCTGGACAGTTTGGAACACAAGGCTTGGACATAGATGCATACACAACACCTTTACACATGTTCACTTCTTCACTTGTCAAATTACTGAATTTCTCCAAATTGCAAAATGCTCTGGCTATGTCAACACTGTCGACTCCCTTGTTAGAACCATCAAAACTTAAACCATAGCCGAGGGCACACAAGGTATCATTGTCTAGTTGTTTAGAGGAGAGATTCACTACACAGTTGTTATTGGCATCCTTAGTCCAATCACTATTTCTAATAAGGAGTGCCAATTTGTGGTCTATCTTGGCTTGAAGATCAGAACGCTCACGTCTCAGGTTATCAAAACAGTAGTCCAACATGAACTTTTTCCAATAACTCGGTATGGTCATATTAAAAGTGCGCTTTTTTTGTTTTACAATACGGAAGGCTTCATCCACTTCAATTTCCTTTATTTCAAAATGTTTCTTAAGGATGATTTCTTGGAACTCATCAAAGGGGCGGTCAGACATCTTCAGGACACGTTGTGGGAGGATTGATCTAGGCATAACTTTTTCACTGAGGCATGTCTGGAGAAATTTCAAACGCATTTTCAATTTGTGGGCCTTGATCATCGAAGAGGAGTATTCAGTAACGAAAGGTCCCAGTTGATGATTTCCTAGAGTTCCTCATAGATTCCCTGGATAACATTTCACTGCCCGTCTCGAAAGACGACTTCATCGAACTCATCAAACTATGTATTAAGGATTGCAAATTCGAATTCAATGGGGAATATTATGCTCAAAAATTTGGTATGGCAATGGGTAATCCACTCTCACCTGTATTAAGCAACCTATATATGGAATTCTTTGAAAAGAAACTATTAAGTAATATTTTACCACCCTCAGCAGTCTGGTTTAGATATGTTGATGATGTATTATGTCTCTGGCCATGTAATGAGGACCTAAAAGCTTTCCTGCCACAACTTAACAACTTAGCCCCCTCGATCAAATTCACTGTGGAATTAGAGCAAGACTGTAAATTGCCATTCCTAGACTGTCTGATACACAGAATAGGTAACACTTTTAAGTTCAGTATTTATAGAAAACCAACTAATGTGTGTTCATACATTCATTATTATTCTGCCCACCATAATAAAGTCAAACAGTCAGTATTTTCAACAATGTTTTTACGTGCCTTGAGAATTTGCAGTCCGGAATTCATCGATGAGGAATACAAATATATATATAATATTGGCTCAAACCTTAAATACCCTAGATCTTTCATAGACAAATGCTTAAACATTACTAAGAAAACTTTTTATAGAACTGATCCCAAGCCCACCCATGACCATAAGAATATCTTAATATTACCATTTCACAAAAATTTCTCACACATTCCTGCACAGCTAAAAACCTGGAACGTCAATGTGGCATTTAAAAACTCATGCACTGTTAAACAAATGTTAATCAAGAACTCCCCCAACAACACAATTGGTTGCATTTATAAAGTTCCTTGCAAGGAATGTAATATGTTTTACTTAGGCCAGACAGGTAAAGATCTTGCAACTAGAATTAAACAACACAAATACAGTGTTAGGACAGGCCAGGAATCCAATGCTCTGTTTGTTCATTTGAGGGATAACAAGCATTGCATTGACTGGGATAATGCCTCCTCAATATTACCATGTAATTCAATTGATAGTAGGAACATCATAGAATCTAGTCTTATTAAACATACCGAAGCATTCAACATGAATTTGAGTAACGGCATGCACAAGCTGGACAATTTTGTAATTAAGAAGATTTGTGATCAGGTGAGAAGGCCGGGTCACTTGACCATCTGACCTGACCACCAACCGTTGTGTGCTATTTAAAGATTAGTAGGGTCATTACCTAATACCTGACCATTGTGGACCTGGTCTCACCCTCCTCTGTATATATACACCTTGATTTGTATTACTCTCTCTAGTCTGTACTCACCCCTGAAGATGTGAATTACACGAAAGCGCTTGGGAACTTCGTGTTTTCTTCTTTCCTTGTGGTTATCGGCATATATATATATATATATATATATATATATATATATATATATATATATATATATATATATATATATATATATATATATATATATATATATATATGCCGATAACCACCAGGAAAGAAGAAAACACGAAGTTCCCAAGCGCTTTCGTGTAATTCACATCTTCAGGGGTGAGTACAGACTAGACGAAAGCGCTTGGGAACTTCGTGTTTTCTTCTTTCCTGGTGGTTATCAGCATATACCTAGATCACGCGCACCTACAGTGATTTACTTGCATATATATATATATATATATATATATATATATATATATATATTATATATATATATATATATATTATATATTATATATATATATATTATATATATGCAAGTAAATCACTGTAGGTGCGCATGATCTAGGTATATGCTGATAACCACCAGGTGGTTATCAGCATATATATGTATATATATATATATATATATATACAGTGACCCCTCCGTTAACGAACTCAATCCGTTCCAGAAGGTCGTTCGTTAACCGAAAAGTTCGTTAACCGAAACCATTGTTTCAATGGGTTTTTGGGTAATTGGTTCCAGCTCACCGAAAATTTCCTAAATTCAACAAAAATGGTAGAAAAGTTCACTTACTTTGAGGTGTGTATGTAGAAGGCTCCTGGATGATGATGATGGGATTTAGAATGGGGGTGGAGGAGAAGGAAGAAGAGAAGGCATTGGGGTGGAAGAGAAGTCACCCCATGGCGCCATTTCACCCATAAAATTTTAGCTCTCTTGGTGTAATTCAAGATTATTTTCTTTAAATCAACACTGAACTGCATTATATATTGTCAATATGTAAAATATATTTCAGAATGACCAATAATTTGCTTGGAAACAGAAAAAAAGCATTTAGTTGAAGAGAGTCTCAAGCAAGATGTTACCTCCAGTGAAAACAGAGTGAGACTAACGCCTGTTTGCTGTGTTAAGAGGCTGGATGGCACGCATTAAACTAGTCACTTTACCTTCAATTATGTTCAATAATTGTTAAAATGACTAAAAAATTTAATATTAAACTTTTAAAATTATTGAATAGTATAAACTTCTTGATATTTACTAAAATAGTAAGGAATTTAAGCCCTAGAACCGATTAATGTATTGGCGGACTGATACTAAAGCTGGTTGCCCGGTCAGTGCAAGCGAAAACATGTTGAAGTCGGTTCGTAAGAACTTCGTTAACCGAATTTTTTTTCGTTAACCGAATTGAAGATCCTTATGGAAGGCAGTTCGTTAATCGAAATTACGTTAACCGAGGTGTTCGTTAAACGAGGGGTCACTGTATTTCATTAGCCCAATAAACACGCGGACTTCTACATACAATCAACACCTCAACCCGCCAGGATTCAAACCCACGGCCCACGAGCCCATGACTGTGACCGGAGAACGCTACCTCTGGACCACCAGGATACTAAAAGCAGTCCTAGACTCTGTTATATTTCACACAAAGCCTGTTCAACGAGCTTATGGCGCCGTGAACCTCTAATGGGGACTACCTGTATCACGTAGGTGGTCAGAGTAACGTTTTACCAAATCCGGCTTCGAAACACGAGGATCCATATATATTTTATTAGCCCAATAAACACGCAGACTTTTACATACAATCAACACCTCAACCCGCCAGGATTCGAACGCACGGCCCGCGAGCTGGTGGTCCAGCAGTTAGCGTTCCCCAGTCACAGTCATGGGCTCGTGAGCCGTGGGTTCGAATTCTGGCGGGTTGAGGTGTGTGTGTGTGTGTGTGTATATATACAGTGGTCCCTCGGTTAACTAACGCCTCGGTTAACGAACTGCCTCCCATAAGATTCTAAAATTCGGTTAACGAATTTCTTACGAACCGACCTCAACCTGTTTTCGCTTGCATTTGGCAGTCCACCAGCTGTAGTATTAGTCCACCAATACAGTAATCGGTTCTAGGGCTTAAATTCCTTACTATTTTAGTAAATATCAAGAAGTTTATACTATTCAATAATTTTAAAAGTTTAATATTAAATTTTTTAGTCATTTTAACAATTATTGAACATAATTGAAGGTAAAGTGACTAGTTTAATGCACGGCATCCAGCCACTTAACACAGCAAACAGGCGTTAGTCTCTCTGTTTTCACTGGAGGTAACATCTTGCTTGAGACTCTCTTCAACTAAATGCTTTTTTTCTATGTTTCCAAGCAAATTATTGGTCAATTTGAAATTTATTTTACATATTGACAATATATAGCGCAGTGCAGTGTTATTTTAAAGAAATTATTCTTTATTTACAAGAAGTTTAACTTTGAAAAACACGTGTTGACATTGTTTGAATCCAGCATGGGGTCTAAGAGATCAGAAAAGCTATTTCAATCCAAACCAAGCAGGAAATCATAAAAAAAACATGAACAAGGCATTAAATCAAATGTGCTTAGCAAAGAATATGGCATGTCGGCATCAACTGTGTCGACAATTCTTGCACAGAAAGACAAATTTAAAGAAGTGAAAATGAGAGACAAATCTACAAGAGTGTTTAAAAGTAGATCCCTAATCGCAGAAACTGAGAGGTTACTTATCATCTGGATTAGGGAAAAACAGATGAAAGGTGATTCAGTTTCTACTGCATTCATTTGTGAAAGAGCCAGGGAGATTTACGAACATTTAAAGGCAGATCAACCTGGTTCTTCAGGCACAGAATTTGAAGATTTTCGGGCCAGCAAAGGCTGGTTCGAAAAATTTAAGAAAAGAAGTGACATTTTCAGTGTTGTTAGGCATGGTGAAGCTGCTAGTGCTGATAAGGAAGGGGCAGCAAAGTTTTTAGTTGCATTTAAAAAACTGATGGCAGAAGAAAATTATCTTCCACAGCAAGTGTTCAATGTGGACGAAACTGTGCTGCTCTGGAAAAAGATGCCCATAAGAACATTCATCACCAAAGATGAAGCCTCTTTACCTGGGCATAAACCCATGAAAGACCGTCTCACTCTATTGTTTGGTGCCAATGCTTCAGGGGATTTCCGACTGAAGCCTATGCTTGTCTACCACTCTGAAAACCCCAGGGTGTTCAAGCAACAAAAAGTGGTAAGAACAAAGCTTGGAGTTTATTGGAAGTCCAACCGTAAGGCATGGGTGACAAGACAGCTCTTTAATGAATGGGCTGTTGATGTGTTTTGCCCTTCTGTCAAGAGCTACCTAACCACCAATAAACTCCCTTTAAAGGTTCTTCTACTCATGGATAATGCTCCTGGTCATGACCCTGACCTTGCCAGAAATTTAGAGTATCAATTTGACTTTGTGAGAGTGTTGTTTTTGCCTCCAAACACTACATTAATCATACAGCCAATGGACCAGAATGTGATCAGCAACTTCAAGAAGTTGTACATGAAGAAAATGTTTAGGAGGTGTCATCAGGCAAATTCCAATGATCCTGAACTAACACTGAAACAGTTCTGGAATACACAATTCAACGTCCTGGAGGCTGTAAAATTGATTGTGTCATCATGGCAAGAAGTCTCCACTAGATCCCTCAATTCTTCATGGAAAGCACTGTGGCCATCAGTAGTCCATGATTTTGAGGGATTTGAGGAAGAAACAGAGTTGGACCAGGAGATTGTGTCCATTGGTCAGTCATTGGGCCTTGAAGTGGAGGAGGAGGATGTGGAAGAGCTTGTGATGTCTCATGAGGAGGAACTTACTCCTGATGACTTGAAGCAACTGGATGAGATGCTACAGGTAGAGGCTGACAGTGGTGAGGAGGAAATTGAAAGTGATGACCATATGTCAGCTAAACAGTTGAAAGATGTTATTTACTACTGGGAGAAGTTCAGGGAACTGGCTTCAAAGCACCCAGAAGTGGAAAAAACTGAACTAACTTTGTGTCATGTTGAGGACTCAGTGGTCTCCTTCTTTAAACATAAGTTAATGGTGAGGACAGATGCCCCACAATTGACACTTTCTTCAGTAAAAGGCAGAGGGAACAAGATGCTATCCCTCAGCCTTCCACTTCAAGAAGGAGAGAGGATGTTCATGGTGGAGAATCTGTTAGTCCAGAGGTTCCTGACATTTTCATGGAAGGTGACTCACCTTCCAAGAAGCAGTAAAATGCTTCTCCTCCACCTCCACTTCCTTCTCTTCTCCCTTCTCCTCCTCCACCTCCCACTTCAAATGACATCATCATCATCATCCAGGAGCCTTCTACATACACACCTCAAAGTAAGTGAACTTTTCTACCATTTTTGTTGAATTTACGCAATTTTCGGTGAGCTGGAACCAATTACCCAAAAACCCATTGAAACAATGGTTTCGGTTAACGAATTTTTCGGTTAACGAACAACCTGCTGGAATGGGTTGTGTTCGTTAACCGAGGGACCACTGTATATATGTATATATATATATATATATATATCTTGATAAAATCACACGGGAAAATGGAAACAACGCAGCACCTTAGCTTTCGTCTTTATTCAAGACATCTTCAGAGGCAACTGAGGCATCTTCAGTTGCCTCTGAAGATGTCTTGAATAAAGACGAAAGCTAAGGTGCTCCGTTGTTTCCATTTTCCCTTGTGATTTTATCAAGATTTATCTTATCCACATTTTCATAGTGGATTTACATGATATATATATATATATATATATATATATATATATATATATATAACGAAATTTCGGTTAACGAACTGCCTTCTATAAGAATCTTCAATTCGGTTAACGAATTTCTTACGAACCGACCTCAACATGTTTTCGCTTGCACTGGCCGGGCAACCAGCTTTAGTATCAGTCCGCCAATACATTAATCGGTTCTAGGGCTTAAATTCCTTACTATTTTAGTAAATATCAAGAAGTTTATACTATTCAATAATTTTAAAAGTTTAATATTCAATTTTTTAGTCATTTTAACAATTATTGAACATAATTGAAGGTAAAGTGACTAGTTTAATGCGTGGCATCCAGCCTCTTAACACAGCAAACAGGCTTTAGTCTCTCTCTGTTTTCACTGGATGTAACATCTTGCTTGAGACTCTCTTCAACTAAATGCTTTTTTCTGTGTTTCCAAGCAAATTGTTGGTCATTTTGAAATATATTTTACATATTAACAATATATAATGCAGTGCAGTGTTGATTTAAAGAAAATAATCTTGAAATACACCGAGAACTAAAATTTTATGGGTGAAATGGTGCCAAGGGGTGACTTCTCTTCAACCCCAATGCCTTCTCTTCTTCTTTCTCCTCCACCCCCATTGTAATTCCCATCATCATCATCATCATCCAGGAGCCTTCTACATACACACCTCAAAGTAAGTGAACTTTTCTACCATTTTTGTTGAATTTAGGAAATTTTCGGTGAGCTGGAACCAATTACCCAAAAACCCATTGAAACAAAGGTTTCGGTTAACGAACAACCTGCTGGAACGGATTGAGTTCGTTAACCGAGGGACCACTGTAAAGCGAGGGTTGACTATATATATATATATATATATATATATATATATATATATATATATATATATATATATATATATATATCCTTGGGGCCAGAGGCATTTCGGATTTCGTAATTTTTCGGTTTTCATTTTTTTTTTTTTTTTTTTTTTTTGTATTATCCCACCTGGGCATAGATCACTGACCCACATCAGGGCCTGGGGGGCAAAAATATAATAAAAATTATAATTATAATAATAATAATAATAATTCATTGGTCTAGGTCGTGTTTCTCACTTTTGATCTTTTTTTCATTCTTGTATTTCTTTATTATTATTATTATTATTATTATTATTTAATTTTTACAGTACTCCTGTAATATTGTTATTTTTATTAATTTTATTATTATATTTTATTATTATTATTATTATAATTATTATTAATGTTATCATATTATTTTATTTTGGTGTACAGTATTTTTATTAAAATTTTTATTTACTATGAATAATTATTATTATTATTATAATCATTATTACTATTACATTTTTGCCCCCCAGGCCCTGATGTGGGTCAATGATCTATGCCCGGGTGGGCTAAGCCCTGTTTTAAAAAAAAAAAAAAAAAAAAAAAAAAAAAAAAAAAAAAAAAAACTTTCGGTGGAATTTCGGATAAAGGGTTGTCAACCTGTATACTGTATATATAAGCTCCTCCCTGTCTTACGACCTACTCGATTTACGACCACCCGGACATACGACCGCCTTAGTTGTATAAAAATTTTGTCAAATTAAGTATTTTCGAGGCCCAATTACAGTGATTGTGCTGTGTACTGACAAAATTTTCGTTTGTAATTCACTTTAAAATGGCTGGCAAACTTAAAAGTGAGAGTTTTTTGGTGCTGAGAAGAAAGAGAGACCCATTTTAGATTTTCTATGTATTATTTTCGTTTTTTCGACTTACTACCAGGTCGTCGGGGCGGAACCCCTTCGTAAGTCGAGGAGAGACTGTATTTGTATATCAAATAATATTACATATGAGAAAAAAATGGGATTTGGTTCCCAATGACATGAAACCCTCAATATTATACCTAGAAAAATGAAATAGGTTCACAAGACGAGCAACAAAAAACTTACCTAACTACTGTAAAGTAGTACTGCCCTACTGCAATTTAGTAACTATCAACAAGAAAACCCCCCTTTGTTACACCCAATACAAATTAAATTGGTTCAAAAACAACATAAAACCTACCTAACTACTGCAAATTAGTACCTAATTACTGTACTGTAATTTAGCACCTAGCACATTAAGAAATTAAGGAAATATAAATGTGGTACATTACCTTAATTAAAGGGACCATAGCTTTTGCATATTTGAGAAAGGGGTGTAAGACTTAAATACAGTACAGTACTGTATTTGTATAAGTGAATATTTGTAGAGTGAATGTTCATGTAGCAAGGATACCTGTATATTTATTAACAAATTTCTACTGACTTTACCATAATCAATACAGTACATGTCTTCCTGATCCTTTGCCCAAGAAATTATCTTGGGCTCCTTTAAGCTTTCTTATGGTACTCATTTTTACAACAGTAAATGCACTTACTTACCTGACCATCTACACCATCAATCAAAGTATGAGCTCCTTTCATTTTTTTAATATCACATGTGGATTCAGCATTCAGTAATCCTTTTTGCTTTTTATGCATCATATCATATATAGCCTTGGTCTTGAGTGACTCCTCCAGTGCTGCACTAACAGCAGCCTTTTCATCATCAAGGCAGGTGAACCCTTTCCTTGCTACACCACCTGCAAAGATAAATCTAATGTGATCAGCAAATCAAAACATCTTATCAACAGTCATGATGACAGAACCTAATATCAATGTTAGACTTTTTATCTACCTATGATTATATGACAAATGTTTCCTTTTTCACTTTTGCCCCATTCCCACCATGCTGCCAGGAATCCAGAATCACTCGCCACCATCTATTCTAGCTACTGCTGAAGGGGAGGGGGGGTAGTGGAAGTAAGTTTGTATTGTATTATTTCTTTTTCTTTCTATCTTATTAATTATATATTAATGTACTCACGCGCCATAGTTTCGATGCACCTTCTACCCGACTCGATGAAGGTCGTAGCCTTGGCTTCATACTGAACGCCCCTCCACCCATCATTCAGTGATGCTATGTGGTAGCTCAAAGCTTTGCTGGATTGTACAAATAGCATGTCATGATGTGATATTTGAGAAAATAATACATGATACAGATTTTTTAGTGACTTCACAACACTTTATTTACCATCACTATACAAGAGGGACCGTTAAGTTTGCAGCCCTGACTACGATTTCCCTCGAGCCAGGAGTACGGGTAGAGGGTGCACCGAAACTATGGTGCACGAGTGTACAATCAAAGGTAAAAGTCGTGTCGCCGCTTTGTCCCAAGATTAAATATAAATCATGAAACATATAAGAACACCCTACCACAAGGCAGAGTGCATCAAAAGTTTAGCCCTTCGGCATATGTTTTCACCAAATTTCACGACACGACTTTTGTCTTTCAATGTACATACATGTAAGAGGTATTTTTTTTCTTTGATATATATAATTTTATTATGTCTATTTCTTTTGTTATTTTATAACTTCTATATCACCTTCTTTAATTTGTGTTTATGTTTTATATATATATTTATTTTTTTTAAATGTAGGAAGGCAGATTTTCTTTTATGACAAGTTAGTTAATTATTTTTTGTTGATTGTCTGAACTAAACTACCTACCAGTCTACCATGTAAGTATACTTATACCAAGAGATGTTAAACAATGATATGGTTTTCCCAGGTTAATCCATTGAATAGATTATAACTAAGCACTGATAAATATAGAAAGAAGTAAGAGGACAACACAAGAAAAATAATGACATTGAAATAAATAAATAATAAGTAAGAAATGTAAAATACTGTATAGATGATAAAGTAATATGCATACTGAAATAAAGACTTAGAAAAATATATTAACTTAGGAAACATAAAAAAAGAAATTAAAGAAAGTGATATAAAAGTTGCCATATAATATAACAGAAAAGAAGAAACATAAAATATAAAAGTATATATAAAATAAAAATATCTCCTCTTACATATATGTATGTACTAAATAATACAGTACACATATTATTAAATAGATTATGAAAAAAAAGAAAGAAAAAAAAACTAACTGCAACATCCCCAACTTGGTGTCATGATCTCTCATCATTCATGTGCTTTGCTGCTTCCTGGAGGTCTATCTCTATCATTTCAAATACTGGACTGTACTTCCTTCACCCTATTCTGTTAGCAAGAATCTTCGATCCCCGGAACTCTCCGATAGCCAGATTTTTTTTTTTTAGTATTACCAAAAATTACTCTCCATTCTAGGCATGGGAATAAATTTCTGAGAAATTGTATCACGTTTCTGACGCATGTCGGGCATGTGGATGGGTAGGCTCAGTGTGCTCGTGAGCTACAATTGGCCACTACTGTCATACGACTGCATGGGATACCTATGATTGGCCGATGTATCTCGCACCCTATCTCCTCTAACTCTTGCATCATGACACTTTTAGTTCATTGTCTACTGTCAGAGTACAAGCTTGTTTGCTAGCTCACTGTCGTTTGCATATATGATATACAGTACAGTATATTACAGTATATATAAACAGCCAAAACTACTGCAATTAGAAGACATCAGGAGGCACCACAAAATCACCCCGTGGTGCAATCTCCTTGCACTTTTTATGTTTTTTCACCCCCCCAGCAATGCGAGGCATGGTTCAAAACTCTCCCAACACTTTTATGAATAAATGAAATCACTGTGATGAACGAGAACTCAGCACAAGTTGTGAGAAAATGTGAGTCAAGGTTATGTCCTGCGTCATTGAAACACAAAGGGAGACTGGTGTGGTAACTTAACCTTGTAGGACAGTCTACTTAGTTGCCAGATCGTGCTGACACTGCCAAATGTACATTTTGTGTATGCAGCTTTCAAATGCAAACAAAATTGTTTTATTGTAATTTTACTTCATACGCAAATTTGCATATGAAAACCCTAGAGTGATAATTTATATCATACGCAATTTCGTGCGTGAAAACCCCATGAGTGTTGAGAAATTTATATTTCTAAAAATTTCCACTATATGAAGTTTTCAATTAAAAGTCCATTTTACATACTGTACTGTACTTTCTTTAATCATGATGAACCACAAATTAATGTGCATTACAGTGTACTGTATTATACTGTAGTCAACTCTGTAACTTTCATACTTGCTTGTCCCCATTGGCATCTAGCATGAATATAACAAAGAGAATGAGGACATCATTGAAAAACAATAATACAGAACTGTGCAGAGAATGTATCTGAGGATATTGTACATCTCTGTTACCTTCAAAGTAATACCAGTACATTACTCAAACTCTTCAAGTTACCCATGGCTTCATTTGCAGGCATAACTAAATTAAAAGAAGACCAGCTCTCCAAGCAACTGGAACAGCATTGTACATAACTGCCTTCCAAGAAAGAGTCCAGCATATGAAGATATGCTTAAAATTCATTTATTCCTAAGCACATACAGAGAAGACTCATTATTTCAAAATAATTCCAAGGCTATCATGAACATTCACTGATCAAACTGGCAAACATTTCTGTTTTCTTACCTCAAGTTATGCCAAGTACCTGTGTGGTGGCTGCTAAATTAACTCCAAATTATACTTAGAAGCAAGTATTTATCAAAACTTATCTAAATCCTAGAACTAAAGATCAGTAATAATACTGGAACTGAGGAACTCCTAAATAATCAAGACAGCAACGTCAGCGAGACAGAACTGGCGGAATAAAAAGTAAGATTCGTATTTACTGTAATGATTTCACCTATATCCTTCAGAAAGAAATTCATTGCTTTTAAATTAAAGGTTCCAGCTAGGTGTTGGAGAAAAATTACTTAGGAGGTAGGCAGCCAACCTGCTATAATCAAATACTATGTGGTGAACATTTAGGATGTAGGTAAGCATACTATACCAGGCACTACAAACCTGGACTACCTACTTTCAGTACATGATTAATGACCAATGACCTTGGTTGAAGCAAAGAAAAGCATAAAAACAAAAAAAACAAGCCCTTCATATAGCTGCTGGCCAGAAATGTCTTATAATTGAATACAGTACAATATACTGTATACAACAAATACATATATAACTTACCTGTAAATAGTGCTACATCTGTCTTCTTTTGGAAGATACTTTCAGATATTTTTGTTTGTTTATAATTCTTCTGTACTTCAGGTGGGTCTATACTCATCTTGTAAGAAGACTTCTTACTCTGCTTGTCTACACTTTGGTGTCTCCTTAAACTGAGAGGTTTTATTGATGGGAGAGACATATTATAACTTGATACGGACTTCTGAAATTCTTTTCTTCCTTTTGAGGTAGATTGACCTTGATTTTCAATCTTATTCACAGCTTCTGGTAAAGATGGAAAATAATTTTCTTTAGTATTGCATCTAATGGCCTTAGTCTTAACAGGTGGCAAAAGTGAAGGTGAAGTATTGTCAGAATCATTAAACGAGGTTGATAAGCTGTGGGTGAATACTCGGGGAGAGAACTTTGGCGTGGAAGTGAATTTTGTAACTTTGGATTCTGGGGTGTTGATTTCCACTGGTTTATGTGACTCTTTATTAAACTCTTCAAAGTCCAGTGCTTTTGGAAAATCCATTCTAGTGCTTCGCTTCAATGATTTGGAGGTTGCTTGTCGAGTTTTCTTCCCTAACACAGGACTTCGTTGGTTCAAGGAGTCAGCCATTCCTGTATGATTTCTTGAAGGACTTCTCAATTCTCCTTCAATACCAACACGTGAATCAAGAACTGGATTACTTTTCTCATTAGATACCACCTCACATTCATTATCGATGGATCTTGTATTCTCAATAGCAAGAGTCTCTGGGACACTCACAATATTTGTTTCAAAAGTTCTTTTCTGTGATGAACTTACATGAAACTCATTTTCATCTCGAGACAATGTTTCAGGAGCAAGAATTTTAGGGATATTTTGCTCTTCAGTCTCGGATTTTATTATACTTTCTTCATTTTCTTCATCCTCTTGGCCAATGTTTGGACTGTTTCCTTTTGGGTATCTGGATAAACATCGATATTTTATATTTTTTATTTTGGAATAATTCAATCCCATTGGGTCTTTCAACTGTGGAGCAATATGGCCTTCTTCACTGGCAATATCATCTCCCTCTACCAGTACCAGTTTTTTACTTGTTTCCATTTCCATACAATTCTCTGGAAAACTTAAATTAGGTACCTCTTTTTGATGTTTTAGCCCATTACAATTCATATCAGCATTTTTTCTAGTCTCGCAGTGTGCATCAAATTTTGTCATCATTCCACACGACTTGCATGTCCTAATATTTTCCATCAACTGGTTCAGATTCTTATTAGCTTCATCACGTTCATGCTTGATTTCTATAAAAAATTAAACACATTTGAGATTATAATAATGCCAAATCAAATCCTTATTAAACAAGCTCTTTCCTCTACTCAAAGCACTGAGCTACTTGCAGAGTAAATACAAGTACAGCACAGCACAGAAGTCTCATTTTATCCTCACTAATACAGTAGAGTACTCTGCAACACCCATGATAGCCTGCCATATGTAAAGATACAACAGTACTGTATTTATTTAACAAATATTCAGATGAAGGTATTGTATTACATATCAGAAATTTTATGCCATAATTTCCATATGCAAGTTTCTAAACATAAAAAATAGAATGTTACATTCAAAACAGTCCCACTAGAGATGGCCCAGTTATCCCACTAAGCCATCCACATCTGAGTTCTATTTTCATGTCTATTTACCTGTACAGTAGTTGCATTTAATCAGCAATGCACTGAAGATGAACACACCATGTAAAATTACTGTTACAGTACAGTACTTCAAAATTTAAAGACTAAAATTTAAATCTGAAATCAAAGTTAATCACCAGCCACTGATCAAATCACTAGGGCATATTTGGTTTTGAGTGTGCTGTAGTACAATTAGTGTTTACAAATTAAAACATCATACCCTGTACTAACATTGTACTGTACAGTATGTAGAACACCAGACCCATAAGGATGAAGTGAGACTATGGCATCATGTACAGTCAGGGAATGTTCCGCATAAGACACCCAGCTGCAAGTTTGAACCTCTGAATGCAAGACCTGTGGTAGCAAAACAATAGCTAGACACTCACCTATCTGGTAACTGTGCTATACTGTCATACTATATAATTATACTCATAACACAGTTAAATTATAACACATAATTTACTATACAGTGCTAACTCCATTAATTTCATCTATCTTTACTGTACTGAGGCAATACACAT
The DNA here is from genome assembly GCA_958450375.1 of Homarus gammarus. NCBI lineage: Eukaryota > Metazoa > Arthropoda > Malacostraca > Decapoda > Nephropidae > Homarus > Homarus gammarus. The sequence goes on from CAUDMG010000523.1 coordinate 658,639, forward strand.
TGAGTGCATACACCACACACCTCCAGCAAGTTTCATAGCCTATCTCCTAACATTCCTCCTCCACCTCCAGTCCCCCTGCCTCTCATACACAGCTTGAACTTGTGACTAGGTGTCTCACATGGACAGTGGTGGGCACGGTTCCACTAATTAACGAAGCTAACTTTCTTGTTAGCGGATCAGCGTTTTCGCTAACTTTGGAAACCATTAGCGGACCAATTAGCTTCCGCTAAATTTAGTTCCGCTAACAAAATTTATACATGTTTGTTCCTGTCTGTTGTAAGCGTGTGACGCTGCGACGAGTGTCTCCAACAGCCAGTCAGGCACGCTTGGCTGACTGCGTGTTAGTACATAAGTATGTGTAACGATATCTTGAGGGCCAAGAGAGCCACCCTGTCAGATGGCAACTTTGAGAGGCTGATGTTTACGAAGGGGAATCAGCATCACGTCAAGGCGATGGAGAAGGCCCAGCAACTGCCGCCGGAGTGAAAGGAATTTTTTGATTATTAAAGTTTCATACTTTTTTACAGTAAATAAAGACTGTCAGTGTATGTTGAAAGAATCATAGAATGTAATTGTAAACTAATGTATAATTTCATTCCTCATTTATTTGTTAATTTAATTAGGATTTTTTTTGTGTCAATATATTTGGTTATGCTAAGAACTGCATAAGTTCATAACCAGGATGTCATCCAAGGTGTGACCCAAACAAAATTTTCTAAAACTGACTTTTCATTAACATTTAGAGTTAAGAGTTTATTTACATGACTAAGACCAGCAATAAGTTACTGTATATAAAAATGCACTGGTATAATGTGTATGTGGTTGGTATTGCATATTTACAAGAATAATGAATAAGGCCAATAGGTTGTATGAGAATGCAAATTAATTACGCTGAATTTGTGAAATTGTGTACAGTGTACACCTTGATAAGTTGATCATCATCTGATCTTGGCATGATGCTATTTGCTACCTATGCTATACAGTACTATAGTTTTTGGATTCGTTTAATATTTTCTGTCTTTTCGTACAGTAAATAAAGATTATAAAGTGTATGTGAAACTTGAATGTAAACTAATGTTTGATTTCATTTGTTCATTTAATTGTTTGTGTACACCTTGATCATCATCTGATCTTGGCATGCTATACCTTTTGGGAAAGCTCTATGTCTAAGCTACAAGACAACATATGAAAATTTCAGCTCCCTAGGTCTGTTTTTAAGGGTTTTAGAGAGAGAGAGAAAAAAATAAAAACCTAAATTCATATAATAAAAGTTAGCGCTAGCTTCCGCTAATTTTTTAGCTAGTGGATTAGTGGTTAGCGAAGCTAACTTTTCGTTTAGCTGTGCCCACCACTGTACATGGAACATTCGCCAACTGTACAGGCTCGATGCCATCCTGGTGCACTTTGGCCCAAAGTGGAATAAACTATGTAATCTGTGAAATTACCACATTCACTGTTTGGAAACTTCTACTGTATATAATATTAATTCTTGAATACATTTTTCAAGAACTATTAAAGTGGCTTGTTTTCTTTGTACAGTACTGTAATGTATTCTAATATGTATCTAATTCTGTGATTTAGTTCCATATGTTTTCAGCCAGACTGTGTGGTCTAAAGCAGATAGTGGCTTATTGTAGAATTTCATTTGTTGGCTGCATATTCAGATTACCATACACAGAAGTGCAAAACTGTTCCATGTTGCCAGCCAAATTTTATAACCGGAGACTCTATTACCTGTTAGAAGCTAATGGGTGAAGTTTTTTTTCTTAACATAATTAATGCTTTTCTTTTAAGAGACAAAAGAGATAATATATTTGTTTGGGCTGCAAAAGTGTAGGATATTAGTCTACGAGCAGGCTGAGTAACATCACGGGAGTGAGATTTGATGCCAACTCACTAGTCCCTGTGATGACACTCACCATGCATTAATATCTTACACTTACAGCTTAAGAGAATGAAAAATGGCGAGAAGGGTGAATGTGTGTGTGTGTGCGTGTATATGTGTTTCCCAAACAAAATTGTTTGGAATTTTTTCCATTTCGGACAGTGCTTGTGGGGACAAACACAGGGCTTAGGACTACAGACTTGGTATAATGACCCAAGAAATGCACTCAACGTCAAGTTCGTTCAAGTTTTAGCATTTGTGCCAGTCAGTGACATTGCTGAAAGCTTCAATGAATTTGTCTCAGCACTAGATGATGAAACTTATGAACTTTTATCAGAGTTTCTTGGCTACTTTGAAGCGACATGGATTGGTGTTGTACAGCATGGAAGACGACGAAGACCAACATTCGAACTCAGGCTGTGGAACATATTGGAGAGAAACACACAAGGCCTTCCACGGACAACAAACTCTCTTGAAGGAAGGCGCAGGGGGTTTGAGCAGAGAATGGCAATCACCCACCCCACCGTTTGCCGTATCGTTTCAAAACTAAGAAAAGAACAGTTGGACTGGGAGTTGACAATTGAGCAGGCAGCAGCAGGAATGGTATTGAGGAAACCGAAGAAGTACCAGATATTAAACACAAGACTGAAGTCTGTCATTGAGAAATATGAGGAGTATCCCAGAATCGACTTCTTGAGAGCAATTGCCCACAATCTTTAAATATTTATGGACCTTGAGTTTTATACAGCAATTTTTATAAAGCAATTACATTACAATCAATATCTTGTATCCTTCAATAAATGTGCAAAAATAATTGTATATCATGCAAATGTATCACATTGAAATTATGTTATCTTTTTATCCTTTGTTTTATAAAGCAAATACATTGCAAAGAAGCAATTACATTACAATAAATATCTTTTATCCTTTAGTAAATGTGCAAAAAATACATTGCAAAGAAGAAAAAAAATAAAATAAAAAGGCCATATGTCCATTCGGCCAAATGTCCATTCGACCATTTGGCCGTTTGGCCTATTGTCCGTTCGGCCAAATGTCCGTCGGCTCGATGTCCATTCGGTCAAATGTCAGTCGGTGAAACGTCCATCAGCCAAATGTCCTTCGGCCATCTGTCCGGGAGCCTCTAAATATCACACCGAAATTTCAGAATATTACAATCGACCCCCCTAAAAAAAGACAGCACTGTCCTCATGCGCTGAGAGAAAAAAAGCATGCATACGACCCCCCTAGAAGAGACTTGTTCTAATAACTGCATCTCACACCTGCAACATGCTAAACGCAGCATTTCCATCCTCCAATTTCCAGCTTCCCTTGTCTCTCCCGCCAACACTCGATCCCCCTAGAAAAGACAACACTGTCCTCATGAGCTGAGAGAACAACTTACAGCCACCTTCAAATTTGCACGATTCCAACTCGCAGCCAGCAACTCCACTTATTGCCTAGTCCTTGAACTAGAGAACTTGTCAACAAATTAAAACCAACCAAAACCAAACACTCTCCCCTTTTGCCTGGCCCTTGAAGTAGAGAACCAATGTCAAAAATAATACCAAATCCAAAACAAACATACTCCCCTTTTGCCTGGCCCTTGAACTAGAGAACCAATGTCAAAAATAATACCAAATCCAAATCCTGCATGCTCTCCTTTTGCCTGGCCCTTGAGCTTACAGGAACCAGTGTCAAAAATAATACTCAGTCCAAAACGAACGCTCTCACATCTGTGTTTCCGGTCATTCAACGATCGACTCAATCCACGCCTCCGAACCTCATGCCGGCAGACCAGCCCTCTGACAATGAACCAGTCCATATTAGTGAGGCCCTGGCCATTACAACCGTACACTCAATCCCGCTCATGACAGCAACCACAACTCAACGCACATTTCTGACCTCGCTATCTCTCCAATCCCCTCTGCCTTACTCATGACTCCTCCAACTCCCTTAGTCCTTAGTCCCTGCTCTGCTTGCTAGCTTCATCCTTGGCTGCCTGTCTACTTGTCGTCATCATGCCCGACTGGGGTGGGGGCCCCAAGTCTTCACCTTCAGATTCATCCATCACCGGGTCTACCGGATGACTCAGTAGTTGTGGGATTGATCTATGTGTGTAGCTAATAATTTCTTACTATGTTTTACCTCAAATCTCAGGGACTGATATTTTGTTGAGTGCCCTTAAGGCATATTCATGGTGGAGTTAATAATTTCTTAATGTTTCATGCCATTTCCCCAGTGCTTGATAGTACATGTATTGTGTTCTAATGATTATGTGTCACTAAGGGATGTGAGATAACGAGGAACTGTTTTCAGATGAGCTCCTCAATCTGGTGTAAGTAGCACTGTTTACCTCAGTAGGGTTTCATAAGGCATTAAAAATTTTCTACCTAATTTTGATATCTTGTATAACCTTTGTTCCCCAGTGTAGTGTTTAAGCCAGGCTAAGAGGTGCACATATGTTGGTGTACCATTATTGTTTGTGGCTGTAGTGTTGGAGGGAATAGAAGTGTGAAATTTTACAGTGTGTCTCATTCACCCCAATCACAGGTGCTATCTTTCCACGGGTCATGGAGAATATATATTTTTTTTAAAGTAATTGTGTTTGTGCTGGTTCAGGTTTTTCTCCAAGGGGCGCTTCCACAGCATTACCATCCACTAATAATAAAAAACCCAAGTCAAATGAGTTAAAAATTACCCGACCGGTTTTTTATATATATATATATATATATATATATATATATATATATATATATATTATATATATATATATATATATATATATATATATATATATATATATATATGCAAGTAAATCACTGTAGGTGCGCGTGATCTAGGTATATGCTGATAACCACCAGGAAAGAAGAAAACACGAAATTCCCAAGCGCTTTCGTGTAATTCACATCTTCAGGGGTGAGTACAGACTAGATAGAGTAATGCAGAACAAGATGAATATATACAGAGGAGGGTGAGACCAGGTCCACAATGGTCAGGTAATGACCCTACTAATCTTTAAATGGCACACAACGGTTGGTGGTTGGGTCAGATGGGACAATGACCCGCCCTCTCACCTGGTCACAAATCTTCTTAATTACAAAGTTGTCCAGCTTGTACATGCCGTTACTCAAATTCATGTTGAATGCTTCGGTATGTTTAATAAGACTAGATTCTATGATGTTCCTACTATCAATTGAATTACATGGTAATATTGAGGAGGCATTATCCCAGTCAATGCAATGCTTGTTATCCCTCAAATGAACAAACAGAGCATTGGATTCCTGGCCTGTCCTGACACTGTATTTGTGTTGTTTAATTCTAGTTACAAGATCTTTACCTGTCTGGCCTAAGTAAAACATATTACATTCCTTGCAAGGAACTTTATAAATGCAACCAATTGTGTTGTTGGGGGAGTTCTTGATTAACATTTGTTTAACAGTGCATGAGTTTTTAAATGCCACATTGACGTTCCAAGATTTTAGCTGTGCCGGAATGTGTGAGAAATTTTTGTGAAATGGTAATATTAAGATATTCTTATGGTCATGGGTGGGCTTGGGATCAGTTCTATAAAAAGTTTTCTTAGTAATGTTTAAGCATTTGTCTATGAAAGATCTAGGGTATTTAAGGTTTGAGCCAATATTATATATATATTTGTATTCCTCATCGATGAATTCCGGACTGCAAATTCTCAAGGCACGTAAAAACATTGTTGTAAATACTGACTGTTTGACTTTATTATGGTGGGCAGAATAATAATGAATGTATGAACACACATTGGTTGGTTTTCTATAAATACTGAACTTAAAAGTGTTACCTATTCTGTGTATCAGACAGTCTAGGAATGGCAATTTACAGTCTTGCTCTAATTCCACAGTGAATTTGATCGAGGGGGCTAAGTTGTTAAGTTGTGGTAGGAAAACTTTTAGGTCCTCATTACATGGCCAGAGACATAATACATCATCAACATATCTAAACCAGACTGCTGAGGGTGGTAAAATATTACTTACTAGTTTCTTTTCAAAGAATTCCATATATAGGTTGCTTAATACAGGTGAGAGTGGATTACCCATTGCCATACCAAATTTTTGAGCATAATATTCCCCATTGAATTCGAATTTGCAATCCTTAATACATAGTTTGATGAGTTCGATGAAGTCATCTTTCGAGACGGGCAGTGAAATGTTATCCAGGGAATCTATGAGGAACTCTAGTAAATCATCAACTGGGACCTTTGTAAAAAGTGACGTTACATCAAAGCTGACCAGTTTAAAATCATGATTAATGTGCAAGTTATTGAGTTTATCAACCAGATCCATATTATTCTTGATATTGGAGTTAGAAATGTTGCCAACTAGGGGGTTTAGTAAGGAAACTAACCATTTAGATAGTTTATAAGAGATTGACCCAACAGAGCTAATGATGGGTCTTGCTGGGTTATTGGGCTTGTGGGTCTTGATTAAACCGTACATGTAAGGCAGTGGAGGGGACGTTGAAGTAAGATGTTTAATGAGAGTAGCTTTGCCTCTCAATAGGGACTTAAGTTTTTTGTTGAACTGGGTGTTGACAGTGTTGAGAGGATTATTTATGAGTTTAGAATATGTTGTAGTGTCACATAAAAGGTCATTCATTTTTGAGATATAGTCATCTTTGTTTAAAATCACTACTGTGTTGGCTTTATCTGCTTTAGTGACATGTAGATCCTTATTTTTCTTAAGGGCTTGGAGTGCTTTGGTGAATCTTTCTGGACAGTTTGAAACACAAGGCTTGGACATAGATGCATACACAACACCTTTACACATGTTCACTTCTTCACTTGTCAAATTACTGAATTTCTCCAAATTGCAAAATGCTCTGGCTATGTCAACACTGTCGACTCCCTTGTTGGAACCATCAAAACTTAAACCATAGCCGAGGGCACACAAGGTATCATTGTCTAGTTGTTTAGAGGAGAGATTCACTACACAGTTGTTATTGGCATCCTTAGTCCAATCACTATTTCTAATAAGCCCACCCATGACCATAAGAATATCTTAATATTACCATTTCACAAAAATTTCTCACACATTCCGGCACAGCTAAAATCTTGGAACGTCAATGTGGCATTTAAAAACTCATGCACTGTTAAACAAATGTTAATCAAGAACTCCCCCAACAACACAATTGGTTGCATTTATAAAGTTCCTTGCAAGGAATGTAATATGTTTTACTTAGGCCAGACAGGTAAAGATCTTGTAACTAGAATTAAACAACACAAATATAGTGTCAGGACAGGCCAGGAATCCAATGCTCTGTTTGTTCATTTGAGGGATAACAAGCATTGCATTGACTGGGATAATGCCTCCTCAATATTGCCATGTAATTCAATTGATAGTAGGAACATCATAGAATCTAGTCTTATTAAACATACCGAAGCATTCAACATGAATTTGAGTAACGGCATGTACAAGCTGGACAACTTTGTAATTAAGAAGATTTGTGACCAGGTGAGAGGGCGGGTCATTGTCCCATCTGACCCAACCACCAACCGTTGTGTGCCATTTAAAGATTAGTAGGGTCATTACCTGACCATTGTGGACCTGGTCTCACCCTCCTCTGTATATATTCATCTTGTTCTGCATTACTCTATCTAGTCTGTACTCACCCCTGAAGATGTGAATTACACGAAAGCGCTTGGGAATTTCGTGTTTTCTTCTTTCCTGGTGGTTATCAGCATATATATATACATATATATATATATATATATATATATATATATATATATATATATATATATATATATATATATATATATATATATATATATATATATATATATATATATATACACACACACAGTAGGCTCTCACCAATAACGTCTAATAGGTGCCTGAAAAACACTGTTATTAGGGAAAACGTTATTTGTGTGACAATAAAATACATGTAAAAAGGGTTTATTGGTGCCGCCGCCCCAAGAATTTCACCCATTTTTCCCCCTTGAAGCCCTCCTAACACTTTTTGTTAGCTGAAATAAAAAGAATTGTTATTCAATCACCAAAATAAAGAGTTTGAGCAATATAACACTTAGCTTGGGGGAGTTTTTGAGGTGCTTGGTGTGATGATTGTTCCGTATCTGAGGGCCGCTAACACTTGCACTGTCTTTCATTCTACAAGCTAACCATTTCACAAGAAAATGCTCGGTTATCACTAACAACCTGTTTCTATCACTTTTATCATTCGTAGCTCGCCTCGCATTTCCATCACTACCGAAATATTTTTAGCCAGCACAATACTCTTCTTGATCTCCTCTAAGTTCCTCTTAAATTTTCTATCTGTAGACTCAGGACAGTTCAATTTCCTCACTTTAAAAGTTCCCAGTCATTCAGGTGGCAAATCACTCCCTGCACCACCTCCCCTAGCCCCCACAAGCAAAAATGCAGAAGCCATTATTGATCACCGACCCTAACAACCACTGGTTATAGAGGCAAAAATCTCACACATGGGAACAGCGCTGTATTCCACGGAGCCTGTGTGAGGGTGAGAGTGAGGCAGAGCGGACAACTATGTCATCAACATGGCGGCAAACAAACTCTATCTTTGATGCGCTCGGATGCTTCCCGCGAAATCTCCGTTATTCAAGAGAATCCAGACGTTATTATCGGAAATGGGTATCTATTGTAACTTACCGTTATTGTCGAAAATGTTATTGTGGAAGTCGTTATTGGCGAGAGCCTACTGTATGTATGTATGTATGTATGTATGTATGTATATATATATATATATATATATATATATATATATATATATATATATATATATATATATATATATGTATGTATGTATGTATGTATGTATATATATATGTATATATATATATATATATATATATATATATATATATATATATATATATATAAGCTGAATTATGAGTAACTTTTATATACACTACTTGTGTTTAGAAGTCATAAATATAAAAACTGTAGTGTGCATACACAAACAAATCATGTGACACCATACAAATTTGGATACACTGTGGTAGCCTTAACTTAAACAATTGCATTATAAAGAGGTTCCTTAGTACTTCTTTCAAAATTACATCTTACCCATTACGAAAATGAAAAGAGTTCGAGTCAACAGCTGCAGTGCTCGTTCTTCTTCATCTTCTATGGACATTACAGACTTTAACTGATCCTGCATACTGCTGTCATTAATGATAGAGGACCAAAACTTTGTAAAATGTGCAGTTCCCATTTTGTTTTTACAGATGATTCTGAAAACAATAAAATTTAAGTTAAAAAACATATTCATCATGTGGTTTGTTAGATGTCTGATCATACAGGTTTTGATCTTTAGTACTGTACAGTACAGTATTGTGAATAAGAATTCAAGAAGTAAATTCTTTTTAAGAACTGTTATATTCTAAAATAAAGTGTTTTTTCCAAGCAAATATATATACTGTATACCTGTAGTCCTGTACTGTACTATACTGTACTGTGGCATGAGGAAGATTTTTGGTTGTTGATTTATTTTCTAGAAATGCTGTGATCTACAGAAACAATAGTTATAAGGAACATCTGTCAAAACACTAGCAGTGGTCGAGGAAACAGTGATTAAATATTATGGCAAGGTACAGTATCTGAGAGTGAGGATGTCATCAATACAGTACTGTACTGTAAATGGAACAATAGGAGGATGAAATGAATCACAATATCTGAACAAAAGGTAATAGGTGTATTTTTGAAGGGTATAGGTTGAGCAAGTTGTGTCACGAGGGTAATATTGGTAATGTACACTCGCCACAAAAAGTTTTCGAATAGCTGAGCACAAAAGATTTCAGAATGAGTACTACGGCATGTGTCATCTCAAAATGGTTGTTAAGGTTAGGCCCTGATAAGAATCTACATTATCATAAAAAATTAAATGACTAAACAATGCTGTTAATAACACTAGCAAAATGCAGTCACTATGTAGCCTATTATGGTATTAGACTGTGACTGTATAACCCAAAGCAATTTAACAACAAAATCTAAAACCGATGAATGATGAAATTTAGACACAATTTAACAATTGAAGAACAATTTATAGGAAAGTTCAATCTTTTATTTTCCCTCAAAAAAAAAGTCTAGTATTTCCTGCAACTCAACAAAAAAAACTCACCAATGATACAATAATTAATCTACAGTATATGATTTTCATTAAGATTCAGGGTGGTTTTGGCACTTCAGGTTATACCATGGATTTTGTTCAAATTTCATACAAAGGTACTAATTTACATGTTAATTAAGGATCTGGGTTCAGAAGATTAAAAATTCGAGTAATTAGTGTTAATTAATGACCTTTGGCATATTTAAAAAGTTGATTACACTGTGCCCTTAAGTTTCAAATCACCTATATATACATTTTCTTAAAATTATAGACTATCTTTACTATATAAACACATTAGTTTTCTTTGGAGTACAGTATAATTAGATTCTATGTGAATTGTATGTCCATACACTTATATTGTTTTTCCTTAAGGAGGACGAAGGGAGAAGAAAGCCTTGTTGTTTTTCAATGGTGTTAAAACTTCATGTTCAGTATCGTATCACTAGATATCTGTGTTTGTGGAGGATGCAGATCATCTCCAAGAGTTCATTTGTCAACATGGACTAGTTAGCAAGATGTGCAAGTAGTAAAATGTGGCAGTGAAGCAACCAATTGTACTCATGTATAAAACAAAAAAATCATACAATGCCGCTTCAAAAAAAAAATTGCTTTCGGGCAGGGCTTTGAAGTAGAGGAAAATTGGGGTAAAACACTAAAAAGAACACCAAACAAACCTTTGAAAACCTTACCTAACCTTTCCCAACTTGTAAAAATGTTACAAAGTGATTTCGAGTTTATGGGTCCCTTATCTGAACACCAAAAACACCATTACACACTAAACACCTAAAACACGAATGAGGAAAGTTTTTTATAGTTTTAAGATTTTTATAAGTAAGGAAAAGTTTAAGGATTTTAAAGGTTTGTTTGGTGTTCTTTTTAGTATTTTATCCAACAATTTGTGATGGAAATAATGGTCAGATTCGTTTGAAACAACACAAAATACACTAGGAAAATCCACTTGTCTAAGTTGTTTCAGCGGTCCAACTAATTACCCAAATGTAGCCAAATGTAGTCAAATAATGGTCCTACATGAATAAATCGGACTGCCAATCACTTATCAACTAGTATTTGGTGTCACAAAGTAAAAAAAAATTGGAAAATTACATCAATCTGAGTTAATAGATCGCGTGCATGTACCGAGGGAGCGAGTAATTACCCAAATGTAGTCAAATAATGGTCCTACATGAATAAATCGGACTGCCAATCACTTCTTGATTATTATTTGGTGTCATAAAGTCACAAAAAATTGGTAAACTTAATTTAATCCGAGTTGTGTTAGGTTAGGTTAGGTTAGGTACATGCACTCGATCTATTAACTCAAGATTAAATTAAGTTTACCAATTTTTTGACTTCGTGACACCAAATACCAGTCGAGAAGTGGCAGTCCGATTTATTCTTGTAGGACCATTATTTGACTTCATTGCGACTACATTTGGGTAATTAGTCGGACCCTGTTTCAGTGGTGTAACAAAGGAATGTTTACCAAAAAATGAACAAAACTGAACAACTCTTTCCGGAGTTAGCCATCTGCTTCAGCATTACCAAAACAACCACGAATAAGTAACTATAATCTAATAATCCAAATATCTAATGCAGTTAGCATCTAGGAGTGGAATACCATAGCACATTACCTTATTATGAACTGACCAGTACCCCATCCAAATAAACTGTACGTTGGCTTATTTACTAAACCATAAACCTATCCCCGTAGTAACATACAGTAGTTAACTCTTCAAGGAGCCCGCCAGGAGCAACTCCCTGCCTGGTCGTTCGTAAACCGTACCTTTGTATATACCACGCAGGGCTGCCAACCACAATCCACCACTTGGTCCACTGTAAATTAATTTTATAAATTCCTAGTTCACCGTGTAATGCTAGAATGTAGCGTATACTTAATCTCACACTTTCTGGTATAAAAGAGCTTAAATTTCACGAAATTGTAAGGAAACAACAATAAAAAAAAAATAATGTACTAAATGGCAGGCGTGGGAGAGCGGTGTTTCCAAAGTGGTACTTTTATTTTATCCTCTCCACCACTGATAGGCTCGTTAGCCGCTTGGGCGATCGGTAACGTCTCTGTCACGCACTGTTGGCAAGTACGAGTTATGTACCGGCTCTCTGTTACGCACTGTTGGCCAGTATTTGCCAACAGTGCGTAATTTATGTACATACTTTTTTAACGCTCATAGGAGCGTTATTGGTTTGTTGCTGGAGAAATAAACCCTCAACTTTGACGCGTACCATATAATTCGGTCAAAACCTGTCAAAGAACAATTCTCATAAGAACATAAGAAAATAAGGATTCTGCAATAGGCCGGTTGGCCTGTGCATGGCAGCTCCTGTCAAGAGTTACTACCACTCTCTATCATCCATGAATCTGTAGTGGAATTCTCCCCTACAAACGCTGTTTGTCGCTGCCTAGCCGACCCCACCTATTCCCCAGTGTATGCCTCGTGGTCTAGGTCAACCAGCGCCGCCATACACCACGGAGCGGGGGTCAACTGCTAAGCCACGCCTACCCCTGCTATTTAAGACCTGACCTCGTGGTGATCTGCCTCTCTCGCTCTCGCTCTCTCTACCTCTACCCACAGCCAGCAACACCTCCTCCTACTCCGCCGCTGCCCGGCGGGCCTCTGTAGTGGAATTCTCCCCTACAAACGGCGTTTGTCGCTGCCTAGCCGACCCCACCTATTCCCCAGTGTATGCCTCGTGACCTAGGTCAACCAGCGCCGCCATACACCACGGAGCGGGGGTCAACTACTAAGCCACGCCTACCCCCGCTATTTAAGACCTGACCTCACGGTGATCTGCCTCTCGCTCTCGCTCTCTACCAACAACCACAGCCAGCAACACCTCCTCCACCTCCGCCTGCCTGGCGGTCCTCTCTCCCGCTGGCGAGCATGGCGACCCACAAGCTGTCCTCCTGTGAGCATCCTCACCAACCAGCTCTCTCTACATCACGCTTGTAACCACGCAGCCTTCCCAGCACCAAGCTGCATTGTACATTCAATACAACATGTATATAGAGAGCACATTGTGAGTTTCCTTTCTCCATCCCATCCTGAGTGAACCAAACAATCTCATACCCCACAAATGGTGACTCCCGGAGATTCGCACTCACACAGGATGGAGGAGAAACTGATCACGCTCCCAGTCTTCAAGCAACATGGAAGACTGGCTTATCCACCCAGAAGCAGCTGTCATCGACTCTACAACTACAGTTTCTACACCGCAGGTCAGACACCCTAGAGCAGCTCTGCTACTCTAAGCAGACACCAGCTCCTCTTCCTGCCCCAAGCACCACGTCCTACCGACCCCAGCACACCCGTCCTGCCTCAGACGCCGACCCCGGCCCAGCAGTAACCCCCGCCGCCCTGACGCGGCCTCTGTTCCTGAGTGCGGACCCACACACCCCTCTTTTCTCCCTCAGGTACTCCCTGCTAATGTCCTGCACCCTGCTGCTGTCGTGGACCCAGCTGCTGTCACGAGCCCTCATCCGCTGCTGCTGACACAGCCCCTGCTCCTGACCCAGGCCCACACACCCCAGCAGGCGCATCTGGCGACTCTGTACCTGCCGTGAGGGAAGCACAACATTCATCGCCTCCACACACACTTATTCTCCCTCTCTACTCCCACAGATATTGTGTATCTAGACAGTTGTCGCCAGCGACCGGCTCATCCACGCCATCGCCGTTGTCTCACATGAGGCACGCACCGCCCGTTCTGCCTCACATGTGCTATGCAACTCTGCAGACAACAAGTCTCCTACACAGCCTGGAGGGAAGGGGGAGTACTGTAGTGGAATTCTCCCCTACAAACGGCGTTTGTCGCTGCCTAGCCGACCCCACCTATTCCCCAGTGTATGCCTCGTGACCTAGGTCAACCAGCGCCGCCATACACCACGGAGCGGGGGTCAACTACTAAGCCACGCCTACCCCCGCTATTTAAGACCTGACCTCACGGTGATCTGCCTCTCGCTCTCGCTCTCTACCAACAGCCACAGCCAGCAACACCTCCTCCACCTCCGCCTGCCTGGCGGTCCTCTCTCCCGCTGGCGAGCATGGCGACCCACAAGCTGTCCTCCTGTGAGCATCCTCACCAACCAGTTCTCTCTACATCACGCTTGTAACCATGCTGCCATCCCAGCACCAAGCTGCATTGTACATCCAATACAACATGTATATAGAGAGCACATCGTGAGTTTCCTTTCTCCATTCCATCCTGAGTGTGAACCAAACAATCTCATACCCCACAAATGGTGACCCCCGGAGATTCGCACTCACACAGGATGGAGGAGAAACTGATCACGCTCCCAGTCTTCAAGCAACATGGAAGACTGGCTTATCCACACAAAAGCAGCTCTCATCGATTCTACAACTACTGTGTCTACACCGCAGGTTAGACACCCTAGAGCAGCTCTGCTACTCTAAGCAGACACCAGCTCCTCTTCCTGCCCCAAGCACCACGTCCTACCGACCCCAGCACACCCGTCCTGCCTCAGACGCCGACCCCGGCCCAGCAGTAACCCCTGCCGCCCCTGATGCAGCCTCTGTTCCTGAGTGCGGACCCACACACCCCTCTTTTCTTCCTCAGGTACTCCCTGCTAATGTCCTGCACCCTGCTGCTGTCGTGGACCCAGCTGCTGTCGCGAGCCCTCATCCGCTGCTGCTGACACAGCCCCTGCTCCTGACCCAGGCCCACACACCCCAGCAGGCGCATCTGGCGACTCTGTACCTGCCGTGAGGGAAGCACAACATTCATCGCATCCACACACACTTATTCTCCCTCTCTACTCCCACAGATATTGTGTATCTAGACAGTTGTCGCCAGCGACCGGCTCATCCACGCCATCGCCGTTGTTTCACATGAGGCACGCACCGCCCGTTCTGCCTCACATGTGCTATGCAACTCTGCAGACAACAAGTCTCCTACACAGCCTGGAGGGAAGGGGGAGTACTGTAGTGGAATTCTCCCCTACAAACGCTGTTTGTCGCTGCCTAGCCGACCCCACCTATTCCCCAGTGTATGCCTCGTGGTCTAGGTCAACCAGCGCCGCCATACACCACGGAGCGGGGGTCAACTGCTAAGCCACGCCTACCCCCGCTATTTAAGACCTGACCTCACGGTGATCTGCCTCTCGCTCTCGCTCTCTACCAACAGCCACAGCCAGCAACACCTCCTCCACCTCCGCCTGCCTGGCGGTCCTCTCTCCCGCTGGCGAGCATGGCGACCCACAAGCTGTCCTCCTGTGAGCATCCTCACCAACCAGTTCTCTCTACATCACGCTTGTAACCATGCTGCCATCCCAGCACCAAGCTGCATTGTACATCCAATACAACATGTATATAGAGAGCACATCGTGAGTTTCCTTTCTCCATTCCATCCTGAGTGTGAACCAAACAATCTCATACCCCACAAATGGTGACCCCCGGAGATTCGCACTCACACAGGATGGAGGAGAAACTGATCACGCTCCCAGTCTTCAAGCAACATGGAAGACTGGCTTATCCACACAAAAGCAGCTCTCATCGATTCTACAACTACTGTGTCTACACCGCAGGTTAGACACCCTAGAGCAGCTCTGCTACTCTAAGCAGACACCAGCTCCTCTTCCTGCCCCAAGCACCACGTCCTACCGACCCCAGCACACCCGTCCTGCCTCAGACGCCGACCCCGGCCCAGCAGTAACCCCTGCCGCCCCTGATGCAGCCTCTGTTCCTGAGTGCGGACCCACACACCCCTCTTTTCTTCCTCAGGTACTCCCTGCTAATGTCCTGCACCCTGCTGCTGTCGTGGACCCAGCTGCTGTCGCGAGCCCTCATCCGCTGCTGCTGACACAGCCCCTGCTCCTGACCCAGGCCCACACACCCCAGCAGGCGCATCTGGCGACTCTGTACCTGCCGTGAGGGAAGCACAACATTCATCGCATCCACACACACTTATTCTCCCTCTCTACTCCCACAGATATTGTGTATCTAGACAGTTGTCGCCAGCGACCGGCTCATCCACGCCATCGCCGTTGTTTCACATGAGGCACGCACCGCCCGTTCTGCCTCACATGTGCTATGCAACTCTGCAGACAACAAGTCTCCTACACAGCCTGGAGGGAAGGGGGAGTACTGTAGTGGAATTCTCCCCTACAAACGCTGTTTGTCGCTGCCTAGCCGACCCCACCTATTCCCCAGTGTATGCCTCGTGGTCTAGGTCAACCAGCGCCGCCATACACCACGGAGCGGGGGTCAACTGCTAAGCCACGCCTACCCCTGCTATTTAAGACCTGACCTCGTGGTGATCTGCCTCTCTCGCTCTCGCTCTCTCTACCTCTACCCACAGCCAGCAACACCTCCTCCTACTCCGCCGCTGCCCGGCGGGCCTCGCTCCTCCGCCTGCCTGGCGGTCCTCTCTCCCGCTGGCGAGCATGGCGACCCACAAGCTGTCCTCCTGTGAGCATCCTCACCAACCAGTTCTCTCTACATCACGCTTGTAACCATGCTGCCTTCCCAGCACCAAGCTGCATTGTACATCCAATACAACATGTATATAGAGAGCACATCGTGAGTTTCCTTTCTCCATTCCATCCTGAGTGTGAACCAAACAATCTCATACCCCACAAATCTATCTAGCCTCCTTTTGAAACTTTCCAGAGTTCCAGCACTTACTACAAAGTTGCTAAGCTTGTTCCACTCGTCCACCACCCTATTTGTGAACCAGTTTCTTCCTATCTCCCTCCTAAACCTAAACTTATCCAACTTGAATCCGTTGCTCCGAGTCCTATCCTGCTCGGATATTATAAGAACTTTATCTATATCCCCTTTATTGATTCCTTTCACCCACTTAAATACTTCTATCATATTTCCCCGCACTCTTCGTCTTTCTTGGGAATGCAAGTTAAGTTTCTTTAACCTATCCTGATATGGAAGGTTTCTAAGTCCCGGAATCATTTTTGTCATTCTTCGCTGCACCGACTCTAGTGAATTTATATCCATTCTATAATAGGGGCACCAGAACTGAACCGCATAATCGAGGTGCGGCCTAACTAGCGCAAGATATAGTTGCAATAAGACCTCTGCACTCTTGTTGCTTACACTTCTAGATATAAAACCCAATACTCTGTTTGCCTTATTTCGAACATTAACGCACTGATTTCTAGGCCGTAGGTCCGGGCTTACAAGTACCCCTAGGTCTCTTTCACAAGTCGACTTCTCTAGGTTGATGTTGTTAAGGCTGTATACATTGACAGTATTTGTTCTTCCAATATTAAGTACGCTGCACTTGCTGGTGTTGCCATTTTTCAGACCACCCCTGCAGTTTATTTAGATCCTCCTGTAATGCATTTGCATCCTGCCCTGAATTAATTTGCCGCCCTATTTTGGTGTCATCCGCAAACTTGCTTATGTCACTGCTGATCCCAGTATCTAAATCGTTTATGTAGATTATGAACAAGAGTGGGCCTAGTACTGACCCCTGGGGAACCCCACTGGTTACACGGCCCCACTCAGATTTAACACCATCTACGCTGACCCTCTGTGTTCTATCGGTGAGCCATGATTTTATCCAATTTAAAACTTTCCCCTCGATACCATGAGCCTTAATTTTTCTCAGAAGCCTCTGATGCGGTACTCTGTCAAATGCTTTGCTAAAGTCTAAGTAAATAACATCGTAATTTTCATTATCTACCACCTCGAAGACTTTCCTAAAAAACGTTAGCAGATTTGTTAGACAAGATTTTCCCTTTGTAAACCCATGTTGAGAGTAACGTTGTGTGAGTAGTGATGGCCCTATTACAGGTTGAGAATACGAAATAGAATACATTCAATGGAATGTATCTATTTCAGTATTCAAGTAAGGGCGCTGCAGTAGTGTTTGTGACATTAGTTTGTGTAAGGAGTCCCTACATTGATTGTGGGGTCTCTGTGGTCGTGTGTGTGTGACATCACTCGTGTGCATTGCACGTTACGCGTTTGAGGGACGTCGCTCGTGTGTTGATTTGATTTGATTTTGCCGCTTACAGCGGCTACTTTATTGTGCACCCCACACTCATCCTGTGAGCGGTAGCGCAAAAGGATTACAGAGTTGAGTTTACAAAGGGTCACAATAATTAACCCCCGTTGTCAGGATATTATGGCACTGAATGTTACACAGTAATTCATTTGCATTATTTGTTTAGTTCTATACATAAAGGGTAACTTATTCACAAATGCGTGAGTACAGGCGTGTGAGGCAGTATGTCTGGCCGCACACTTTGTTATTCACATTTGCGTGAGAGGTATTCAAGCACATTGCGTATTTGGTTCTGTGCATGAGAATTGATATAGTTACTAAGTGCAAAAAAGTGGATACAATCTTAATATGTCGGCTATCTTGCCATTGGAGATGAAGTGTTGTGCCATTTCACACACAGTGTGCTTGGACCTGTCCCTAAAAGGTTCTATTTTCGCACAGTCGAGGACGTAGTGTTCAAGTGTGTGGCCATATGTATGGCCACACACTTTACATTTAGTTATATAATTGAGAAAGGAGTTAGAATTAACAACTGGGCATCCACTCTACAAACTGAATTAGTTGCCATACTCACAGCTATTAAATTCATTGAAACCACTGTTACTGACAGTCTCATCATCACTGACTCTCTATCCTCACCACTTGCCCTTGGTACCCTCCACTCAGGTTGTCACGCTCTTGTATCTGAAGCCAGACACAAATATGCGTGCCTTGTTGACCGGGGTGTCAGGGTCAAACTGTTGTGGATCCCCTCTCACATAGGCCTCATAAAACATGACAGAGTTGATGCCCTCGCCAAACTCGCGTCTAACAAAGACACCGTTGAATACAATTTGGGTCTGTCAAAAAGAACCCTTAAAACTGTAATTAGGAAAGAACTTATTGATGAGTTTGACGCAAGTAGACAAGTGCAAACAGGCACTAGTCGATCCATAGGACTACAATCCGACAATCTCAACAACAACAGAAGATCGCGGAAAGGTGTCATCACTACCAGAGACACGACCTTCCTGAAACCGAAACTGACAAAGAAACGCTATATACTTCAAGAGGACTCCCGACACTCACCTTAACCGCGAAGCAGGGAACATTTCACCAGGGGGGAGCGCAGAAGTACTTCCGAGCATCAAGGTCGCTCACCGAAACCACTAATGTTGATGAAGGACCAAAAGTGACGACTATGTGGTTGGTTGGTTGGTTGTACGGAGAGAATAGAGCATAGCTCTAAGAGTGGGAGAAGGATAAAGTACAAGGTAAAGTTCAGAAGTGGGAAGTAAAGGAGAAGGTTAACAGCAGGTTGGGCTATCCACCTTGCGGAGACGGGTTTTTTTGTCTTCCGTAACTGTGTTGCATTAGAGGTTCAAGGTGTTAGGGAAGGCCGGTCTCAGCCAAGCTAAGCTAAGTTATTCTAAGTGTCCATGGGGCATATTATCTTAGGGTGGGGGTGGGGGGTCCCTCCAGGTCCTTGTGGCACTGTAGGGATGATCCTCATCTTTTTTTTTTTTTTTTTTTTTTTTTTGAACTATTTTGGTCTTTGTTTATTTGTGGGGTCCCTCCAGGTCCTTGTGTGTCTGGAGAGTTGTGCCCATCTTTTGGTTCATATTTGTTGTGTTTTTTATTGTTGTTTTGTTGTTATTTTGTATATAGAGGCTCTGGTTCTTCAATTTCATTTTTCCTACTTCTAGGCCACCATCTATGTGATATATTGTTGTTTTCATCAATTAGTTTGTTAAGTATGGGATCCTGTTCTTGTTGGATTTTTTCCCATATTGCATTTGCTTGGGTGTGTATTCTGATGTTGAGTGGGTCTATGCCGTGTTCTGTGTGTATGTCTTGTACTGTTTGTGAGTATGGTGGTTGGTGTTTTGCCGCTCTTCTGAGGGCTGTATTTTGCACTGCTTGATATTTCAGCTGATTAGTTCTTGCAATTGTGTTCAGAGGTATCGGAGGGTATTCTAAGTGCTTTATATAGGTGCAATTGCGTGTTGGTGTTCAATTGGCGGAATCTTCTAAGTTTTGTAAGTTGTGATCGTGTCATAGCTAGCTAATCTTTCATTGATGTGGGGGATTATTCCGCTTCTGGAGATCTTGAGTCCTAGTGTTTTTCCCTTGGCAACATATGGTATTTGTTGAGTGTTAATAATAATAGGGCATGGGTTCATTTTTGCGATGTGAATTATTTGGAGTTTTTGGACATTGGTTTTTATCTTCCATTTTCGTTCATAGTTGTTTATTAACTCTATTTCTCTGCATGTTCTAATTGCCATCATTTGTTTGGATTTTCCCGGGTACCTGATTATCTGTGTAACATCATCTGCATATGCTATATATTCTGATTGCCGTGGTTGCGGCATATCTGCCGTGTATACAGTGTATAATGTTGGTGATATGTTGCTGCCTTGGGGAACTCCGCTATATAGGTTGAAGGTTTGTCCTAGATGGTTGTCAATGATAAGTTTAGCCTTTCTGTTATCTAAGAAATTACACAGTAGTGCTGTGATGTTGGTAGGCATATCCAATTTGATTATTTTATACTTCATTCCTTCATGCCAGACTTTGTCAAACGCTTTTGAAACATCTCTTAAAATTATATTACATTGTTCTTTGTTACTTGCAGCATTTGCGATTGACTCGTATATTAAAGCTATTGCAGTATTGGTTCCTCGGTTTTTTCGAAAGCCGTGCTGTCTCGGATTATATTTATTTTCTTGGTCAAGAAAATTTCTGAGTCTATGGTTAATTATTTTTTCCAATATTTTCCCGGGTGTTTCCAGTAGTGAGATGGGTCTGTAGTTTTCTGCTTGGGTATGGTTTTTTCCTGCTTTCGGGATGAGTCTGATTTTGGCTAATTTAAATTTGGTAGGGAAAAAGCCAGTTGCAAGTGAGGCATTGTATATATTTTTGAGCTGTTCGATCATATTCTGAGGAATTTTTTGTAGTACGACTTTATTGATTTGGCTTATGCCAGGTGCTTTATTCTTAAAACTTGCTATTGTTTTTACAATATCATTTTGAGTTAGAGGAGCAATTATTGAGTTGTTGATGTTTAAGGAGTTGAGGTTAATTTTTACTGTGGGTTTCCATTTCTCTGTGTTCTGGTTCAAATATATTCTGGTAGCCTGTTCAGTTTCTTGGCAGAAGCTTCTATTATCTTCGTCGTTGATTGTGAAAATGTTTTTCCAAAATTCTCTAAATATTGGCTCTTTTTCATGTGGTTCTGTTGCTTTTCTACCATTTTTGTCCTTAATATAACTCGTGTCTTCCGAATTAGTTCCCATTAGGTTTTTAATTTTTTTCCAGAATGCTTTTGGGTTTCTGTGATCTGCTTGTGTGTCCTGAATCAGCTTGTTCCATGTTTCATTGTATTTGTTCTTACTTATTTCTTTCAGTTCTTCTTTTAAATTCCTGTGTAATATTCTGATGTCATTGTTCCACCCGTGTGTTTTGGTGAATTCATATAGATTGGTAAATCTAGTTTGTATCATTTTCTCTTCATGTGTTAATTGTGCATGTGGTAGTGTACGGTATGTTGTTTTTGGGATATTGTTTTGCATTGCTGATGTTACTTCATTGTACCATTTGTCCAATGATTTGTCGATCTCAGTTGTGTCTTTATTGTGTAGGAGTGTTGGTTCGTTTTTGCTGAGATCCAATTTAAATTTGTCCCAATTTGCTCTATTAAGTGAAAATCTTGGGAATGATGGAATTTGTATCGGAGACGTGGATAAAGTTGCTATTATGGGTAAATGATCACTGGTTGTTGTGGGTCCAGCTTTTAAATGTACATTGAGATGGTGATGCCTGTTGGTTAAAACAATATCAGGTTTCCCAGTGTTACCCGCTGATACGTAAGTTGCGAAGTCGGGCCCAAGATGAGTTATTGTCCCGTGTTCGATGAAAGCATGTAGAATTTTTCCTCCTGGGTTTCTTTTATTATTTCCTAGGGTTGTGTGTTTAGCATTGAGGTCTCCTATAAAGTATGCTGGTTTATTTTGTCTCATTAGTTTTAAAATATCACCTGTAGGGAATATTGGCCTTCTAAATGTTAAATAAGACGTTCCAATTATTATTGGGCCTCTGGTTGTGTTTACTTCGGCTGCAAGAAAGTTGCTATGAAAGTTGTCTATGATTTTATACTGTATGTTGCGTTTTATAGCTATTGCTATGCCGTCGTGTGGTTCATCATGGATGTTCATTTGATGTACATGATAGTTAAAAATCTTGATTTTATCACCTTTTTTCCGACCATGTGCGTTGATTAGAATAATGTCTGGATCTATTGTGCTGTATATATTGGTGAGTTCTGATTTCCTCATCAAATTCCAGGCAAGGACATTATGCTGGATTATCTTTAATAATTTATTTTGTGTAGTCGTGGATCCCGCGAACTTGGTGTAGGGTGTTTGCTGGCTCGTGCATCTCCTGGTGAGTGTCTACTCCTTTCCTCCTTCAGTCCCGTTCTGATTTTCTTAAACTTGGTGACATCCACTCTTTCGATCCTATTATATTTGGTATTTAGAAGTCCTGCAGTTATTAATTGGTCTATATAGGTTTCTTCTACCCAATCGTCTTCGTAGGTGAATTTTACAGTGCCTTCCTTGATTTCCTGCAGAAGTCTGTCATTTGTTATTGTAGGTGGTGTGTTGACTGAGTAAAAGCGGATGCCGATGTCATTGCCTAGGTCTGCTGGCTGCACATCGCTTGGTGAAGATGGGGGGACACGATGGCCAGAGTGGGATTCTTTTCTTAATTTTGCTTTGGTTGGATCAACTTTTGCAGGTAGTGATTTCTCTGTTTGCTGAGTGGTGGAGTCTGATGATTTGCGGTGTGGTGTGACTTCTTGGGTGATAGGGTCTATTTCCATGACGGTTTCTTCTGTGAATTGTTTGGTTTTGTGCTCCTGTGGTTTCATTACTCCCAGGCTACTCTCGGTGACGATTTTAAATATTTCTGTTGAGGGGGCGTCGTCGGGAAATTTTACCTCTGGCAGATTGTTTGCCGCAAACATTTCTCTAATCGTTTTTCCGAATGTTCCTGGTTTTGCAATGTTATTGAGGTGTGCATGTATGATACTAGTTAGGATAGTGAAAGGTAATCCTTCACTCAGATTAAGGTATGTCGGCTGCATGAGGGGATTTTCTTTAGTTTTCTTCAGTACTTTAGAAGTGGTATCTTGTAGCTTTGCAATTGCTGCATATGTTTTGTTGGGGTCTGTTTCAATCTTCTTATTTGTTCTTTCCTTTTCTCTCAGGTTTCTAATTATTTCTTTTCTTATGGGGCAACGCGCTGCTAGTGTTCGGTGTTCCCCATTACAGTTCAGGCATTTGGGGTTATCTTTGTTGCTACATTCTCTGAATGTATGCCCCTCTGTTGCACATTCAGAGCAGAACTTCTTATCTTTCAGTGGGCAATTTACGGCTAGATGATTGTATTCGTAACAATTCCAACAGGGGGTTATTGGGAAAAATTCTTCCTGCTCAATTTGATGTTTTGTCAGATGGTAGTGGGAAATACAGAGGCCATTCTCTATGGCTTTTTGTGCCATAGAGATCTCTCCAAACCTGACCTTCATCATGGTAGGAGCACCAGGCATTAGCACAACCTCCTCGAATCTGGCCCATGCGTTCTTCTCTTCTATATTAGTGGCAATATCATTTGGTGTTTGTTTCAGTATGTTCTTATCTACCCTTTTAATCACTATGGATTTTTTGGCTCGTAGTTGAGGTGGTATTACTATTTCGAATCCGTGTTCTTTTAGTTTCTTTGTTGATTCGTCTGAGAGCATATTGTCTACATCTTTTTCTTCAAGACAAAGGACTATGTAAGAGTCCTTTGTTTCTATTAGTGCGGCAAATTTGATGTTTAACTGGGCACACAGTAGTATACCCAGTTCCTCCTTGCGTTTTTCCGATACGCCCCCCAAAAGGGAGCGTACCCGTATCCTATTTCCGGTTGTCCTAGTCATTGCATTTGGTCGTTCTCCGTGGCATCAGTCTTATTATAATTTTGTACAGTTGCCCTACCTATCCAGGCGAGCAACCTAAACACAGGAATTACAGCACCCCCCACCGCCACTTGCTGGTCGAATGGTCGTAGGGTGGTTCCTGTGTCACTCACCTAGTAACCCCGTTAGGGGAACCTATATCCCTATTGTTGTAAATGCTCACTTATAGGCGTGAACTTGATGTGTACCTAATCGGGGGATGGGTGGAGGATTAAGGATTTGCGACCCCCTTCCTAGGTGGAACACGCACGATCACGGTTTCCCAGGAAGGCTCGGCGGAGGGGTGGGTTCTGCTCCTACCCCCTTTCGTGTTCACAAACCCCAACGGTGGAGGTGAACAGTTACAGGGGGGGGACCCAAGGACGAATACACCTCTAGGGTGCAGGTCCCCAGGCCAGAGCGAATAAAGAAGGAAGAACAAGGTAAAACAGCCAGAGGTGCAATTGACACCAATGGGATCGCGGCCCAAATCCGCTACAGAAAGCCGTTTCAGATCACCCGATCAGGGCCGCCTCTGATCAGGAGTCACCCCTGATCAGTAGGGAAGCACAGAAAGGGCGTTGTCTGCAACGAGCTTACCGGTTATGTGTAGTGATGGTGGTGAGGTGGTCGATTTCGTTCAGGTCGTCAACGGTTGAAAGACAGGCTGGCAGGCTTAAGCAGTGAAGGTTTTAGAGAGAGGTCCGTTCACGGCGAAGGCTGGCTGGCGAATGACGACTATGTGAATAATGTGCATAAATACAAAAGTAAGCAAGGGAAGCCTCCTGGGATCGAGTGGATGTTGGAATTCACTATGGATATGGTTGACAAGGCAGAGGAGGCCCCAAAGGAACAAGGACCGGAGGAACCAAGCTGAATATATGCAGACTCATCCTCATGCCAATCCTCGTCGAGGAAGAAACTTGTGGGTCTGGTGACATCAGGAATAAAGGCAACCAGAGAAACGGACGATGAACGCTGCTCGTTATGCCACGGAGATCATCTTCTTCAGATGTGTCGGACATTCCTCAGCATGTCCACAGGGAAACAAACTCCCCTCGTAAGGGAAGAACATCCCTGCTTCGCCATCCTGGGTCGTAATCACCCGATAACGGAGTGCAGCCAGAAGATGGTAAGTGGTATAGATGGCTGCTCTGGAGTACACTCGGGGCTTCTACACTTCACGGGAGTTCTGACGAGCAGTACCAAGGCTGCAAGCAGAGGGAAGGTCAGTTTTTTTCCCTCTCCATTGGCACAATCATGAAAGAAAGAAGTAGTGTAAACATCGAAGAGATCAGTGTAAAAGTGGCTAGCATAGGAGAAAGAAAGAGCCGATCCATCACTATCCCAAGGTCATTGTTGTTTCACCAGGAAGAACCGGAACTCCCATACAATAAGAAGCTTGCCGAACAGCGATTGGCGGGACTGAGAAATACCTCCTTGAGAACCCAAGGCTCTCTCAGAGGTATCAATAAGAGATGAGACGTCTAGTCGACGAGGGACATGCTGAGCGAGTCCCACATCAAGAACTCAGTGTTACACCCGGGAAGACCTGGTATCTCTCACACCACCCCGTGTTGAATCCCAACAAGCCAGAAAAGGTGAGAATAGTTTTGATTGTGCAGCCGAATATGAGTTGATGTCATTGAACAGCCAGGTGATGCAAGGGCCAGACCTTAACAGCAATTTGATGGGAGTCCTCATCAGATTCAGACAAGGAAAGGTGGCACTCATAGCTGATATCGAGGCAATGTTCCAGTAAGTGCGAGTAGTACCCGAACATCGAGACGCCTTACCAAATGACAGTACACCTCGTTGGAGGTATGTGTAGCCCTTCAGGCGCAGGGTATGTGCTACAACGAACATTCCAAGCTTGCAGGAAAGGTCTCCATGGTGACATCAAGAAAGCGAATCGTAACTTCTACATTGACGATCTGCTTCCCTCAGTAGATTCGCCGGGGAAGGCAACGATAATTACCCATTGACTGAGACAGCTGAGGAAGAAGGGCGGATTCAGACTTACGAAGTGGGTCTGTAATCACAGGGAAGTCCTCAAGGCAATTCCACAGACAGAGAAAGCCGTGGGAATAAAGGAAGTCATTTGAAAGACGACAGGCTCCCCACTGAACGAGTGCTGGGAATCTTGTAGGACCTGGAAAAGGACGAACTAGAGGTCCAGGTCCAGATCCCTAAGAAACCAGAGACGAAACGAGGCCTTCTGAGTATGGTCAGCTCCATATATGACCCACTGAGACTCATCGCTCTGAGCGTCACAAGAGCCAAAAATATATATTCCAAGATGAGTGTAGACGAGGTATTGGGTGGGATGAACGAATCCCCTTCGTGTGTGGCAAAGCCAAGCTAGCCCCTTTGAAACAGCAGACCATACCCCGACTCGAGCTCTGCGAGACAGTACTGGCTGCCAAGGCAGGCAAACAACTACGACGAGAACTCCGAATTACAAATAGACAGATCAGCGTTCCAGACAGACAGTACGGCAGTCCTTCAGTACATACGAAACACCGAAAGATGCTTCCATTCCTTCGTGGCCAATCGAGTGGCAACAATACACGAGGACTCCAATGCAGAACAATGGCGCCACGTGAAGTCGGCACAGAATACAGCCGATGACGCTGTAGTGGATATCTCCCCTACAACTACAACTGCCGTTTGTCGCTGACTAGCCGACCCCTCTTCGAATTCCCCAGCTTACGCCTCGTGGTCTAACGTCGGCAACCAGCGCCGCCTAACAAAGAGAAGGTCAACTATCAAGCCACGCCTACCCCCACTATATAAGATCCCACCCCGCCGTGACCTGCCCTTCTTCTACCTACAGCCGCAGCAAGCAACACCTCCTCTGAGCACCCTAACCAACCAGCTCTCTCTATTCCACGCTTGTAACCACGATTCCACTTCCCAGCACCAAGCTGCATTGTACATCCAATACAATATATGTACAGAGAGCGCATTGTGAGTTTCCTTTCTCCAACCCGTCTTGAGTGTGAACCAATATCTCAAAACCCCACAACGCTACTTGTGGACTAAATGGAACAGAGCTCAACGATGAGGGCAGGTGGATTCGGGGACCTGCTTTCCTCTTGTTGGAAGAAGACGGTTGGCAAAAGAGTCCAATGAGGATTCCAGACCTCACAGACGGAGACCCAGAGGTGAAGAAGGAAACCACGGTGCTGACGACGAACGCTGACCAGGGGGAGGGTATCCTCGATAAGCCAGGTACTCCTCATGGCATCGACTTCTGAATAGCGTAGTGTATATTAGAAGGTGTATAGAATGGCAGCTGGGGAAGTGAAAGGACAGACATCACCGAAAACGTCGACTCAAGGTCAGCGAATTAGAAGATGCGAAGTTAGTCGTCTCAAGATTGATACAGAGGAAGGGATTTCCCCACGAGATGGACGCGCTGGAACGAAGACACTCTATCAGGACTGGTGACATAAGCAGACTGGAACGTTACCTGGGTGCAGACGGTCTGATCAGAGTAGGCAGCCAACTGAAGTGTGCTGCTCTCCATCCAGAGCAAAGAACCCCATACTGTTACCCAGGGACAAAACCCACAGAACTTATCGTACAGGAGGTACATTCGACCAGGGCTGGCCACTCAGGACGCGAGTACACTCTAGCTGCACTACGTGAGACGTACTGAATACCTGAGTGCCGTAAGATGATCGACCGAGTACTACGTACGTGTGTAATTTGTCGAAGAAGCAGTTGAAAGCCTACCCATGAACACCAAGCAGACCTGCCAGAGGACCGGGTTCATCCAGAAGATCGGCCATTCACCTGCACCGGAGTCGACTGTGTTTGGTCCCTTTATGGTTAAACAAGGTCGGGCCCGGGCGAAAGGATGGGGATTCTTGCTTACATGTCTGGCCACCCGAGCAATACGCCTGGAAGTGCTCATCTCACTGAACACAGACTCATTCATCAACGTCATGACGAGGTTTCCATCCCGCGGAGGACCTCCCAAGCGTCAGATCCGCACGGTGAAGAAGGTTCTCCAGGGGGTGATGGGCACACAGGTACTTAACGACGAGCGACTCAGCACCCTGTTCTGTGCCGTGGAAGAGATCGTCAACGGGCGGCCCATCACCCCAGTATCTGACGACCCGAGAGACCTAGAAGCACACACTCCGCTTCACCTACTGAGAATGCATGCGGGAACCCTGCCCATTGGAGGCGATCAGTCCATAGCAAAAGCGTACCAACAAAAATGGAAGCATGCCCAATTCATTGCAGACCAATTCGGGAAGAGGTGGGTTAAGGAATATCTCCCGACACTCCGGCAGCGACAACAGCACTTCAGGGCGCACCTCAACTTCCGCACTGGGGACATCGTCATCATATCTGGACATCCTCTCCCAAGGAGCCGATGGATGCTGGGAAGGGTATTGGAGGCAATACCGGGTGATGACGGCCTGGTGCGGCGTGCCAAAGTGAAGACGAAGGACTCAGTGTTAATACGTTTAGTGATAAAGCTCTGCCTATTGAAGGGAGTCTGAGAGTGAGACTCCCGGCAGACAATGGGTTTCGAGCAAGCTCAACAGGGGGAGTGTTACCGCCACAGTAGGATGTGTTACCGCCATAATAGGATAAACTAGAAGAGAGAGAGAAAGAAAGACAGAGTGTTGACAAACTTTGCTGGGGTGTTAAATGTGAAACAGATGGCCCTCCTCTAGGGCTGACTTGCTCCCTGTGGGGTTCAGAAGACAGTTTCTATCCGTCCAGTGACCGATCAAGTCCAACATTAGACCCGAAACACGTAAGTTTTATATGATTTAACACCCTACTCTACTCAAATATACTATATGTAGTCGCCAATAGTGATGGAACATACGATTGAATTAATTATCTCACATGTAACATATGTAATTTGTACTCTGCAGGTTTTGACCGAATAAAGAACAATCGAGTCCTACTTGTAAGGGTGTCATTAACCCACAGTCGCCCAAAGGGCGGCAATAAATGTACACATCAGAAATTTTCAATAATTTTTCTTTAATGCAGTATTGTACTCGGGCATTTTTGTATAATAAAAAGTAATTACAATTGACCTCAGAATCTCGTAATATCAAGTGCACATTGTTTCAAAATGGCCTAAAAATGCCCATGATATTGGTCGCCATGTTCCCCGTCCACAATTTCTTGGATCCCCGCCCCTATTGATATTCCTGAATCCACCCCTGGATGGGGAATCGTCTTGACGGGGAAACATCTAACAACCTATCAATTTACTATCATATTAGGTTGGAGCATTAATTGTAACCAAGTATTTGACGATACTCGCAACTTTCACTGGTCTGTTGCCCACCCCCCCCCCCCCCCCCAAAAAAAAAGGGTTTGTTACCACGTTGCCAACCAACGTTGATGCTTCGGGGTGTTGAGTAAACACATTCCTTTGTGTTGCTCGCAATGGTAAACTGATTCCAGCTTTTAAATGTGATAACTTACAGAATTTCTTCTCCGAATAA
This sequence comes from Homarus gammarus, assembly GCA_958450375.1. Taxonomy (NCBI): domain Eukaryota; kingdom Metazoa; phylum Arthropoda; class Malacostraca; order Decapoda; family Nephropidae; genus Homarus; species Homarus gammarus. Next base: position 688,118 of record CAUDMG010000523.1, read on the forward strand.
CTGCCTATTCTTTAATCTGGATTGTAAGACAATAATCCCTTAAAATAAAAAGAAAAAATAGGAATGAACAGCTATATCAGGCTCTGGCAGGAGGTGCCAACTAGCTTGTATCAACAAGAGGGGTGCTGTGTATACACTATCCTACCCGTTAACCTCACCTCTTTCCCACTTTTCTTCATACAATATTTAGTTTTACTTAAGCTGCCGCCATACGTAACGTTTATGAATAAAAACTTTCAAAAGTAAATCATCACGTTATATTTTCGTTACCCAACAATTAAAAATCTTAAAAATAACGGAGAAATGTCCGTTTGTTAGGCGTTTAGAGCCAAACTGCAAGTAAAGCTATCCTCATTCATCCTAGATTCCCAACAGACGATCAACCACATCCACCCAGTCGACTCCCTCCCCTGAGAGTAGCAACAACGCATAGCAGCTGCTCAGGCTTACTTTAATATCATGAAGTAATACAAACTTTAGTTTTTACGTGATGCATCTGCTTCCCTGGAAATGTCTGAAAGCACGATGTATTATAATTTTGAAAACCTTATAATTCTGGGCAAACAATTCTTATAAGTGAAGAGCACCGGAAATTGGACATTTTCTTTTAAATAAGCTATAGACCATAAACTTACTCAGTGAACAGATACATGTAGCATGGTGAAGTTCTTCTCAAGATAAGATTGATTAACCAGCAACGATACCTGGACGCAAGAATATCTAGGGTGTTGAGTCTCTGTGATTGCCTCTTTCAAAAGGTGCGGATCTAAAAGACTGAAAAAACCTGTAGACCTGGAACATCCTGAGATGTTCACAAGCTCAGAATGTTCACGTCAGGAGGCAAAAATGGTGGAACTCTCAAAGGAGCAGCAAACCGAGAGTATGCAATATCCCAAACTACGGGTGGGCGGCAGCGAGTCTCCAACCCACTTCTCACCAGGTATATCCCGTTGTTTTGTACCAGGCGTTTCAAAGGTCACATGCCATAGGAAAATTAACGTTCTCTTTTTTTTTCAGGCAAGAAAATAATAACAAATCAACGAAAATTGAGCGACGAGAACCAATGGAATTAAGTCTCCGCATCTCACATGGTTCTTGGGTGATCTTGGTAGACGACTGAATTTACTAAAATCATTTTAGGTGATCCCAGAAGTACTTGCTTGAACAGTGGCGTCAGAAAGGGGGGAGGTGGGGGGGGGGGGGCACACAGAAAACTTGAGCATCCTCATAAAATTTTAAATTTTCTCTAAAATGGCACATTACATTATTTTGCAAATATTTTCAATTCACAGATGCACATAAAGTCACAATAACATAGTCCTGAATCACTGACGTGAATATCAAAATCAACAAAGATATTAAATGTAGTTTTTTAGTATGAAGTGGACTCTGAATAAGCCTACTGGTATAAAGTTGCAGCTGAGGTGCAGATGAGCAGTATCCAGCAATTTACTGAGTTCTGGGCACCATACAAAAAAGAATTTCCAGACTTCAGTAAATTGCTGAATATTGCATTAGTGCTGCCACCATCAGCGTCATCAGAGAGAAGTTTCTCTCTAACCTGAAGTTCATTAAATTTCTTGAGGAACAGTATGACTGATGCCAGGCTGTCGGAGCTCAGCGTTATTGACATACATCCCAGTAGAACAAAAAAAAATGATATGGATGAATTTGTCAAACTCTTTGCTTGTAAACAACAGAAAACTCAGCCGTTCTGAGAATGCAAACCTTGTAGTAGCTAAGTACAGTAGCCAACAGTGGCATTTCAATGATGAATCACTTGCCCTGGAATTGATTATACAGTATACTAATGTGTATAGAATATAACAGTATGCACTGTACATGTGCATTCATGTAATGGATGCTATCTACAAATGTGTAAAGTTATGAGAATTAATTGATTATATTTTTTCAACATTTTCAAACTTTCAAGCCAAGTATGTTTGTTTAATGGACAAACGGTTAATCAGTCAATTTATCATCTCAACAATTGTCCTTGTTACTTTTCATGTATTTATGTATTCATACACGGAACTTGATGTTGGTATATTTTTCCTTTATTCTTTTCATTCCTTCTTTATGTTTAACAAATTAAGCATTTTCCTAGAAGTAAAGGTAGTATATGTTTAGCAGTTACATTAAATAGTTAACGGGTCTACTATATATATATATATATATATATATATATATATATATATATATATATATATATATATATATATATACATATATATATATATATATATATATATATATATATATATATATATATATATATGTGTATATATATATATGTGTATATATATATATATATATATATATATATATATATATATATATATATATATATATATATAATCATCAACCTCACCCCGCCTATTGGAGGTTAGGGTCACAGCGCCATAAGCTCGATGAACAGGCTTTGTGTGAAATATAAGAACATAAGAAAATAAGGAGTCTGCAATAGGCCGGTTGGCCTGTGCATGGCAGCTCCTGTCGAGAGTTACTACCACTCTCTATCATCCATGAATCTATCTAGCCTCCTTTTAAAACTTTCCAGCATCCCAGCATTTACTACAAAGTTGCTAAGCTTGTTCCACTCGTCCACCACCCTATTTGTGTACCAGTTCCTTCCTATCTCCCTCCTAAACCTAAACTTATCCAACTTAAATCCGTTGCTACGAGTCCTATCCTGCTCGGATATTATAAGAACTTTATCTATATCCCCTTTATTGATTCCTTTCACCCACTTAAATACTTCTATCATATCTCCCCTCACTTTTCGTCTTTCTAGGGAATGCAAATTTAGTTTCTTTAACCTATCTTGATATGGTAGGTTTCTAAGTCCCGGAATCATTTTCGTCATTCTTCGCTGCACCGATTCCAGTGAATTGATATCCATTCTATAATAAGGGCACCAGAACTGAACCGCATAATCGAGGTGCGGCCTGACTAGAGCAAGATATAATTGCAATAAGACCTCTGCACTCTTATTACTTACACTTCTAGATATAAAACCTAATACTCTGTTTGCCTTATTTCGAACATTAACGCACTGTTTTCTAGGCCGTAGGTCCGGGCATACAAGTACCCCTAAGTCGACTTCTCTAGGTTGATGTTAAGGCTGGATACATTGACAGTAGTTGTTCTTCCAATATTTAGTACGCTGCACTTGCTGGTGTTGAATTTCATTTGCCATTTTTCTGACCACCCCTGCAGTTTATTTAAATCCTCCTGTAGTGCATCCTGCCCCGAATTAATCTGCTGCCCTATTTTGGTGTCATCCGCAAACTTGCTTATGTCACTGCTGATCCCAGTATCTAAATCGTTTATGTAGATTATGAACAAGAGTGGGCCTAGTACTGACCCCTGGGGTACCCCAGACCCCTGGGGAACCCCATGACCCCTGGGGTCTAGGATTGCTTTTAGTGTCCTAGTGGTCTTGAGGTAACGTTCTCCGGTCATACACATAAGATCGTGGATTCGAGTCCTGGCGGGGTGCGGTTGATGATTATTTGTAGAAGTCCACAAGGAAAGAAGAAAACACGAAGTTCCCAAGCGCTTTCGTGTAATTCACATCTTCAGGGGTGAGTACCTACAGTGATTTACTTGCATATATATATATATATATATATATATATATATATATATATTTATATATATATATATATATATATATATATATAACCTATATATATATATATATATATATTGATAAAATCACACAGGGAAAAGGGAAACAATGGAGCACCTTAGCTTTCGTCTATATTCAAGACATCTTCAGAGGCAACTGAATTACATGGACAAAGAGAGGCTTAAGTACACAGGGTGACCTTACTAAACATTAGGTCAGGTCATGAACTTGGCATCTACTAATCCGCACACCAACACCACCACACACGCAAAGGAGCTTAAGAGAAAGGGCGACGTGACTAGTCAAGTTAAGTAAGGTAAAAAATATGGGACCCACTAATCATCAATCCTACATCTAACTCCAATGCTTTAAAAACATTTTTAACCTTGGACCACAGACAAAAAACTTGTGTAACATAATATCAGTTTTGTGTTGATCATCACTAAGGTTTATAGAATTCAATTCCCTAATCAAACTAGCTTCAACCAGAAGTCTTTCTGTGACACATGATAATTTATACACTTCTAAGCTGTTTTCCCAATCCATGGGATGATTATTGTTCCTAACATGAACGAACAGTGCACTGCTTTCATATGCTGTTTTGATATTGTACTTGTGCTGTTTAATTCGGAGTTGCAATGCTTTACCAGTCTGTCCTACATAATTTCCATTACAGTTGCTACATGGAATGCAGTAAACACTTCCATTTACATTCAAGGTTAGGCTATTCTTGATTAATATATTAGTAATAGTAGAGTCATACTTAAAAACAACATTAATATTTAATAATTTAAGGGACTGAACTAACGAGACAAATTCATTGCGATAAGGCAGTCAAAACATTCTTAAATGTAGGAATTTGCCTGGTGTGAATAGAATGAAAGGATTTTTTAACCTTTTTAAAACAATGATCAACAAACAATGAAGGGTACCCAAGTTTTTGTGCAATGGACTGAATGTGTTTAAGTTCTTCATCAATAAATTCAGCGTCACAAATACGCAAACATCTCTAAAACATAGCAGAAAAAACTGACATTTTGGTAGATTCCAGGTAACTCGATAAAAAATGTGTGAAACTGTCAACCTGTGTAAGCTTTCTGTACACCTTAAATTTATAGTTATGACCATTTCTAATGATAAGTATATCAAGAAATGGAAAAGATCCATTTATTACTCTTTCAGCATTACGAAATTAAATCATGTTGGTCTCAAATACACCACCTCAAAGACCCAAACAATTTTAATATTTCTTAAAATTGAAATTCCCATACACATTTTCCCCTAGAACTGAACACATCACAGGATTTAAAATAACGGAAACTGCCAAGAAAGGCTAAGCTCGTGAGTCATCCTTGTTCAGTGTATGTGAGGAAGGGTAAGAGAACATGCATATTTCAAGAGAAAGTATAATCTGAGATTTCTTCCTGTTTACAGTCATTATAAGCTGTTACTCGTTCCTGTTTTATATACGTAGGGAAAGGAAAGTCTCACAATAACAAGCACATTCTGTATACAATTTCACGATTTAGGGGAAATTCACTGGGTAGTATTTCTGACATGTTGCAATTTTATTGGTTTTCTCCCAGTATCCAACCCTCTTGCCGCTTCCCCTAATGATTTTTTTAACACGTGAGGTATACAGAATTACAGATGTGCGGGAAGGGTGCAGGTGATGGCAGGAGTGTTTCACAGAGGTGTCTCAGACGATTTCCCAAACTGTTTACAGTTATCCTTCCTCACTGCTGATGCCCACGCTGGCCTCGCCAACTTGCCGCCACCCCTCGCCCCTACCACCCCGAACCCACTAACCTAACTCTAAACATTAAAGTTTTAACACCAATGGTGGGCACTGATGTTTATAGTTAATGGAGGTCCACCATTAACTGTAAACATTTAGTGCCCACTAACACTTACATCTACGAACATTCGTAGCCACTACCAATGGTTGTCTACCACCCTTAATTACAAACATTCATATACAGTAACATACCTCACCTGTTCAAAATTAAATGTGCCTAGCAATCCCACCTCTCTTTATCTGAGTCCCATTCAACTCTCTTTCTGAGTCCTATTATATAAGTAAGAAAATACTATTAATTGACAACAAATCATAAGGTGTGTTTCCTAGCAAGCTTAGGTTTAAAAGTAAATGTCCTTTGCTCAGGAATCGACCACGCATTGGGAATGATCATACCATTAGGTCATAGAATACAATCAAAGTAACTGCTGGACGGAAAATCTGTCGCATCAATATCTCACCTTAAAGGGCGACAGAAATTTCGCATTTCCATATTATACAACCAAACTGTGTTTCCACGCTCTTACAATCTGTCTCACTTTAAAAAGCTGGTTTTCCGGCATCTTCGTGGTGTAGATTAATACAGTATAACTTTTTTTCTATATTTACAATTTCTTTTAGTTCTTTTTTTTCGCCCCCCCCCCCCCCCCCCCCCCGAGGCTCCGTTGTGGGTCGTTTGACCTGTGCCCGGGTGGGCTAATTCCCGTTAAAAAAAAAAAAAAAAAAAAATACTCGTTTCACAGCGGAAGTGTTGATGCATAACACCCTCGCTTTTAACTCTAAACTTCCTGTCTTCTTCTTGTGACTAGTTTAAGGAATATAGGCCATAGGCACTATTTTTCCTGTGGGTTTACCATTTATTATTATTATTATTATTATTATTATTATTATTATTACTATTATTATTATTATTATTATTATTATTATTATCATTATTATTATTATTATTATTATTATTATTATTATTATTATTAGCAATACTAAACTTGAGTTTTGCATGTAAACCTCGTATTTTAAATAAGTTTTGTACTGAAAACCACTCCTTCCTTATGTCGAGAAAACCATAAATTAGATAACAGTAATTTTCATACTTTTATATTTTCATCTACGTCCATCTGCCACATATATCGGACACTATTTTCGTGCTTGAAAATGTGCTGTCATACAACTTTCTTGGCCGCATACATCGGACACCATTTTCGTGCTTATTGTGATGTCATGCGAACACTTCAGTGAGTGCTACACTATATGATTTATTCACGAGATGAACCAACCTAACCTTGCCTAAATATAATACATTACGTTTTTATGAACTTTATGTGAACAGCAGATTAAGCATAAAATAAGGTAGGATGGATATAATATATTACTGGTTTGTTTAAGACGAAATATGAAGGAAAAAGAAAGTCCGAAAATTTTAATTCCTAATTTGGAGGTTTCTTGGCGTAGTGGAAAATTTGTCTTGGATTCAAAACTGATCTAAAATAGGTGGTTTACGTGCGAAAATAAAGGTATTACAGTACATCATTTTTAGTGATTTAGGTAATTATTTCGCAAACATCGGCAATTGATTTTGGCATGAAATTTTTTTTTTAGTGTCAATCCTGACCCCACCAACGGGTACGGTGAGCAGGACTTCGAAGCAGAGGGAAAATGTGGAATTAAAAACAGCTAACAAACCTAATCTAACGTAATTTAACCTAATTTAAATAAATCTTGTTATTGTACTTACCAGCCGGGAATTATTCCGCAAACCAATTTAGGGTCGTTAAATTCGTTTGCCGGTGTTTTCGGAATACAGTATTAACCACCCTGTTATTATCATTATTATTACTACTACTACTACTACTACTACTATTACCGTATTATTATAATCATGGTGTTTTCAATAAAAATTCGTTTTTATCCCATGTACCTATCCGGGAGGGGGGGGGGGAGGACCTAACCTAACCTACTATTGCCACGTACCTATCCGGGGGGGCTCCGCACCCTCCTCTCCCGGCCAAAATACCTATTGGATGAAAACGAATATTAACCGTGTTTCACTGACTCATATTTTAATATATTCTTATTCCATGGTGATGTGTTGTGAATGAACGTGCGTGAAGCAGGTGTGAACGCGGGGGATTTGCAGGTGCGACAAGCCCGTTCTTGCCTGGACCTTTCCAACTGCTCCAGTGTGCCCCGTACTTCCGGCAATACGCCTTACTCTCAACAGTGTAACAAAAAGGACAAACATGATTCCCACCTGTCTGCTCCACTGGTCAATATGGGTTATGGTGTCCCCCAGTATCAACAAAAGCAGAAGCAGCAGCAGCATTCTCCTCATCGCCCAGTCGTGGCGACCAGGTCAGTCCCCCGGGCTGCTGTCAGTGTCGATGGAATGAGAACTCACTGCAATCTGGTAATACCAAGCCCAGCCTGCGGCAGCCCTTGTAGAAAAGGAGTGATGAACGGTGGGATGAGCAAAAGGGGACACCAAGGAGTGACAAGCTGCCTCTCATGGTCGCCCAACCATCAGGGCAAACAACAGCAACGACGGGCCCGTGTGTATAGCGAAAGCCAGGGACTCTCCCGCAGCATGCGTATCAAACGCTGGATCCAGAACAAGCAGCGCAGGTCAGTACTTTGCGGTATTCTAAAATAATATTTCTAACCAATCTCTTTAGCATCCCTTGTATAAAATACTGTACGATAGAACTTTGAAATCAAGACAGCTCTTGTATATACCCATATTTCCCAGTGAATAGTGAACTGACGTGGACATGCGACGATGCGAGGTGAATTCTACACTTTCCACACTAACCTGGCCTCTAAGTCACGCCCCTCTTCTATAAAAATAGCTGATTGGTTCATATCAAATTTTCGTGTAGCTCCATTTATTCAAACTAAATATATTCACAATTGGTAAGCAGACCTGTTATTCTCTAAAATAAAGTTAAATAACTGGATATCAAAATGCAAATGATTTCAATGCATTAGCACTTCAGAGAGGATATTAAACAATTTTAAATATTTATCGTAAAAGGACGAAGTCAAAGATGAAATTCGCTTTCGAGTGAAGTCTTTAAGTATTTTTTTGTTTCATACCAACAATAAAGCAAACAAAAACAAATGATACCAAAAATGTAGCACAATCGGTAATAAATACGCGCAGTCTGGGGGAGGTAAAACGCTCAGAGGCAGCCACTGGACTTCGCGGCCAGATCAGCTGGACATGACTCGTGCTGTCAGTACGGTAGAGCTCGCATTAGAATACTATGACACAAATTAGCTATATCTCGTCCATCATTGTCCGAGATTTTCGTTCATTTGCACCAAATTTCTTGATACACGATGACAGGATGAAAATGTTAACCTCTACATCGCTTCTTAATACTTCGTAGGCTATATTATTACTTACATCTTTTACTTTTACTTTACTTTTATCCTCTTCACCACTGATCGGCTCGTTAGCCACTTGGGCGATCGGTCACGTCTCTGTTACTTTTCCTTTTCTTTTATCCTCTTCACCAAATGATCGACTCGTTAGCCGCTTGGGAGATCGGTCACGTCTCTGTTACGCACTGTTGGCAAGTACTGGGCATGCACCGGCTCCTGAATGTACCGGAACCTGCTCCAGTGTTGGTCAAGTTTGGTCTTGGAAGAGCTCACACTCGGTGCCGTCACAACACTTTCAGGTAGATTGTTCCAAGAGTTTACAACTCTCACTCCGAAAAAGTTTGCCCTCACAGTTTTCTGGACTTGCGGCTTCTTCAATCTTGAGCTGTGACCCCTTGTGGGGCGAGCGTCAGCCAACTCCAAGTAAGGACACTCGACTGAGTAGTGCCCCTTGAGATGCTTATACACCTCAATAAGTCACCCCCTTACCCGTCTGTAGTAATCTTGAATAGATATATACTGTACGTACTTTAAAAAATCTAAATTAATAATTTTGTTATTCATATTCACTACACCGAAATTCCACCTACCGGTATACAATACATAAATGTCCTAAATTTTTTATTTGTTAATAATATATTTCTCGGATTTTCAGAAGTCAACATGAGAAAAGTTAAGAAATTATTCATTGATTTATATAATAAAGAAAAATTTGCAGGTTATAATTTTGCCTGTACTGTACTGCACTATAATGCCAAGCATTAGATTCTTGAAACAACTGAATATGCAGCTCTCATTCCGCAACTCCCTTCACAGCTTGGATATACTTTATGCAGTACAATACTGTGTACTTCTTGGAAGATGTAGTAATATGTTGTAAATATTTTTAAAAAGTAATCTGAATCTCATTCTAAATACTGTACACTACATTATTTTATACATGGTTGTGGTGTGATTGTCAATTTAATTTAAACACAATTTGGTTCAACTGACAAATGATCTAGTATTTTTGTTATGTACACTGTGGCAGTTGGATGGACAATGCTGTATAGTGAATAGTAACCCAGAATGATGTCTATTGCAGCACATCAGAGGAGAACACTCAACACTCCTTTGTCACAGTAGATGAGGCTGATGAGGAGGGCCGACCAAGAGGTCGATACCTTCTCGAGAACATCTGTGAAGAAAGTGATGTGGACTTCCATGACCAAAAGTGAGTGGAAGTGGTAGAACACAACCTCAATGTGTTCCAATATTACTTGTGGAAATTGAAGGCTAGCAACCATTGCTAGCACAACCTTACTAACATAACAGTGGGCTTGTAGAATTCATCCATTCTGTCTGTTCACCAGTCATGTATTTGGCACATTCTGGCAGATTCAACTTCAAACCCAATTAAGTTCCATTTGTCAGAGTTTACAGAGAATGAACTTATACTAGTGTTTGAAATAGGTCAAAGTATTTGGGGCTCAAAATTTCAGACTTAATGTCTACGCAGGTAGCACAACCCAGGGCCGGGGGACTAGACCCACAGAGTTGCCACAACAGCAAGCAGTTTCCTGTGAAAATTCAACCCCAAAGTAGCCCAGAAAGTACAGACTTTTTTTTTTTTTACTTTTTTATATGCTGAGTATCAGAGGTACCAATACAAATAAAATATGTGTTAATGTTTCACAATGTAAAAAAATAACTACTGTATTTACAAAACTATAGAAAAAGAATACGTACAGGTATAAGAAAATTAAATGTTCAAATTTTGGTCACACTTGCTCTTAAGTGTCTTGCTACATGTGTTTCATATGAATTAAAACTTGAAAGCTTTAGATATTGAAAAATAATTCATAATTCCCTGTATACAAATATATATATATATATATATATATATATATATATATATATATATATATATATATATATATATATATATATATATATATATATATATGCAAGTAAATCACTGTAGGTGCGCGTGATCTAGGTATATGCTGATAACCACAAGGAAAGAAGAAAACACGAAGTTCCCAAGCGCTTTCGTGTAAGTCACATCTTCAGGGGAGAGTACAGACTAGAGAGAGTAATACAAATCAAGGTGAATATATACAGAGGAGGGTGAGACCAGGTCCACAATGGTCAGGTATTAGGTAATGACCCTACTAATCTTTAAATAGCACACAATGGTTGGTGGTCAGGTCAGATGGGCCAGTGACCCGCCTTCTCACCTGATCACAAATCTTCTTAATTACAAAATTGTCCAGCTTGTACATGCCGTTACTCAAATTCATGTTGAATGCTTCGGTATGTTTAATAAGACTAGATTCTATGATGTTCCTACTATCAATTGAATTACATGGTAATATTGAGGAGGCATTATCCCAGTCAATGCAATGCTTGTTATCCCTCAAATGAACAAACAGAGCATTGGATTCCTGGCCTGTCCTAACACTGTATTTGTGTTGTTTAATTCTAGTTACAAGATCTTTACCTGTCTGGCCTAAGTAAAACATATTACATTCCTTGCAAGGGACTTTATAAATGCAACCAATTGTGTTGTTGGGGGAGTTCTTGATTAACATTTGTTTAACAGTGCATGAGTTTTTAAATGCCACATTGACGTTCCAGGTTTTTAGCTGTGCCGGAATGTGTGAGAAATTTTTGTGAAATGGTAATATTAAGATATTCTTATGGTCATGGGTGGGCTTGGGATCAGTTCTATAAAAAGTTTTCTTAGTAATGTTTAAGCATTTGTCTATGAAAGATCTAGGGTATTTAAGGTTTGAGCCAATATTATATATATATTTGTATTCCTCATCGATGAATTCCGGACTGCAAATTCTCAAGGCACGTAAAAACATTGTTGTAAATACTGACTGTTTGACTTTATTATGGTGGGCAGAATAATAATGAATGTATGAACACACATTGGTTGGTTTTCTATAAATACTGAACTTAAAAGTGTTACCTATTCTGTGTATCAGACAGTCTAGGAATGGCAATTTACAGTCTTGCTGTAATTCCACAGTGAATTTGATCGAGGGGGCTAAGTTGTTAAGTTGTGGTAGGAAAGCTTTTAGGTCCTCATTACATGGCCAGAGACATAATACATCATCAACATATCTAAACCAGACTGCTGAGGGTGGTAAAATATTACTTAATAGTTTCTTTTCAAAGAATTCCATATATAGGTTGCTTAATACAGGTGAGAGTGGATTACCCATTGCCATACCAAATTTTTGAGCATAATATTCCCCATTGAATTCGAATTTGCAATCCTTAATACATAGTTTGATGAGTTCGATGGACCTGGTCTCACCCTCCTCTGTATATATTCACCTTGATTTGTATTACTCTCTCTAGTCTGTACTCTCCCCTGAAGATGTGAATTACACGAAAGCGCTTGGGAACTTCGTGTTTTCTTCTTTCCTTGTGGTTATCAGCATATATATATATATATATATATATATTTACAGGGGCCTTTACAGGACTCACCTTCGGTCCCCTTAGACAGCACATTTTATGGGTCCTATGTAAATTTGAGGGGGTTCACTCCCCTTACCCCCTCATTTCAGATACTGCCCTATACAGATAATTTGGGAATGTGAACTTCTAATTTAGATAGAGTTTTGATAAATAATGAGGGAACCAGTATACAGTATTCAATTTTATGCAAATGTGTAAATAGTGTATATTTAAAGTTTAAAAATCAACCTCAGATAACCATATACAGCATTGTATAGGTGTTGTCTTCATCTGGTTAATTTATTTCATTCCACTCAAAATAGATTTGTGATGGGAAATGTTTTAAGATTATCTTGGAATAAATTATATGTTTCATGGATAAGTGTCTCAAACCAAGTACGTACTGTACTGTACAGTATTGGTAACATAGGTTTGTGGTTTTTTATGGAACATGAAATACAGTACAGTATATCATAAATTGCACTTGGAAGAATAACACCTCCTTTATGTCCAGACGGAAGTCCCGGCGGCGTGTCAGTGCCCTTACAACCCGGCGACGACACCAGTGGCGTTCTCAAGTGGGGCGAAACATCAGTCCATCCTCTGAGACTAGTGATGACAACTTTGAGAAGAACACAAACCTTGAAGACCGTCTGCTGAAGGTCAGCCATGGGTGGAATGCTCAGGCTGCCCGTGAGCATCGTATCAATGCCCTCAGGTCCCTTTTAACGACCAAGAAGCAGCCATTAGCAATGCTCAACTTATTAGAGGCCAACAAAATAACAGAAGCTATTGCTATGGCCAGGGAGATTAAGACACGAGTACGGCTGGATGTGTGTCTGCTGTGGGCATGTCTGCAGGGTGCCACTGATGTGGTGCACATGGTGCTTGAAGCTGGAGCCAATGTGGATGCTCGGGACAATGCAGGGTTTAGTACCTTGCACTTAGCAGCAGAGAGTGGTTCCCCGGAAGTGCTGCAGGTGCTGCTGAAGAATGGGGCACGTGTAGGTGGCACATGGGATTGGGATGGCAATGAAGAGTTCACGCCTTTAATGTTGGCTGCTCGTGGTGGTTGTGTAGGTGGTATTAAAGCATTGATAGCAGCAGGTGCAAATGTGGATGGTGGATTGAACACAATTGGGGAGACAGCACTGCACCATGCAGTCAGAGCAGAATCTCCTGAATGTGTTGAGCTCCTGATCAATGCTGGTGCCACAGTCAATCCAATTCTCCTCTATAGTGAGACACCTCTCCATATTGCAGTGTGTGAGGGACTGTCAGATATAGTAGGTATACTCCTAAGTGCTGGAGCTGATGTCAAGGCTTCAAGGGGAAATTCAAAGATGACGGCACTTCATATTGCTGCCCAAGAAGGTTACTCTCAAGTGGCTCATCAGTTGTTAAATGCCAATGCCAACCCAAATCAAGCAAACCTCAGAGGACAAACACCCCTTCACTTAGCAGCAAAGGCTCAGAGTTATGACACTGTACAACTGCTGCTCAGCTTTGGTGCTCATCCCAATGCCTGTGACTATGACCATAAAACACCACTTCACAGTGGGATCTTCAAGGGGTCAAGGTCTCACGAGTGCCTAAGGCTTCTCCTAGAGGCTGGTGCTGATGCCAATGCAGCAGATCAACTGGGCTACACACCACTACACATGGCAGCACTGCATGACTCCTCTTACTGTGTTTTGCTCTTCCTGGATCACGGTGGTGATGTTACAGCTTGCACTCAGGGCGGGGTCTCGGCTCTCAATGTCATACTGCGCCGAACACCCACAGTCCTTGCCCACATCCAAGAAAACCTTGATGCTGCTATCTCCTACACCGATCATGACCACCATGAGAAGGATTCTCAGGTAAGTGATTAGATACAGCACAATTTTTATTGTTTTACTCTCTGCATCTATGAATGATATAATCGTCCTTAGACCAGCATTTACTGATAAATTTTTGTTGCAGTATCTTTGACTTAAATCTAAAATTTCTTTAATCAAAGAAAATAACTCGGAAACTAATTGTAGACGATAAATGTCATTCTTATTTTTCTCATTTAAAACATACATACATACAATACAATAAGTCAATTATTCAACAGTATATAATTATACAGTACTTATGTACTATAAGTACTTTATATCATCAAGTGCAAATAATACACAGCATTGCAAGATGTGTTGTGTCAGAGGCCTCTTCACTCAACTTCCTTTTGGTAAACTCCAGCAGATTCCTACAAGAATAAATTCATAAAAGTACTAATTTTATTACACTTTCATTCTCCATCATTACCTTATATCCAAGAACTTCATCGTATGTCAGTCATGCCCTTGACAGTACAGTGCCACATTTCACACCATATTCTTTATGCTTTTCTGGCCTCCTTTTGAATTTCCTCATACTTACAGAGTACAGATATTCCTGCTGTTTTTACTCTGCTAGTCTGTCTACTGTTACATTCTCATGGTGTATGTGTGTTATGGTAAATAGGGACACCAATTGTGAAAAAGCTCTTTAAACATTCGGGAAGTGCATCTCAGTCCTGTCTCTTCTGTTCGTAATCTTGGAGTGTACTTTGACTAAACTGAATTTTAAAGAGCATATAAATTCAGAAGTTAAGAGCTGCAACTTCTATGTTCAAAATCTATATACTGTACTGTTAAACAGCTTTTGGCTAAACAGTGTAGTGTGACACTATTACATTCACTTATTTGGTCTCTGATTGATTATTAACTCTTTATGGGTTTGCCTACCTAATTATCTACAGAAGTAAGTTCAAACAGTGTTGCCAGGTCTATTTCTGCTCTCCCACCGAGGACTCCGACTGACCCATTTTTGATCGAATTACATTGTCTTCCAATTAAAAGTAGAATAAAGTTCAAACTCTGTTTAATGACTTTAAAGACACTGATGTTTTGTGAGCCTAAATATTTGGCCAACCTACCAATTCTACTGACTACACATTCTGAAATAACTTTGTGTGGTTGTGATGATCCTTCACGCAGTATGGGAAGGTTCTTTTGCTGCTTGATCCTTTTCCTATACAGCTCCCAGATTATATAATCAGTTGCCTACATTCATGAAGCAGCTGACTTCTGTGGAGGCTTTTAAGAAACAACTTAAAACCTTTATTTTTTTTGAACAGGGTACAGTGATGAAGTACTGTACTGGTCATGATATATGCTAGAAATTCTCAGTTGATTAAGAACTTCCAAACAAAGACCACCAAACTGGTGCCTGCACTCCAGTACCTCAGGTACCAAGAGAGATTAGAATGCCTGCAGCTGCCTATCTTATACTATGGATGGGCAAGGGGTTATTTAATTAAATTTATGAGCACCTCAGAGAACATTACCCAGTTGAGTACTCATATCTGGACCTAGGGGATACCCACCCTACTAGAGGTCACAGCCTTAAGTTAAAAAGCTACACGTGTAAAAATCAAGAGTTAACTTTTATGGAGTGAGAGTTTGAACTCTGGAATAGTCTGCTCGTGTTGTGTTGGTACCTAGTGTAAACTCATTTAAAGCCAGACATAATCAACACTGGTGTAGGTGTGTAAAAGGAGAAGTGACCAACCGGCTAGAATGCAAACCATTGACAGAGAAAATAAAGTTAAGAAACAAATGTCTTAAATGTAAAAAGAGCAGATTTTACCATATGTGAATTAATTTGCATCATGTTATACAACAAAAACAAGAAGTCATTCCTATTTTGGGAACCATCCATTCCATTTTAAAGTGTGACTTGAAGTTTATCCCTCTTTAACATATATATTGTGTACTGTGTGTAACGTATTTTGTCTTCATGTGAAAAAAAAGTTTAATTGGGAAATATAATATGCCCCATTTCCTTCGTCAGGTACAGATAGATTTCCGAGTCCTGGTGCCAGGAGATGGTGATGGTTTGGAATGTAGGATGCTTTCCTGCTTCATCCGTGAAAATCAGAAGCCTCTTCTCAAACACCCTCTCTGTGAGACGCTGCTCTTCCTGAAGTGGCTCAGGGTCCGTTCTTTCTTCATTGTCAATCTAGTATTCTATGCTCTGTTGGTGGCTATGCTGACATGCTATATTATGGTGGTGTTCCCTGCAGCTTCATGCCTACATCTCAACTCTACCACACAGGAAACTATTTTTCCACCTTTCCAGTTCACTGCCTCAACGTTCCTCGAGACAAACCAAAAGCCACTCTCAACTAAGGTGGATTCTGATCATCCTAACATTCTTGAGGTCTCCTTAGACTTCTCAAATGGTAGTCTTGAACCAACAGAAACTTCAGACACCATTTTGCCAATACAGTTGGAAAAAATATCAAAAAGAGAACAATGTGGGATGAAATATGAGGAATTACTTGTCTATCTTCTTTATTTTGTATGGGCAGGCATAAGCATGTTAGCCATAAAAGAAATTTTTCAAGTAATTGATACACCAAGGACATACTTCTCTTCTTGGGATAATGTTATTGTGTGGCCAATCATCATATTCACAATGACTATCACTGTTACATCGTACGTCCGTCATGACACTGAAGAATGGGAACATCACTTAGCTGCCATTGTCATATTCCTCAGTTGGGTGGAGCTGCTTCTACTCATTGGCAGGTTTCCAATCTTTGGTTTATATATACAAATGTTTACGCATGTTACAAAAAACTTTGGCAAGTTTTTATTTGCATATGTCTCCCTTATTAATGCATTTTCTCTAAGTTTTGGGGTCCTTTTTCCAAATCATCCTCCCTTTAAAGTGTATGCACTGAGATTTATCAAGACATTGGTCATGATGACAGGAGAAATTGAGTATGATGATTGGTTCTTTGGTGATAAAAAAATCATGTACCTTGGAACATCTCATGTAATTTTTGCTGTTTTCTTGATATTTGTTACTATTATTTTAATGAATTTACTTGTTGGTTTGGCTGTGTCTGATATTCAAGGTCTCCAGAAGTCAGCTGGCTTGGATAGGTTGGTACGCCAGACAGAACTGATAGCACACTTTGAGTCCATCATGTTTAGCGAGTGGCTAGCGTGGGCTATGCCACAAAGAATTCTTAGTTTTCTGCATCGTAGTATTTTATTATGTCCATCACTCTATGGCAGGACTCTGGTCCTGACACCTAAAACTCTTCAAGACACTGGTATCCCTCAAGAACTTGTTGATGCAATTATTCGCACAGCTCGCACTCGGGACCATGCCACACGTCGCAGGAATGCTTTTACCAATTTTCGAACATTAAGTAAGACGGCTCAGTTTTCCAGCGATGCAGATGGGGACATGCAGAGAAGCATTGATGCTCTGCGCTTTGGCCTAGATTTATTAGTCTGGGATGTAGATGAACGGCGAGAGGATAGTGTGCATCTGAAGGAAGCTCTTGCCACCCTGAGTGAGGAACTTGCTCATGTGGGTCAGTGTGTGGAGACTTTGTCAGCAGCCAAAATGTGCTCCAGTTGCCAGCAGCAGGAAGAAGGAAAAGAAGAACGGACTAGTGTGTACACCTCATGTGGCACCCCAGACACTATGTCAGGCCAAGGTTCCAGCGCAACACTTACTTCAGAGGTAAGAATGAACTTTTAGTAGAATTTTGCAGTGTGCTATCAAGAAATCTTGAAATTTCACTCTATATCTGACTCTAGATCAAGCAACTATGTACAGTATAACCAGCAAGTCTGCGAGTCAGAAAATCTCAACCCCATTATCCTGACTTGTGACTGGCATGTAAAGACAGTAAATTTGAAACTGAACAGACTTAATCCCCCTGAAACTTTTTAATTTATTTTTATCACCTTTCCCTACATACTGAGGAGCTACACATAATCTCTGCTCGTCTTTTGTCACTCTGGTCATCCATTCCACCAATTTTCCACCTCCACAGCAATTCCATTAGGTCCTGAAGAAGCTAATCATTTTTCATTTTATGAGTACAGTAATCCCGTGTTTTTCTCGGGAATTACGTTTCTGAAACCCCCGCGAAAAGCCAAAACCGCGAATACTCTTTTATGAATCACTATACCTGTGGCTACCAAACAGCTCAGGTAGGTCATGCACTTAACCACGCCATGCTCTCCACTCACGGCCCAGTGGTCACACTGATCGTTGATGCACTGTACCGGCATTTACTAACATCATTATTTGAAACTAATCATATTGTAGTATAATAATGGAAAAATGTAAATGTATGTACTGTATATTATGTATGCTGTATGTATATTAGGTATGTTGTATGTACACTATGTATGCACTCCATTTACTGTATATACATTACTTATTTAGCTAGCAGCGTGTGGCAATGTATTTTTCATGTCACCACACTCTTAGATAATGTGCCTGGCGACATCTGGAAGCTGCTAACGTATCACCTGCCACATGTCGCCTGAGAGGTCAGAGAGAGGTCAGTTGACCCATAGAGAGTGTAGGGGACCGCTGTCTTGGCTCGCGCACCTCTGTACAATCCAGCAAATAGAATCTACAAAACTCTACAGGTGTTTGTTATATTGCCAGACTGGGGTCACTAATTCTAAGGGGAAATACTTAACTCTAATCTTAATTTCTAAGGGTTGCTGCCACCAGACCCCTCTGGACAGTATGTAACTCGTTAGGTAGCAGGCAGAGTGGACTAGGCATTGGGTTAGGTTTTTCATTGACCAGATCGATAAGGGGAAAGAAGGGTGAAACCACAACATGTCTTAGTTCTTTCAATTATTCTTTCTACTTACTTCAGTTCATTTTGGTAGCATGTCGGTTGTCTAGGCACATGGGTAGTGCAATTCTGATATCAGGGTCACTTGGACGGAAATAAAGGTAACTACTGTGGGAGAAATGAATACTCCTAAAATACTCAAAGAACAAGTTTATTAATATAAAATCAAAGTACCAGGCTCAACTCCTGGGCTTATTGCAGACTCCGTATTTCTTATTTACTTATTTTCTTATTTACTCAACAGCAATTACTCAGATATTACACTCTTACCGTGTCTGTGTTCGTCTTGAATACCCGCAAAATGTTCTATACTACTGAAGGTATACACAAACACTTGTTATCTTAAAAGTAGGTTCTATTCTCGTACGGGAGATATATACACAAAGGGACCAAGAAGCTCACTTCCGCACCACAAGGACTGGCAGTCTTCACTCTCTCTATGTATTACTGCGCGCTGCATGTACAGATGCCAGCATTCATAAGCGGAATACATACAATGTAAATATGATAATTTATATACATAACATGGTGCACAATAAATGGAGATATTACATAGAATTAATACATGTTCTGCAATACTTTACTATACATAATTAATGGAGTAATATAAAGGTACACAGCTGAAGGTACTACTTTGTGTCCCCCCTATACGCTCATAGTTTCATCTTAAGAGGACCTTTTGTTTCCATGTCGCTCGGACCTACGGAGTACTGGGGCAGAAACACAAGGTGGGGATGGATTTACTGTAAGGGCATCAACATTAGGGGACTCTACTGGGTAAGGGTCAACACTAGGCGGCTTCACAGGTCGGAGGAAACGACGGTTCCTCCACCATACTCTACCACTAGGAAGATGCACTTGGTAGCCCCTGGACCGGCCAATACCCATGACAACCCCAACCTTGTCCCAGCGGTGAGATACCAGATCTTGAATCCTGACCTGCTGGCCAATACTCAACCTGGGAAGGGGGCGGGCATGACAGTCATACCGAGCAGCGACATCTGCGGCTCGTTCTGCTGCACGGCGGTCACATTCCTCAGTCTTGGCCTGCCATTCTTGAGAAAAAGACTTCGGGTGGGCAGGAACACAAGACCTGAGATGATGTCCGTATAGAACCTGGGCTGGGGAGCGTCCAGTGAAGTTCGGGGTGTTGCGTAACTCCAACAAACCTCGATCGAAGTCCTCGCAGTCGATATTTCCTGAGGGTGACACCTTAAGGATCGGGTGTTTCACAGTCTTGACTGCGGCTTCAGCGTGTCCATTCACCTGGGGGTAGTGGGGCGAGGTCACGACATGACGGACTCCCCAACGGTCCATGAAATCCCAGAACTCGTGGCTGGTGAACTGCGGTCCTCCGTCAGTCCTGAGGCGAAGGGGAACACCAACTTCTCTGAAGTAATGCCTGAAATTCCGGATGGTAGCAGTAGCCGTTGTATCACTACCACAGGGGACGACAACAGGCCATCCAGACAATCAGTCGGCAATGACGAGGAAGGACTTCCCTGCTACTGCAAAGAAATCTGCCGACACAGACTCGAAGGGTCTTGAAGGGTTGTCGTCGCACATTAAAGGTTCCTGTTGCTGGCTTGGTCGCAGAATCTGGCACGGCTCACAGACACGGACAGTACTTGCAATGTCCGCGTCGATTCCGGGCCAAAATACAGTCTGCTTCGCCTGTTGCTTGGTGGCCTCCACTCCTCGATGGCTGTCGTGAAGGCGGGTCAAGGTACGGCGGCGTAGGGCAGCAGGAATGACTACTTGTGGACCATACAAGACGAGGTCTCCATCACAATAGAGGTCCTCGCATATTTTCCAGTGCAGGAGTAGCGATTCATGAAGGTCGTATCGGTTAGATGGAAATCCCTGGGACACACAGTCGACGAGCCGGATATAGGAAGGGTCGGCCCGGGCTGCGGTGCGGAGATCTTCAAGGGTCTTGTCTGCATCCGGTGCTGTAGACTCTTCTGATGTGAAGACGGCCTTCAATGAAACTACTGACTTGAGGGATGCAGCAGCTGTAGAACACAACATCTCGTCCTCTGGGGTGGGGCGACTGACAGGGGCGCGGGACAGGGCATCCGGGATGCACAGCAGCTTACCCGCACGCCACACAGCCGTGAAGAGATAAGGCAAGAACTTCTCTTTCAGACGTTGAAGGCGAGGATTCTCTACTGCATCCAAAGAGTAGTGATTGGTTATAGGTATAAGAGGGCGATGATCCGTGAAGAGGGTGAAGTGCTGAAGTCCTATCAGGTAGAAGCGGCACTTCGCCATTGCCCAGACAACAGCCAACATCTCCAGCTCAATCGTGGCATATCGGGTCTCGGCGTCCGCTAGGAACCGGGATCCACACTGAATTAAGCGGAGGCGTAACCAACGCCATAGAGTCTGGAGGCGTCAGTCTGGAGGACGGTGGGTAGGGCTGGGTCATAACAGGCGAGGACAGGTGGACTTAAGAGGGCCTGTTTGATTCGCTGGAAGGCCTCTTGGTGATCTGGGGTCCACAGGAATGTCCTCCTGGGGCTCAGCAGAGGGCGTAACGGCTGGGCTGTGGCGGAGATGTCAGGTGTGAATTCAGCCAGCTGATTGACCAGACCCAAAAAAGAACGGAGGTCTGTCAGGTTGGCAGGGGTTGGAAAATCCCTGATTCCACTTAATTTCTCCGGGTCAGCTGCGATACCTGATGCTGAGAGTGTACCCACAGAAGATCACTGATAGTGCGGCGACTACAAACTTGTCAGCGTTGAGGGTAATCCCGTACTTTCGACATCTGGTGAGAACTTCATATATTTGGGAGAGGTGGGCACAGTAGTCTTCGTCATGGAGTAAGATATCATCAACCACCTTGACACAATTCGTGACTCCTTGAAGGGCCGCGTCACCACGTTGACAGAATGCATCGCCCGTAGCGGCAAATCCCATGGGGCCTCTGCAATACTGATATCTTCCATACGGTGTGATGAATGTAGTCAAATGCTGGTCTTCTTCGGCCAACTCGATCTGCCAATAACCACATAAGGCGTCCATCGTTGTAAAAAACTTCGCCTTTGGGTCCACATTTCGAACAGCTGCGAAGGGTGTGAGTGAAGGGTGGGCTGGACGGGAAACTTGCTGGTTAAGTTTTGACAGATCGGTGGTGATCCGTACTCCACCACGAGGTTTGGCGACGGGGATGAGAGGGTGGCACCAAGGTGAAGGTTCGTCTCTGGCCGGCTTGGTGATTCCCTGAGCAACCATGGAGTCAAGCTCTTGTCTAACTAGCTCCTTGTAGGCATGAGGAATCAAACGAGGGGTGTGGATGGCAAAAGGTATGGCACCATCCTTGAGATGAATCTTCATAGGTGGACCCACCATCGGCTTGAGTGGTGTGGATACCAAAGATTTCTTCGTAACCAACACGTCAGCAAACTCCTTGAGAAGGTAAGCTCTTGTATCAGAAGGGGACGTGTTAGTAGAGACAGGGAATTCCTTCAACCTGTTGACATGGGTGATCTTTAAAATAGGCTTGGGGAATTCCTTGGAAATAATGGCCAACTCTTGACAACGACCATATGATAAAAGTGGAGTCGGGATCCCATCATGAACATCAATCCGGGCTGAGCAGGACTGCTTACCAAAGGTAAGAGTAGCCCAGAAAGATCCCAAAGCTGGAGCCATCTTGGAACCATCAGCTGTCAGTTTCGTTTTCTGAGGAGGGGGCTGTAGGTTGCTCCGGGGTATTCCCAAACTTGCTAAGTGTTGTGGACCAATTACTGAGACGTCAGCACCGGTGTCAGGTAACATCTGAAGGCTGGATGACGAGTTACCGTAAGAAATGACGACACTAATGTGCTGGGGCGTCGTGTCTGTGGAACTATGTACACGACGGCAGGAACGACTGGACACAGCGTCTTGATGCTTGCCAGGAGGGGGCGCGCCAGCACTACCTGAGGATGACTTCTTGGATCCTAGGTGGTGTCCTTTCCATGTCTTCTTACGACAACATTTGTCTGCACTGAACTTTGCTAGCAGGGCACTTGACTGTGTAAGCCCAGTGACCCTGGCAGTCGCAACCTCTGCACACGCTTTGAGCAGCTGGGCACTGGGAGGCATCATGCTGTCTCGCACAGCTGTTACACAAAGCTGCTGCTGAAGGTGTAGCTGGAGGGTGAGGGGTGGGGTTACCTTGCTGCTTCTTACCCTTTCTGTAGGAAGACACTGCCCTCACCTGGTCAGGTTGTGAGCGTAAAGCCAAAGTCGCACACCTGGCGGCCTCGTACGCTCGACATTTTGTAACAACATCTTGACGGGAGGGAGTGGGGTCGAGTGAAATGAGACGCTGAACTAGCTCTTCATCTCGGACACCCGTTAAAATGATTGCCTTGAGTTGTGTCTCTTCACAGACTTGAGAATGTCCAGGACAAACATCAACTTCCTCTGAACATCTTTTGAGTCTGGCAAAAAATGCGTTAAAAGATTCTCCATCAAGCTGCTTACATTGGAGGAGTCTCTTCTTCTAAGTGCCTCGTTGTGCTGTCCCTTGACATGTTCCTGTAACTTGTCGAGCACGGCCTCTACCGTCAGAGTTGTCATAGGAGGCACTTGAAGTGTGTGCTCGAGAGTACGTTGTGTCTCTAAGGACAAGCACATACGAAGCTGTATCATCTGTTTCGGCTGTGATAAACTTGACAAGTCAACCATTGTTGCATAGTCTTGCCAACGTCAACGCCATTCCCGAAACATCTGATAAGAAGCGTCAGACTTCAGAGAGGGAGGCGTGTGTACTGCAGCCTTTTGAGGGGCTGTTGAATCGACTCTGGGAAATGAGGTACCAGTACCTCTAGTCGTATCAACATTAGTAGTAGCAGACGAATCTTGCACCGTAGATCGTTGTGGGGAGGCTAACAGAGATATCAAGACTTCAAATCTGGCTTGATCTTCCCTTCTTCTCAGGTCATCCTCACTTCTACGTATGTCTTCGAGTTCTCTGCGTGTTTGTTCCTCTTCATGGCGCCGTTTTTCAGACTGTCTGTACCGAATTTCTTCCTCATTTCTCCTTGCAATATCGTCCTGGCGTCGAGAAGTTTCCATCCACTTAATCAGTTGAAGGAGATCTGTGGACGCATGCATTGCAGGAGAGCTTGCTCGCGACGAACGAGGAGATTCTGTGGGTGACTGGGCGTTGTCAGTGTGGGGAGCGTGGGGCCTGAGTGTGGGTGGGGAGAGGTCTCCCACACTAAAACTCATAATCCCATCGTCCAGGGTATTGTTTTGATCCCTGTGAGACATGCCGAGAGCTTCTGTACTCTATCTGTGCAAAAGACCGGGTCAGCCCCTCGTAATCTATGCACCAAATTACAGAAGTTTGAAGTAACTCACAAGAATTTAATATAAGGTGAATGTGTGTGTGTGTGTGTGTATGGCGGGAGGGGAGAGGCTTGGCGCGCTGCCAACTGGGCAGAGTCAGCGCGTTGTCCCTCAGTTACCCTCTAACCAGAGGCGGGGGCGCACGTACTGTCGGGCCGCTCCCTAAGTCATCTGACTGCAATTTGCACAGACAATTATGATTAAAATACACAACACAGCACTTCACAAAACACTTCACAGCACAGCACTGTACACAGCATAGCACTTCACAACACTGTAAGTCTAGAGGCTTGTAGTAGTCTTGCTGTAAATGGGTGAAGCTGAAGACGAGACGCCATTAACGCAGTCTGGGCGGGAAGGCTTGTCCACTGTATCTCACTGAGAAATAATCACTGCGCCATCTGTGTTCATCTTGATACCTCCTAAATGATCTATTCTCATACGGGAGATATATATACAAAGGGACCAAGAAGCTCACTTCCTCACCACAAGGACTGGCAGTCTTCACTCTCTCTATGTATTACTGCGCGCTGGGATGTACAGATGCCAGCATTCACAAGCTGAATACATACAATGTAAATATGATAATTTATATACATAACATGGTGCACAATAAATGGGAATATTACATAGGATTAATACATGTTCTGTAATACTTTACTATACATAATTAATAAGAGTTATATAAGAGTAATATAATAATACACAGCTTAAGGTACTACTTTGTGTCCATATCATACACCGTGCACACTCTTAATGGTGTCACATTACATTACATAGCAGGACCAGTTCCTTGTCCTTACTCACAATACACTAATACTGATACAAACACCGACATGGGTCCACTACCCAACATGGGGTAATTATTAACAAACACATACGACCACACTGTGGACCATAACTCCAAGGCCTGTCCCAGGGTATAGCACTGGCGCATCTGACAACTGCTGTTGTGGTCGGTTACACTCCGACACGAGGTGGGTCTGGGGTCCTCGGCCCACGAGGTAGAGTAGAGCCGATTAATCATGCCGAATCAGCGCCATCACTCCTATATTGACCATTGCTGGGTATCCACCAGCTCCAAGCGACAGGTGGGTTTCAATTAAGCCCACCGTCGATTTGGAAACGAAGGTGAAAGATGATAAGGGAGGTTTTTTGGGGAAGCATGGTGGGTCACAAACAAATCTTCAGTCTTGCCACGTCAGATATTTACGTTATATTACTTCTTACACTGGGTGAATGACAATTCCACTGTTAAAGCATGAACACTGATGAACACTGATATTCACTACAATAGAATGAATCAAACTGAATGTTTAAAAACACAGAACATACCTGGGAACGAAGGTGAAAGATGATACGGGAGGTTTATTCCTCCCGCCTCCCACTGGTTTATATACCCCTGAGTTGCCAGCGATAGCTACTTACGCAATGACAGAAATTACAAACAATCTAACTGTTACTCATTCAAGGATGACCCTCAGTTGACAAAGGTCTGGCGAATTACTAAAGTTGATTTACACAGACTAATTCAAGATTTCATTTGCCAGTAGAGAGTGGAATAAACATAGTGACAACTGTGTTCGAAGGCGGGACTTACTGGGAGTGATCCTGAGTGTAAAACGGATGGGAAAAACACGTCTCTCCTGAGATTCTACAAGCGCGGTGGATTTGAATGTTATGTAGCGTAATATGAATTAAAGTGGGTTTTTAGGAATGACACTGAGGTGCGCAGTACATAGCCTTCCCCTTCCAAAGATTCATATTATGTGGAATAATAGGCAAAAGCACTAACACAGTAGTGCACATACATTCGACATATCTTAACAGTTCGTGATTACAGTACCTTAATACATAAGAGTACAGGGGCACCTAGTGACAGCACTAGGATCCCGCTTCCTCTATCAAGGAATAAACAATTGAAATTGAAAATTGAATACATAAAACAAAACATAAGGAGACTTAAACGTTTCCCACGAGCGTCTCCGCTACCATATACATCGGACAACAGTTTACATTCCTGCTACTTCGGTACACAATATGTGATTAAAAAGAAAATTATAAGGAGACTTAAACTTTTCATATTCGAGTCTCCGTTACCTATACATGCAACAACTTATCAATTCCATTATTTCAGTACAATATAGTATAGGGAACATGCCCCTAACAGTTCATCAGAGTATTACCTCAACATACTTTTGGTACTAACACATAAACAGTGACTCTTTGACATTTCATATACAACAAAGTTCTCTGCATGAATTTACATATACTAAGGAATTTAAATTCTTGTCTATGAATGGGGAATTAGTTGCATCAGACACTTCCTCAGATTACTACTTCGTTTCAATAATAATTCACCATTTCAACACAAAACCGTGGTTCTAGACGTACACATTAGGGCTCATAACACAAAACATGTATTTTCTATCTCACAGTTCAGAAGAACTGGTATTTCAAGGTCGGGGTGACTCCCTCACCCCGGAGCGAATCAACAACCCAAAAAACTTCCGACACATAAAAACTGAGATTTTTCCTTTCGACAACATAGGCAGCAACTGGATTTCCGGACTTCAGTTCGTAAGAACTGGGATTTACAATGCTGGGGTGACTTCATTTCCACTGACGAGGTCAACACCCACAAAAAAAATTAATCCGACAAGCCACCTGAGCAACCGTCTCCCTCACCAAAAACTTTATAATTCAACAAATCAACCTAACAAACTGGAAAGCCAAAAATATTCAATTGAAGCAACATCCTGGAACTATATTTCCTACAAATCCATTCTAACTACTGGTCTCCTCTGCCTCACAGGGAATCTACTTGCCGGTTGACCTTCCACATTTCCGTCATCACTTTCCTCATCTGTTTCGTCTGAACCTGAGTCCGAGGAAGAATCATAAGGTGGAAGTAGGGGCTCATTCAGCTGCACAAACATGTCTCTACTTACATACCTCTTTACTTTCTCAGCCGCTCTCTTTATCACCTCACTTTCATCCAACTCATACGCGGCACCATCTCGTATAATTTCTGTTATAGTGTACGGACCCTTCCACTTGGTATTCAACTTCCTACTGGTCCCAGGGCTGGGCCATTCATTCCTCACCCATACTGTTTCTCCTAACTGCATAGTTTGGTTCGTTCTTGATCTATTTGCTCTCTCTCTTGTCTCTCGTGACATTCTGGCAGACGTCTCTTTTATCAACCTATAGGCTTCTTTCAACTCTTGACTACTCTCATTCCCTATTATATTGTGTTCGCTCCTGTAGTTAGAACTGGGTACCCAGAACATGTACAGTAAACACAGTTATAGTATACAAAAAAAAATTATCTACAAGTAAATAAAAAATGTTATATTTCGTTGAGGTCAACAACACCCGCATTGCCAGCCTCTCCCTGCTGTCCAGGCGTCTGCCCGCCCTCACGCAGTCACGCCAGCCAGCCAGTCCTCTTCCACCCACATTCCTCCACTTGAAGACCTGTATTCTGACAAAAGACACAAATGAATTGTCAGTCTTCACCACATCTCGAGCCATAGCTCATACCACCTCTGAGCTTGTCCAATAAAACTGTTTTCCGTTAAGGTCATCACTATTCTTGATCTCTTGGTCACTTTAGAGTCTTTGCTAGTAATATTGGTAAATTTTTCTTGTAGCTCCGTTCACTTGTATTAAGTTAAAAATATATTTTTCTAGTGTATTTGTGTGTGCTGAGACCGAATATGACCTTCATCTTGGGCGGAAATTAGCCGGGTTTTTTTAGCGATTTTTTTTCGTTTGACGTTTTCCGAGAAAAAAGTGCCTGAGCGACTAAGAAATACACAATAAAACACGAGAAAAACAATAACCAAACCAAACCTAACCTAACCTAACTTAACTGACTCTCACCATATGATGGAATCACCTATTTCTTACCTTATTGGCCTGGTTCTTGTTCATCGTTGCATTCTGGGATTCTTACACAACGTCACATATGTTGGTCTTTGCGTTATTTACATTCAGTCTTGCTCTTAGTACACTTTACTGAGGTTGGAAGAACACCATGCGATGGAAAAAATGCTAGTTTCTTCGTTTTTTTTTTCTCCAAAAACTCGCAATCAGCTCCATATACTTTAAGTGACACCCATGGCAGACTTCCATGGTCGGAACTGAACTTGAATTTCAAAATATGAGAGACCAAAAAGAATACTCGAATTTGATTGGGTCAAAAAAAAACCGCGAATTAAACCCAAAAACATTTTAATTGGTTTCAAAATAAAAAAGGCTTTTGATTGGCCGCATGAGGTGTACAGCAACGCATGTGCAGGATGATTTATGAAGGGGACGCAGGAGACACGCAGTGTTGGAGGAGAGGCAGACGATAATGGCGCGATGTTAATGAAAGAAAATAGAAAAAATTTTGGAAGAGCTATCTCCGTTATTATGCATTTCCGCCGGTAATGTAATAGATGAAAATTATCGTGTAATTAGACGTCTTATTCGAATATGATAATAGATTAGTGGTAGGAATGAACGGAGCTACAAGAAAATAATGGAAAATGGAAACAAAGGAGCACCTTAGCTTTCGTCTTTATTCAAGACATCTTCAGAGGCAACTGGATTACATGGACAGAGAGAGGCTTAAATATACAGGGTGACCTTAAAAACATGAGGTCAGGTCATAATGAAGTCATCCACTCATCCCCACACCAACACACACGTAGAGGAGCTTAAGAGAAGGGGGGTGACGTGACTAGTCAGGTCAGGTAAAAAATAAGGAACCCACAAAATAACTATCATACATCTAGATCAAAGGTTTTCAAAGCATTTTTAACCTTGGGCCACTGACAAATAAATTTATGTAACATATTATCAGTTTTGAACTGACCATCACGAAGGTTTATTGATTTTAATTCCTTAATCAAACTAGCTTCAACCAGAAGTCTTTCTGTGACACAAGATGATTTAAATACTTCTAAGCTTTTTTCCCAAACAATGGGGTGATTATTATTCCTAACATGAACGAACAAGGCACTGCTTTCAGATGCTGTTCTGATATTATACTTATGTTGTTTGATTCTGAGCTGCAGTGTTTTTCCTGTCTGTCCTACATAATTACAATTACATTTGCTACATGGAATACAATAAACACTTCCATTTACATTCAAACTTGGGCTATTCCTTATTAACATGTTTTTAAGGTCACCCTATATATATATATATATATATATATATATATATATATATATATATATATATATATATATATATATATATATATATATATATATATTCGATGCTTTGAAAACCTTTGATCTAGATGTATGATAGTTGTTTCCATTTTCCCGTGTGATTTTATCAAGATTTATCTTATCCACGTTTTCATTGTAGATTTACATGAAATATATTTATATATGTATATATATATATATATATGCTGATAATTTTTTTTTTTTTAACATTGGAATACGTTTAGGTGCTGCCACAGGCAGCCCTTATAATCCAAGGGCTACCAGAACCCCCCCCCCCCCCTCCTCTCCCATCTATTTAACTGTTGCTATGAATTTTGGTTAGTTGGTACCTATATATTAAAAAAAAAACATCTGATATACATGTGATATCTGGTTGCGGGTACCCGATAATGGGACGCAAAGATGGCCACCATACATTGTCAGTGAAATTTAAGAAAAATGTAACTTTTGATCCAGTTGACCTACAAACATCTTTAAGGGATCGATTCCCACTAATTTGGGGATGAGAAATTCACCCTTTTTCTTATGGGGATTAACCCACCCGGGCACAGGTCTCTGACCCACATTGGGACGCGAAAAAAAGAAAACAGATAAAAAGTGAGAAACAATATATGTATGTTGTGTTGTCAGTAGTAAGAGAAACAATTGAGACCCTGCAATTGTGTGTAAATCAGGTACAAAGTCAGATCAGCAACCTACGACTTGGTCACAATTTTTGTGAAGCCATATGGCAGCAGGGTCTATCATTAGACAATACATTATGCTTCCAATATCTTCCCAGGCGGTAGTACCTCCCTGTTTAGTAGCTGCCTACTACCTATTACCCATATTAGTAATAAAGAAGGCTAAAAATCAAACATTTTTAAAACTCAAACATTCATGTTGTTTCACCCTTCCATCACAGTCATTTTACCTTGTAGGAATTAAAATGCAAGACATAATTTTTTTTTTTAAATTCATGCATTGCTTGCTAAATTAGTCATGTTTCATTGCAAATACCTGAGAACAGAAATGAATGACAGCCACTTTGCACCTAAAAGGCTAACATTAGACTCACTAAGGGTTAATTAAATGGTAGAAGTCCTACTATTGTTGCTAAAATGTCCATAAATGCGACATATTCAAAACTGAGTTCAGTAACATGAAAAACTCCATCGATAAAGTAGGGTAACTAGGAATATTAATTGTCCATCTCATAATATGCATCTTCAAAATTACATGTTGGAGGCTCTTCTTTACCTCCACGAGAACTGGGAGTCATCCCAGTGCAAAATTTCACGCCTGCTGAATTAATTTTTTAAACTTCCTGAAGTCAAGTGTGACCGTGTTCAACACGTCGAGAAATCCAACTCCTCCAGCTCAACCGACATCATAACAAAATTCACATCCCCCTCTGACTGTGACAAAGTGTTTTTTCACCGCAGTAAGCTGAAAGGCACCACTATCTTCATCAACGAGGACCTCTGTCAGGGTACGACTAAAGCCCGCCTAAAGCAAATGGACCAGTGTAAAGAAGCCAGGAAACAAGTGACGTTCAGTCATAAAACCCTTATTGTGAGGGACTTTCGGGCAAGTGGACACCCACCCACTCACCCACCCGCTGTACCAGCCTCCGCAAGCCCATTGAGAACACTCTCCCCACTGAGGGGGAACCAGCCACTGTCGCTATCACCTGAGGAGTTTCCTCCCTGCCGGCCAACTCTGGTACTACACGTCTACCCTCTGTGGTGGAAACCAGCAACCCTCAAAACCAAGTGACAGGAACACCTCCCACTCAATCTGGGAATCACCCTCAACAGTACCGGTCATCTTAATTCTGTTGGTTGTAGCACTTGAGTACGTTAACCCCCCACTATTATAACTTTCTTTGACCTTCCTTTTTCACACCTCAGTGACCCTGAGTTTTTACTGTTCCTTAATCAGTATCAATGTTCCTACAATGACGATGCTAGCGTCATTCCCCCTTAGATGTGCTAGATCAGTGGTTCTCAACCTTGTTTGCCCCATGCACCCCTTTCACCATATGTCAGAATGTCATTCCCCCCTCCTTTCCAAGATTGTCTGCCTCAAAAAGTGCATTCCAAATAATATGCATATAATACTGAAAATCCTTTATTTTTTCCATATTAGTACATATACATTTACAATTTTACATGGATTATTTTTATAGTGGAGTTTTACAAATTAAATGCCAATTGAAAATGTTGATGGATTTATAAAACTTGAATAAAAGTAAAATATTTTTTTTTATATTTACAATGAATTACTTAACAGACCAAACTGAAGCATAATGCAATAAACAAAAAGTTCAATAGAATACTAGGATATTGTAAATTTGTAATTAATTTTATTCAGATGAAGATTACAGTCAATGAGAAACCTGTGATTGTTTTTTCTTCGCCAATTCGGGGATACGCGGAGGAGTGCTTGAAAGGGCACAACGCAGGTCATTTTCTACCTCTAATCTACTACGTTGCTTCGTTTTAATTTGCAACAGAGTTTAAAAGCCTGACTCACAAAGATATGTCGACACAAACGGAAGCAATGCACGGATAGCTCTTTCTGCCACTTTTGGGTAGGAATCGCACATCAAGGGCCAAAATTCTGTGATTGATTTCTCATCGAACTTATCTCTTGCTCCCGAATCAGTTTCCCCCCCCCCCCCTGAAAACCTGAATTCCCCCCCTGGGGGGAATTCCCCCCTGGTTGAGAACCCTTGTGCTAGATCGTATGTGTTACACCCCCTTTACCCATGGTGTCGACACAATACTCCCTCATATCGAACCTGGTGCCTTTCTACAAAACTCACTGGGTTACACCAACCCCAACTGTAACTATTGCTTTCCTGACTCTCCCGAGTTTAGTTCTAGTATTCTGCTACCTCATTCCATCTCCTTGATTAGCCATAACATCAGCAGTATTCCCCTTCATTTAGATACCTTTTTAGATCAGTGTATATCTTCTATTGCCCACAAATTTGATGTACCTGTACTTGGGTTCTGTGAGACCAAACTCACTAACGATATTGAACATTTGTATGACATTCCTAATTATAATAGACACTGAGTCAACACGTCATGACACAGTGGTGGTGTCGCCCTATATATTGATATCATGTATAACACTTCTGTAAGAGATGATTTAAAGGTTCAGGAGGAGTACATGGAAAGTGTTTTCACTGAATTACGTAACGACACACGAAATATCCTAGTAGGAGCAATCTACAGAAGACCCCACACTATTGTAAGAAACTTTCTTGATAAACTTTTGGAGCTTATCTCTATCATATGTTCAGAGAGGAAACTGCTACATTACAGGAGATTTCAACCTTGATCTATTAAAATCAGAAACCGACACCTCAGTATTAGACCTGCTTGCAAACTGTCATTCTAAGCTCTTCTTCAACACTATAACCAAACCCACTAGAGAAACTGCCACCTCTGCCACTGTGATAGATCATATCTGGACTAATAACACTCCAACAATCTAGCAAGTGGAATTATTTATAACACTATCTCAGATCACTTCCCAGTTTTTGGCATGTATAAAACAGCCACAAGACCTGATAGGTCTAGTGGAGTCTCAATACAATACAGAAACTACTGCGCAGACAACATGCTCCTTTTTTAAAACAACTTAATGAATGCTCAGTGGGATCTTGTCTACGCCTCCGACACCCTAACGTGAACAGCTGTAACTTCTCTTGCATCTTCAATGCTTGCTTTGATAAATGCTTCCCCCTCAAGACTACGTTAGTGAAAACTGTATCCATTTCCAAACCCTATATCACAAGCAAAATTATGATAATGATAAAAGAAAAACACAAACTCCAATGGAAATTTGCAAAAAGACCCATAACTTTCGGTGATGCTTATCGAAGTATATCAGAAATAGAGTAACTCAAGCAGTTAGAAATGCCAGACATAGCTATTATACAAATAAGCTCCAGTCAGCATCAGCTGACAATAAGAAAACCTGGAATGTCATAAATTCCATTCAGAACAGGAACACTCAGCCTTCAACCCCCCACTCAGCTTTTATGATAAATGATTCAATTGTAACAGAACCCTCCCTCATTGCCAACCACTTCAATAAATATTTTATTAACGTTGGCAAAAATCTTGCAGGGAGCATCCCTGATCACCATGAGGAATTTAGAGCCTACCTGCAAAACAGACAGCAAAATGGGCTGTTATTATCCCCTGTCACAGCAGATGAATTACTGGCCATCATAAAAATGTCCAAAGATGCAGCAGCAGGCAAAGACAATATACCAATGAGCGTCATTTGTAGCCCTCCTTCACTAGTGGTGTCTTTCCGGATAAACTGAAAATTGCTAAAGTTTATCCAGCATATCAAAAAATCTGGGGACAAAGGTCTTTTCAAGAATTACCGCCCCACATCAGTCCTCCCAGCCTTGAGTAAGATACTGGAGAAGCTAGCTTGTAGTAAACTAAATTCCTTCTGCAATGCCAATAACATATTTACAGACTCCCAGTTTGGATTTAGAGCTAGAAGGTCGACTGAGAGTGCTCTGCTATCCTTTACTAATGACATCTTAAACTCCTTTGATGACAATCAGTTCACAGTCGTTATATTCTTGGACCTCTCTAAAGCCTTCGATACTGTCGACCATACCATCCTCCTTTCAAAACTTGAATATTACAGCATTAGGGGCCTATCCCACAATTGGTTTACCTCATATCTGTCCAACAGGAAGCAGTATGTCTGTTAAAATAATTACCAATCTGACTTCTCGCCAATCTTGTATGGCATCCCCCAAGGTTCCATTCTCAGTCCAGTACTGTTTTTGTTATACTGTACATAAACGACATAGTCCACGCCAGCATACTCATAAAATACAACTTATTTGCAGACAATAGTAATCTCTATGCCAGCAACTCAGACCTCCATTCCTTGATGAGACCTATGAACACTGAATTGACTTAAGTCAGGACCTGGGTAATACGTAATAAACTGACCTTAAAGCTTGAGAAAACCCACTACACGATCTTTCACAGAAGGAAAAACTTCCCCCCAGACTTGGATCCTCTGTACCTTGGTAAAACAGTCCTCAAAAACGAACAAAGTACTAAATTCCTTGGAGTTATTGTTGATGAGAAACTTAACTGGAGAAACCACATACAAGCCATTCACAGTAAAGTCAATAAACGGTGTGCTATCATGTATCACACTCGACAGTCACTCACTCTCACAGCAATGAAAGAAATCTATCATGATCTTGTTTACCAACACCTGATACACTGTCACACGCTATGGGGGGCCTCTGGTTCTTCAAAAACCCAATTCTTGGTTACTGTACAAAAGTGAGTTGTGCAGACAATGACCTACTTGAAAAAAACAGATCTCACAAACAAACAATTTGCTAAATTGAAAATTTTTAAATTGGAGTATATTAAAACCTGCTGTGCCCTCTTTATTTACAGATCTGTCAATCACTTGCTTGACAAAAATTATTTCCAGTTCCGGAATAATCAGAGATAAAACTTAAGGCACCAAGAACTACTAAGACCCCCCCCCCCCCCATGTGCTCCACTGTTTAAATGCCCAGTGCAGGTTATCAGGTTCCAGTGTGACTATTTGCCTGTCACACCACACCTCGGCCACAGGGAAGCTTCCTGAACATAATAACCTACCTTTGTTTGTTTAGTTTTCATTTTTTGTCGATTTTATCATGTTGTATCAAAGTAATACTGTATTGCTAAAAGTAGTGTAGTTGATTTGTAGTGTAGTATTACCGTAAAATAATGCTATGATTATGTTATAAATGTACAGTATTTATTTGTGGAAATATTATTTTTTTATGCACCTACATGAATCTGACCTATATATACTGTTAATGAATATGATGTATTTTTTTGTGTATGAACCTCTGCCCTGCGTGGCAGTGAGAAGTGATACCACCCTCAGTGTCAAGACCTGACTGAATTAGTTAGAATAGGCAAAGTGTACTTCAAGCTTTGTTAATAAATTTGTTAAACTTAAACTAAAACTATTTTATGCATTACTTGCTCTACCAAACACAAAGACAGACAGGCAGATTGGCGACCGACTGGTGAGTGTCGCCAAGTACTTTTTATGAAAAATAATGCAAATAAAATACTCTAATTGAATTATTTATTGGAAATAATTATTAAGATCAGTAAATATATGTATTATTGGCCACCTCGGATACAAAGACGAACTAAAAATAACTGCTAAGTGCGTAAGGACCATGAGCGTCAGCTGTCAAGCCAACACTGTCTCCTTATCTCCCCCCCTCCTCCCTCCCTCCGTGCAGCCAGCGGCACACTAACCTGGGGCTTAAAGGTTAAAAAATATCTACAGTATTGTCTAAGTATTAATATTTTTTGTAAGACCTACTATATATACGTGCTTTTATTGTACCGTCAAAACCGTTTTATCAGAAATTATCATGTAGATAGAGAAGAAATTACCATTGCAATAAATATATTTGCCAACTAGACATAATCCTGACAGCTCTCCTCTTGTCCAACCTTAATACTGTACAACCCATGTTGTACTGCTTTCCCCATTATGTTTATGTTTTTCAATTCAACTGTAACTTATGTATATACTGTACTGTTGTAGGGGTATCGAGATATTAAAGTTGTCTAGCACTCAGGATGGAAGGAAACTCTAATGTGGTTTTCTTGTATAATATATAAGTTATATGATAGACAGTCTGGTGCTGGAGGTGCTGTGTGGTGAGGGGCTGCTTGGTAGAGACGTGCGGTGAGTAGCTTGTCGAAGGAGGTAGGTGTGCAGGAGCTCCGTTAGAGAAGATGTTGCCTGTTGCTGGCCTCCTGGTTGAATGAAATGTTAACAGCGTGGAGCTTGCTGGAGGAGATGTTGCTTGTTCAGGAAGATCGGTCAGAGTGAGAGTTGGTTGGTGAGGAAGCTCAGAGAAGGACATGCTCGCTGGCGGGAGCGAGGACCGCCAGGCAGGCGGAGGAGAGGCGAGGGTCGCCAGGCAGCGGCAGAGGAGGAGGTGTTGCTTGTTCAAGAAGATTGGTCAGACTGAATCTCAATGTTGTTGTTGTTGTTGAGATTGTCGGACCGTAGTCCGACACGGGCCTTTGCCTATAGGCGGCCCGTTTGGTGGTTCCGGCTGGAGCTCGAGGAGCAGCCAGACCGGATTGGGATTGGAGTTGGTCCCACCTGCAGATGGAAGGATACTGCAGGTTGCAAGTGTGAGCGGACCCCCGATCAGTGGACGCTTACCACCAACCCCCACTCTTGGACGTGGTCAGTTTCGGAGTGGCGCGCCCCCCGAACTGGGGTCCGCACTTGCTGGGAAAGGATGCTTTCTAAGCTATCTGGGTGGTGGGTATCGTGTGATGACCCGGAGTAGGTGGTGAATGTGGTCTGTATGGGCCTTTCGGGTTAGAGTGGCCGCTGGTGTTGTGTGTGTTTCTGGGGAGATTTGAGCTTTGTTTCGGAGGCTTTGTGTGACCTCGCAGTCGAGGAGATAATGCTCAAGTGGGTTGGCTGCTGGCTCCTGACAGTAGGTGCAATCCATGACGGCATTGCCGATCATCTGCCAGGAGCACTTGTACCCTAGTCGTAGTCGATGAAGGCTGACTTGGGTTTGTCTTGGGGTTTTCCTGTCAGCGAAAGGTGGTTCCCCTTTTGTGGCCGCCAGGTACCATTTGGCTGATTGGGACCCGGCGTTGAGTGCATGAAGGAAGCTCTTTTTGATGTGGAGCTTGCTGGTCTTTCTGAGGTGATTCTTTATCTGTTGCACACTTGCTGGAACTTGGATGTGTACGCTACTAGAACGTGTAGCTGCCTTGGCTGCTTCGTCTGCCACGTCGTTTCCTCCGATCCCTACATGACTGGGAATCCAGTGTAAGACGACTGGTCGGTTTTGGCTTTGGAATTCCTGTAGCTGTGCGAGGATCGAGGTGATGATGTGGACGTTGTCTCTTGGTTGACTGTGTTGCAGCGCCTGCATGGCCGATTTCGAGTCCGTATGAATTATGATGGACTTGTTGTGTTGGGTTGCAGCGTGTTGTAGGGCCTTTGAGATTGCTACCAGTTCTGTTTGTAGGGTGGAGCAGTCATTGGAAAGTCTCCATTGGAGGGTCTGACCTTGGGTGTAGAAGGCCGCTCCGGATCTATGATGTTTTGGGTCCACCGAGCCGTCTGTGAAGTATGATGCTGCATCAGCCGGTGTCTCGGTGGCTATGGCTTTGAGAGTTATTTTTTGGAGGTCCTCCTTCTGGAGGTTGGCCTTACTATCACCTAGGTCGGTGAATTTGAGTGTGGCTGGTGGAGGGCTCCATGGTGGAGGAACAGCGTAACCATTGTCTCGTGTGTCTTGGTTGTTCTTGACGAGTGTTTCTGCTTGCAGGTGTCGGATGACCTCGCTTGCCTCGTGCGACCAGGTGGCCCCTCGCACTCTGTGGTCGAGGTGGAGGGAGGCACTGATTCGAATCTTGGCAGCTGTGGGCTTGTCTGCTCTACAGATTTTGGCGAGGAGGCCGGCTGTCACCTGCTTGACTCGTACTGCCAGGGGTGGTAGCTCGGTTTCCATTTGCAGGTTGCAAATTCTGGTCCACATGGGTGCTCCGAGCATGGTCCTGAGAGCATTGTTTTGAATGACTTCTAGCTTAGCCATTTGGTCTTCTCTCAGTCCAATGAGTGCTGGAGCACTGTAATCTACCAGCGATCTGATGGCGGCCGTGTAGTAGGCTTTGAGCACATGAAGGTTTGCTCCTGCGGATTTGCTGGTGAGCGACCTCATTATATTGTGTCTGCTCTTCGTCCTGTGCCTGAGATACTCGAGTTGTGGCTTGAAGGTGAGTTTCTGGTCAAACCAGATTCCAAGACACTGGTGGGCGTTGGTCCAGACTACCGGCGTGTTTTGTATGGAGAGCATCTTGTCTGGTGTGTCTGAGCAGATGGCCATCGCTTTCGACTTGGCTGGATTTATCTTGAGTCCAAGTCTGTTGCACTCCTCTTCTATAAGTTGGAGTGCGTGTTGCGTGTTGGCCAGTCTGTTCGATCCTCTTACTATGAGCTGTAAGTCGTCTGCATAGCATAGGAGCTTGGCTGTTTGTCTGAAGGGAAGCTTGACTAGGTTTTCCATCAGGACATTGAACAGCATTGGACTGAGGATGCCTCCTTGTGGGGTTCCGTTTTCATGGACCCTGTAGCTTGAGGTTGTTCCCTGAAAGCGTACTCGTGCTTCCCGCTGTGTGAGGTAGTTCTGGATCCACCCCAGCAACCTTCCTTTGACGCCTTTTTTTGCGAGCATAGTTGTAATGGCCAATGGATTGGCTAGTTCGAAGGCTTTCTCCAGGT
This sequence comes from Homarus gammarus, assembly GCA_958450375.1. Taxonomy (NCBI): domain Eukaryota; kingdom Metazoa; phylum Arthropoda; class Malacostraca; order Decapoda; family Nephropidae; genus Homarus; species Homarus gammarus. The sequence goes on from CAUDMG010000523.1 coordinate 726,988, forward strand.
CGAGGAAGACCACCAGAGCTGGTTTGTTGTCCACTGTGCTGAGTATCTCGGCGATGTTGTTGCCTGTGCCGGTGTTCTCGGTGTAAGCAAAGATGTGAGGGTGTGGGCTGCCTACTTTCCACTTGAGTCGGTTGAGAGCCATTCTTTCTCCCGTCTTGGCTATGCAGCTGAGAAGGGAGATGGGCCTCGGCTTGTCTGGTTCTCTGGGCTTCGGAATGGGCTGTATATCTGCCTTCTTCCATTCCGGTGGGAGTCTTTGTGCTGTCCACGAAGCATTGATGGCTTGCAGCAGAGCCTCGTGTCCGGCTGTACCGGCATGAAAGAGCATGGAGTAGGTTATCCTGTCTGCCCCTGGAGCTGTGTCCTTGCTTCGTTTTAGCGACTTTTGGAGTTCTTGCTGGTTGAATGGTCTGTCAGTGTCATCTTCACTGTTGCAGGCCTCTTCGATCGTCTGGAGTCTGACCTGTCGCAGACGCCGTTGTGTCTCCTCCGCCTGTCTCGGGAGGTTTTTCGTTGCTGCTCGGTCAGCGAACAGTTTTGCAAGTCTCTCGGCTTCTTCTTCTGGGTTGAGATGGGTTGGTGGTGGTGGTGTTGCCTTCCCAGATGCCCTTCGGATCTGGGCCCACATCTTGCCAAGGGAGGTGTGCTCGTTGAGTTCGGAGCACCACTTGAGCCAGCTTACGTTTTTTATTTCTTGCTTCTCTTCCCTGGTGTCCTTAACTATGACTTGCAGGAGATGTCTGTTTGTTGCCGTGGGATGTCTCCTATAGTTTCTTCGGGCCATGTTCACTCTGTGGTTGAGTTCTTTCACCCTGGGACAGTAGAACCAGTAGTCATTGTACTGTCTTGATGTGGGTTTTGTTTTGGGGATGGCCTCTTCTGCCGCTTGGTGAAACGCCTCGACCAATTGGTGGTGGAGGGTTGTCTCATCCACGGGTGCAGCGCCGGACGGCTGTGATTTTTCGCGCCACTTAGCCAGGTGTTTCTTGAAGAGTCCCCAATCTGCCTTTTGGGTATTGTATCTCCATCTCGGGGGGGGTGGAGTGGGGAGTTTGTTCACCTTCAGTGTTGTTAGGGTGGCGAAGTGGTCGCTGGTCAGCGTGGGGTGTATCTGCCAGGAGGCCGAAGGCTGTAGTGCACTGGAGACGAAGGTTAGATCAAGCCTTCCTCCCCTAGTGTGGGTGGGCTCACCGGTGTTCAGGAGGCAGATCTCGGGTGTATCTTGAAAGGTGGTGTATAGGTGTAGGCCGTCTTCATTTGTGGGGCTTGCCGAGCTTAGGAAGGGATGATGTGCATTGAAATCCCCTCCTATGAGTGTGGCGTGGTCAGCGGCCGAAGCAAATAGTTGAGTAACCTCCAGTGAGCCCCTTGGGTTCTTGTAAATGTTGTGAACAGTTAATTCCCGTTCTTGGAGGGTTACTTTGATGGCCTGTGTCTCGATGTTTTCCCCACATGGAAATTGCTGCGTGACATCGGCGGAGGGTATACTTGACTTGACCAAGATCATGCATCCTCTTGTAGACGCCTGCGTGAAATGCCTCCTGTATGTCTTGTAACCGCTGAATTTGAAACAGTGGTGTTCTTGTAGTAGTGTTTCTTGTAGCAGTATGATGTCAAGCTTGTCCTTGGCTGCTGCTTCTTGTAGGAGGTGTTTCTTGTTTTTGATGCCCTGAGCATTCCATGTTAGGATGTTCAGGGTGCTGGTGGTTTCCACCACTGTTTCATCGGAGATTTCTGATGGTCCTCGATGGAGATGTCCAAGTTCGATTCCAGCTGGATCAGGTCCATATCTTCGTGTTCTGTGGTTTTTGCCTTCTGGGCCGTGGTTCGGTTCAGGGGAGTTGAGACGTCCATTTTCTTTCTGGGAGCTTTCGGTATCTTGGGTTCTCTGGTGGCCTTCTTCGGTGTGGAGTGTACCTCGGCTGTCACTAGTGTGGGGACCGGCGTGGCTTCCTCCACTGAGGTGGCTGGAGCTGTGGCGACTTGCCCGAGGACGCTCCCCATGAGTATTTGGAGCTGTGTGGGTTGGATCTTGTGGCCCAGTAGTCCGGCTAGGCCTTCCGCGAAGGTTGTCAGTACCTTGGCTAGGTCTGATACGTGTATCATTCCTTCTGGTGCCTTGGTGTGTGCTTCTTTTGTCTGTCTCGTGGTTGTCTGCTGCTTGGGTGGCCGAGGTGTGGCCGTGGTGAGGCCAGGAAACTGGGCTGCACTTTGGGTGTTGACTGGCTGAGGATGTTGTCTTGGTTGTTTTGGCCTCTGGGTTCCCCACACGAAGGTACTTGGTGGGGCTGGTGTGTAGGCGGTGGGTGCCGGTCTTGCTGCTGGTCGGTTTGCCTGTACCCTCCTTGTTCTCTCGGAGCATCCAGGATTCCAGGCGTGGTGTTTGCCCCCGCAGTTGGCACACTTGGGGGCAATTTTTTCTCCATTTTTCAGCTTGGTGAGGCAGGAGTGTGTGCCATGCTTCTGTGCGCAGACTGCGCAGATCTCCTTGTACGTGCACCGTGTCTGATGGTGCCCGTATTTCTGGCATCTGAAGCACCGCAGGGGCTCTGGGACGAAGGGCCTCACTTCGTAGGTCCCCCAGGTTTTGAGGTCTATGGTGCTGGGGGGTGAGCCGTAGTGCGTTATGAGCACTTGTTTCGTGGTGGCCGTCTTGTCGGACATGGGAGAGCATCTCTCGGCTTTTAAGATCTTCGGGTGGTTCTCCAGGGGTTCGAGAGGTAGTTCCTTCGGGTACCGGAGGACTACCGACTTCATCAGTTTCTGGGCGGGGTCTAGCTTGGTTGAAGTAACGGTGGTGGTGTTCTGCAGGTAAGTGTCGAGGGTAGTGGCGGAGTTCTTGTCTTTGGGGTGAACAATCATCTCCCCCCTTTAGGTTGGGCCGCACTGAGAACCTGGCCAGTGGATTCAGCTTTTCCATCTCTGTGACGGCGGCATATGTTGTTTTTGCGTCCGTTTTCGTGATCCGGAATTTTGGCAGTGTCGTTGAGGGTGAGCTGGTGGTGGTGATGGGTGCCTTGGGGTCTGCTTGATGGCATTCGTTTCCCGAAAAAGCACGTCGGCGTTTCTTGTTTTCTACCTTCGTCCAGCTGTCCTCAGTGGCGGTAGCAGTGGTGGTGGAGTTGTTGGAGGTGGTGATGTTGTCCTTACTTTTCAGGGCTTCATTGAAGGCGCGTAGCTGGTCTGCTTTCTCAGTGCGGAGCCTGTCGTAGTTCGGGTCGTCAGGTTGGCGGTTCAGGCGGGGATCGCGGTTAGGAGGACGTACGCTCAATGGAGAGACAGAGCTTATATACACCCAGCAGCGGCTATGAGTCATGGTGGGAAAACCCGAGAAGTAGCCGGTGACTAGTTCCGTTGCTAAGATACGGCGGGCAATGGAATGCGGATACGCTTGGTTGCTAGGGAAGACGGTAACAGGTGGTGGCGTGGCTACGCAGTTAGGTAGTTGTAGGGGAGAAGTCCACTACACTGTACTTATAATATATATGTTTAAAAATAAAAATAAATAAAATAAATAAATAAACAATTAAAAATTAAATAAATATCTAAGTGATAATCGTGGTAACATACTGATATGTTCTTATTACCACCATGCTGTGTACAATTCCAGATGATACTAAATGATACATAATACTTCCGTGAGATAAATGTACAGTGTACTGTATATCAGGTGCCTACAAGAGAGCTCTGGCTCTCAACTGGCTCAGTCATGTTAATATTGTAATTATTATTGTCGCGATCCCACTACCCTTTATACTTGGGGAGTGAATCCTACCCCAAGTTATTAACAAATAAAGGGACAAATAGGGAACACGGCAATAATTATCCTCACCAAAAACCTACTCAACTAAATGTACTTGAATAAGTAAGAACAGTTGAAATAAGTGAATCACAAAAGGGAAGATAATTAATTAATTCAATTTATGTTCTAAAGGGAGTAATGACTAGCAAACATGAATTTAAGGGAATAAGTAAGTGTATAATAAAATAAGAGTGATGCCGGAAGGGCGAAAATATGCTGTAAGGAGTTAGACCAAACAAATATTACTTAACATTACTATATTACACAGACATACGAAATATATATATATACAACAATCACTACAAAATGATTATTTCCTACCAAACAGGAGATACCTTACCACCAGGATCCCTTCCTAGGCTTAACTAAAACTGTCACTAATACCTGATACCCCTAGGGCATTGCAGAAGACTGGATAAAGCACTAGACAAGGGTCAAGGCTAGAGAACGAATGGACACGTCTAACCTATGCCACGGTTTTTCGCAACTGGGGAAGCGTGCCCACGCAGGGAGGAGAGCGTCTCATATCACGTGATTCAGGACATTTGCTGGATATTTTATATACTTAATTAATATTACTCTTGAGTTGACTTAACAGAGTAAGACAATGATGCATATAAATAACATGCATAAATATACAATTAACCTAAGTAACTAAGAACAATAATAATATAATAAGTACAATTAACAATTTATTAATAGTTTGTATGAAATGTAGGCGTGAACATATGCCTCACGCTATGCGAGTTCCCGAGCGCTACAGGCACGTGACACCTCCCCCAAAAAAGTGAGCTTGCAACTAACTGGAAGCGAAAATGGATATACAGCTACACAGTGAAAGTAATAACTAACACAATTGGTTTAAATCAATATGAAGCAAAATAATTCATAATATAAACACAAGGTACTCAATGACAATAAAACAAAAAAATAATTTGCATATAGACATAGTTACTAAATAATCAGACTCGAGAAAGTGCATCAGCCAACACGTTCTCTTTTCCGTGGATATGGGAAATGTTCAAGTTATAGGGCTGAAGTGATAGAGCCCACCTCAAAAGTCTTTGGTTGGTATGTTTCATCTTGTCAACAAAAGTAAGCGGGGTTATGATCAGTGAACACTTGAATGGGATAAGCAGTGCTGCCAATATGTACTTTGAAGTTTTCTAGTGCCATGATCAGTGATAAAGCCTCCTTTTCAATGGTGGTATAGTTTCTTTGATATTTGTTAAATTTTCTAGAAAAATAGCACAGCTGTTGAAGCACTTGATTACTCTCACCCTCTTGCAGAAGCACAGCATCGGCGCCAATTTCACTGGCGTCGACATGGAGAGTGAACTGTTTCTGGAGGTCAGGTGCAAGTAGTACAGGAGCATTTGCCAGCAGGGATTTAAGATTCTCAAAAGATTCCTGGCAAGCTGTAGTCCACTTGAAGGTTTTCTTGCCACTCAGCAGGTCAGTCATGGGAGAGGCAACGGAGGAGAAGTTTGGACAAAAACGGCGGTAGTACCCCGCCATACCCAGCAACCTCATCACACTCTTCTTATCGCCTGGCACTGGATACTGTTGAATTGCCTCAATTTTGGCTGCTATAGGCTGGACTTCCCCTTGTCCGACCACATGCCCCAAGAAAGTGACGTGGGCATGGCCGAACTTAGTTTTGACGAGGTTCACCGTCAGCTTGCTTGCAGCCAGTACGGAGAAGAGGGCTTGTAGACGACTCATGTGACTTCCCAGGAACTGCTGAAGACGATAAGGTCGTCTAGGTAACAGCGGACACCTTCCAGACCAGACGTGATGAAATTCATGAGGCGTTGAAAGGTTGCAGGGGCGTTCCGCATACCAAACGGAAGGACTGTGAATTGGTACAACCCCTCAGGAGTGACAAAAGCAGAGATGGCCCTGGAGCGTTCAGTCAGTCTTATCTGGTAGTAGCCCTGGAGGAGATCCAATTTGGTCACGTACCTTGCCTGTCCAAGATCGTCGATCACGTCGTCGATGCGTGGCAAGGGATAACCATCGGCTTTGGAACTAGAACAACAGGGGATGCCCATGGACTGATGCTGGGTTCGACGAGGCCTAGCTCTTGAAGTCGCTGTACCTCGGCTCGCACACACTCCCGCTTGAAGGCATTAAGACGGTAGGGACGCTGTCGGATTGGCTTGGCTCCCCTTGTAATGGTCATGACGGCTAACCTGAAATCCTTAAGGATTCATATTACGCTCAAACGTCCACAAAACCTTCTGAGTCCCCCCAGTGGAAACGTCCCCCGTTTTCTATGTTTCCCCCGTCTTGGTCTTTGGGAGTAAACGCTGTATGCTGGGACCTGTTGCCATCTAAACCTTTGTAATCAATTTAATTTGGCTTTCGATAGCTGAGTCAGAGCATTGTTAGTTGAGATAATAATAGAGAATGAAAATGAGTTCATAGTCTCAATTTCAAGGTCAGAGTGTACAGTAAATTAATTCATCGGAATAGGAGTAGGTGGACTCCCTGGTCTGTTTTGAGTGAGGGCCCCGCGGGCATTTCAACCGTTAGTGAGTGCCCGTCCCTTCACCCATACAGGTAGGCCACCCACTCTGTGTTGTAATTTGCCCTTCTTTAAGTGATTTGACCCAATTAATAGTTGAGTGCAAGTGTTACAGTAACGTAGTTGATATGCTCTGAGTGAAGTCATATTTACGTCTTCAACGTCCCCTGAAACGTGATGTTGTTGTCACAGTTAGTGAGTGCCCGTCCCTTCACCCATACAGGTCCCCTGATGCTGATCCCGTTTGTCTCCCGATCCCATTGTGATTATTGAATCGCTCTACCATCCAACAACGGCCTCGGATGTATTAGTTGTCCAGCCGGGATCATATGTGAGAAGATGGCACCGATGCAGCCGGATTAATGCGCCCCCTCACATTGGTGTGCAGCTGGGATGTAATTTATATGATATCAAGGTCAGGAGGAATAAATGTGATACTGTGGGTAATTTCTGTGTTTAAATGTGAGCTGTAATAACCATTTCTCCGTGCGTCTACCTAACCATGTCACTGTAACTAATGAATATTTCAGAGTGATAATCATCGTGTAATGGAAATTTTTCCCAGTGTACAGTATAGTGTAATTCTGTGCAAAATTTTTTTTGAGGTTACGGAGATGTTGAAAACAGTTCACGGCAAATACCTTACTTGGAGTTAGGTTAGAACATGGGCCTCGAGAAAATTAGAAATCTGTTTTAAAGTAAAGTGTACAGCAAAATGTATTGAAAAGTGTCTGAAAATGTCTGAAAACAGAGGTCAGCTACCTAATTTTTTTTGCAGTCTTTTGTGAAATCTCAGAAAGTGTTGGTTGTATGCCAAGGTAAATTTTTTTTTGGGTGCCTTTCTGCACTGGTACCATAGCAATTGTGTGATCACTCGAGTTAATGCTTTGTTATTTACAGACAATGAGGGACATTGATCATGTGCAATGTTACGAGTGTTGTGGACAGTGTCGATTTCTGAGTGTACCGGAAGGCCATAATTATATTTATGTTATGTATTAGTGTTATTTGTAATTGACATAATATGGGTGTAGTTGTTTTAATTTTAATTGGAAGTGTTTTAGTATAAGTTGAGGTCAGTTTTAACAAGTGAATTTATTTGTATAACCTGTGTTGTGTTAGATACCCGAGTATTTTGTATTTTTGTATTGTTTCTATTAGTATGATTTTTAGTGAATAGAGCATTAGCTTCTAGCAGTGTAGACTTACAGGCAAGGTCATTAAGTGTGTTTTATGTTTTTTTGAGATCTAATACATGTATAATTTCAGCAATTGCTTTGATGAGTTGAGGACTCTATGGTGATATGGACATCTGTAAAAGAATGCAATCTTTGAAAATTGATTGGTGAAAGTACATGTAAGGACCCCCCATTTGTGAGTACCACAGAGTAAATTGTGAAGTGATAACAGTGTTGAAATCATTGCAATTGAAAAGACAATGAATATTTGTTGAGTACTGAGGGGACAGTCTCGTAAAATATTACAGTATTACCACTTTATTTTGTGAAAGTGACACTCAGTAATGGAAATGTCTGATTCTTTTTTTTAAGTTTGATTTGTTATAGTACGGTGTAATTCTGGAAGAGTTAATACAGTGTTGCACCCTACAGAGATTGACAATAACAAGTACCATTGCCTTTGAGTGTGCACAGTAAGTTTGTCTTGAAAAGTGACAGCAAAGTACAAGTTCACATTTCAGTATTATTACTACGGGTCATGAGTAATAAGTCGAGTAGAAATTTGTGCAATAATTTTGAGCCAGTATTTCAAGTGTTCTCATGTATTAGAAGGACAGTTAGGCAGTAATCCATTTGTTTTTGAAAGTGTGCACTGTGCCCGTGTTGTGTAGTACAGTGAGGAGTTGTGACCTCCAGGCATGATGGCCGTCACAAGAGAACAATTCAGGGCAGTCAGCTCAGAACCTGTGTCCAGTAAGTTGATGTGTAGACTTGAGAAGTATGGGGGTGGAGACATGTTCATTCTCAGGAATGACACCCAGGTTTCACCACCAGTTGTTTCATCAGGTGCATGGCCTGATGGACAAGGAAGTGTAGAAAAGAAGAGTGTGGAATGCCTCTCTTGCTAGTTATGTGAGGGACGAGCATCAGTGTTACCGAGATTTCTTTAAAGGGCTGTAGACTTTGACTGGAAGGAATTGATTGTTGACATGCATGGTGAAGAGTGATGTTTTGCATACATGTGTTGCAATTGAGAAGTACAACTGGTAAGTGAGTACGTTGTTTGCCATGTGAGTTGGGAATGTTTGGGAGTGTGTAGGTGTTTGTGATTTTTTTTTTCTTTGATTTTTTTTTTTGATGGGGATTGTCAAGTGCAGGAGAGACAGAGATTGGAAGATGGATTGGCTGTTATGCAATCATCTGATGGGTATCTGTTACTAGTTGAGTAAAGATACCAGTTGAGAGTTCTCAAGTTTTGCTGGTAAAGCCCTAGCTAGGCTTATTGTGGATGTGTATAGGAGTAATGTTCGTGACTTTCAGGTGGAGTCAGGCCTCGACAATGGCGCTGATTCTACTACATGGCTAATGCCATAAGTACAGACAGTTTTTGGTTTGGCGGTGTTCTCATGAGGACCGTTTCGTTAGCATTTTTGAATTCTTGGGAATACCCGCTCGTTCGGAGTCCCTTGAATGGTGCTGCCTCTCGCGAGTGCGACACAACTCTTTAGATTAAGAGCAACATGTCATTCCTTTGACTTGATGGGGTCTGTTCATCTACGTCCTAGCTTGAGAAGTCTAAGTTAAATCTCAGTGGTGTTGAGTAAGCATTTGATCAGTCTCCTCTTTGAACTATGATATGAGAAACGGTGTCTTCAGAGTTTGTATTGTGTAACAAATTTTTTATGTTATGTATGTAACCCCATTTTTTGTTTTTTCTTTATTGGTGCATTATTTTCCTATGTATGTTTAATTCTTGTATTTTGTTTCCCTATGCCATGTTGTCAATGATAATGGATTAATTTTTTTTGCTACTGTTTATCCCATATATGTAACCATTGTTTGTTTGTATTTTGTATGCTTTTGTACCAGATACCTGTAAGAGTCCTGATGTGTTTTACGAGTGTATGTAGTGTGAAACCGTGACGAAAGGTAACAGTTGTTTAAAGAATCTGTGTAATTACCGCACATGTTTTGCGAACGTTACCGCCTAATATGAATCTTGGGGAAGGAGGAAGCTTTGTAATGGTCATGACGGCTAACCTGAAATCCTTAAGGATTCATATTACGCTCAAACGTCCACAAAACCTTCTGAGTCCCCCCAGTGGAAACGTCCCCCGTTTTCTATGTTTCCCCCGTCTTGGTCTTTGGGAGTAAACGCTGTATGCTGGGACCTGTTGCCATCTAAACCTTTGTAATCAATTTAATTTGGCTTTCGATAGCTGAGTCAGAGCATTGTTAGTTGAGATAATAATAGAGAATGAAAATGAGTTCATAGTCTCAATTTCAAGGTCAGAGTGTACAGTAAATTAATTCATCGGAATAGGAGTAGGTGGACTCCCTGGTCTGTTTTGAGTGAGGGCCCCGCGGGCATTTCAACCGTTAGTGAGTGCCCGTCCCTTCACCCATACAGGTAGGCCACCCACTCTGTGTTGTAATTTGCCCTTCTTTAAGTGATTTGACCCAATTAATAGTTGAGTGCAAGTGTTACAGTAACGTAGTTGATATGCTCTGAGTGAAGTCATATTTACGTCTTCAACGTCCCCTGAAACGTGATGTTGTTGTCACAGTTAGTGAGTGCCCGTCCCTTCACCCATACAGGTCCCCTGATGCTGATCCCGTTTGTCTCCCGATCCCATTGTGATTATTGAATCGCTCTACCATCCAACAACGGCCTCGGATGTATTAGTTGTCCAGCCGGGATCATATGTGAGAAGATGGCACCGATGCAGCCGGATTAATGCGCCCCCTCACACCCTGGTCTCAACGTCATGCTCCAGCACTGAACAAGAGAGTGGGTAATCACCAACTATAATAAGATACTCCTGTAATAGAGACTTTATATTATTGGCTTGGTCACTAGAGAGATGACACAACTTAGCACTGGGGTCCTCCAAGATAGTCGAGTTTTCAACTTTTACACTAGACCCATTCATTATTTCAGAAAAACACTGATCTTTATCATCCTTACACTCTGGCACAATGATACAATTTGGCAAGGATTGATCAACACAAGCAACTGCTTTTCCCAGGGTTTCGTTACGAAGATGATATGACTTTAAAAGATTGACATGGATAAGGCGTTTTTTCTTACGCCGTTCAGGGGTGCTAATCACATAATTCACGGACCCCTGTTTTTCTAGTACTTCATATGGACCACTGTATTTGGATTTAAAAGGGTGATCATGTAAGGGCAGGAAGGCCAACACCTGCTCCCCCACTTGGAATTCTCTAGGTTTTGCCTTATGGGCCTTATCAAAATGCAGTTTCATTTTCACCTGAGCACACCTTAAGTTGGACTGGGCAAGTTCTACAGCCAGACGCAACTTCTCCTTCAATTGGACCACATATGAAGCTAAGGGCGTCGCGCTCTGATCACTCAACCAACACTCTTTTAACATCTTAAGAGGCTGTGGGGTTCAAGATGTTTGGTTCACACTCAGGATGGAATGGAGAAAGGAAACTCACAATGTGCTCTCTATATACATGTTGTATTTGATGTACAATGCAGCTTGGTGCTGGGAAGGCAGCATGGTTACAAGCGTGATGTAGAGAGAGCTGGTTGGTGAGGATGCTCACAGGAGGACAGCTTGTGGGTCGCCATGCTCGCCAGCGGGAGAGAGGACCGCCAGGCAGGCGGAGGAGGAGCGAGGACCGCCAGGCAGGTGGAGGAGGTGATGCTGGCTGGTTGGTGTAGGTAGAGAGAGCGACAGATCACCACGAGGTCAGGTCTTAAATAGCGGGGGTAGGCGTGGCTTAGCAGTTGACCCCCGCTCCGTGGTGTATGGCGGCGCTGGTTGACCTAGACCACGAGGCATACACTGGGGAATTGGTGAGTCGGCTAGGCAGCGACAAACAGCGTTTGTAGGGGAGAATTCCACTACAATACTCCCCCTTCCCTCCAGGCTGTGTAGGAGACTTGTTGTCTGCAGAGTTGCTTAGCACATGCGAGGCAGAACGGGCGGTGCGTGCCTCATGTGAGACAACGGCGATGGCGTGGATGAGCCGGTCGCTGGATACAACTGTCTAGATACACAATATCTGTGGGAGTAGAGAGGGAGAATAAGTGTGTGTGTGGAGGCGATGAATGTTGTGCTTCCCTCACGGCAGGTACAGAGTCGCCAGATGTGCCTGCTGGGGTGTGTGGGCCTGGGTCAGGAGCAGGGGCTGTGTCAGCAGCAGCGGATGAGGGCTCGTGACAGCAGCTGGGTGCAGGACATTAGCAGGGAGTACCTGAGGGAGAAAAGAGGGGTGTGTGGGTCTGCACTCAGGAACAGAGGCCGCATCAGGGGCGGCAGGGGTTACTGCTGGGCCGGGGTCGGCGTCTGAGGCAGGACGGGTGTGCTGGGGTCGGTAGGACGTGGTGCTTAGGGCAGGAAGAGGAGCTGGTGTCTGCTTAGAGTAGCAGAGCTGCTCTTGGGTGTCTGACCTGCGGTGTAGAGACAGTAGTTGTAGAGTCGATGAGAGCTGCTTTTGTGTGGATAAGCCAGTCTTCCATGTTGCTTGACGACTGGGAGCGTGATCAGTTTCTCCTCCATCCTGTGTGAGTGCGAATCTCCGGGGGTCACCAATTGTGGGGTTCACACTCAGGATGGAATGGAGAAACGGAACTCACAATGTGCTCTCTATATACATGTTGTATTGAATGTACAATGCAGCTTGGTGCTGGGAAGGCAGCATGGTTACAAGCGTGATGTAGAGAGAGCTGGTTGGTGAGGACGCTCAGAGACGGACAGCTCGTGGGTCGCCATGCTCGCCAGCGGGAGAGAGGACCGCCAGGCAGGCGGAGGAGCGAGGACCGCCAGGCAGGCGGAGGAGGAGGTGTTGCTGGCTGTGGCTGTAGGTAGAGAGAGCGACAGATCACCACGAGGTCAGGTCTTAAATAGCGGGGGTAGGCGTGGCTTAGCAGTTGACCCCCGCTCCGTGGTGTATGGCGGCGCTGGTTGACCTAGACCACGAGGCATACACTGGGGAATTGGTGAGTCGGCTAGGCAGCGACAAACAGCGTTTGTAGGGGAGAATTCCACTACAAGGCCCTCGCGCCTCATGTCCATAGATGAGCTGGAAGGGTGAGAATCCTAGCGACTCTTGTTTACTGTCCCGAACAGCAAACAAAAGCAGGTCAACTCCCTCGTCCCAATCCTTCCCAGTCTCCAGACAGAAGGTGCGCAACATGAGTTTTAGTGTCTGTGTGAAACCTCTCTACCACCCCCTGTGACTGAGGGTGATAGGCCGAAGACCTCAACTGCCGGACTCCCAGGGTTTGTATTACCTGATTAAACAACCGGGAAGTAAAATTGGAACCCTGATCTGACTGCACCACTGTAGGAAGGCCTACTTGAGTGAAGAAGTGGGTTAAGGCTTTGATAACATTCTTCGCTGTGATGCGGCGCAAGGGAATGGCTTCAGGATAACGGGTTGCACAATCAATAATGGTTAGCAAGAACTGATGACCACGAGGGGTCTTAGGTAAGGGACCGACACAATCTATGACCACCTTACTAAAGGGATCTTCAATGACTGGGATAGGCTGCAGAGGGAATGGTTTAACACTGGGGTTCGGTTTCCCCGCTACCTGACAATCATGGCAAGTGCGACAGTAAGAGCTGACGTCTTTCTTCATCCTAGGCCAAAAGAACTGGGATAAAATTTTTGCATAAGTCTTCCTAACTCCTAAATGACCACCCACCCCATCATGAGCGATACTAAGTATGTCCTGCCGCAAAGGTTTGGGAATAACAACTTGATGATGAACTAACCAAGGGTGATTGGCAGGAGAATTGGAGGGACGGAACTTCCGCATTAATACACCAGACCTAGTGTAGTAGCAATTTGATTCTTGCTCAGCTTCTGTCTCAGTAACTGACCTATTGAGAAAACCTACTAGCTCAGGATCCCCTGCTTGAAGCTCAATAAACTTACTCCTAGTGATGGGGGAGGAACCAAAACTAGTGACATCTGGGTTCCTATCTCCATCAGAACTACTCTGGAGGTTATCTGGTTGTGGGAAATCCTCAAAAAATTCACTGAGACCAAGATCAGTATGGTCCGGCTGAGTAAGATTATCCTCGGACTTCTCACAGTCCTGGAGGGAAACTTCATCAACTTCACTAGTCTCTTCTACCTCTGTACTGCGGCTCAGGCTACGGGTCACAGCACACGCAGGGAACAACCCTGGAAAGTCTACTTCTAACTGCACAGTATTATTCTCGGCAGTGGGACAAGATGAGATCACAACATTAGGGAACATCATGTCGCCAACGAGGTCATTTCCTATCAATAGAGAGACCCCTTCGACAGGTAAGCTATCTACTACTCCTAACGTGACATAGCCTGACTTTATGGATGACCGCAGGTACACTTGACAAAGGGGAATACGCGACCCACCGGTCAAACCGTTCACAAGCACCCAGCTACCAGTATAGCATGAATCCAGGAATGGAGCAGCTTCTTTAGTAACAAGAGATAAGGCTGAGCCTGTGTCTCTCAAGAGTTTAACAGAAATGGGTTGACTGAATTGATCCAAAGCTAAGGAACCAGGAGAACAAAATGGTTCAAAGGTTGATATCATAGAAGAGGGGGAAGCATTCAGGGCAACAGTCTGACTGAGGGCAGTGACACAGGGCTCCAATAATTTCTCCGATTGCTCGGCCACCCTGACCAAAAGCGCGGGGGATCCTTGGTGAGAGGAATTTCTTTTCTTTAACTTGAGACAGTCGCTGATGACATGTCCTGGCTTCTTACAGTACCTGCAACTAGAGTTTCTCTCACCAGTAGGAGTGGATCCACCTGTCCCATGGACCATAGGCTCACCCGGGGTAGATGATGCAGAAACTGAGGGTCGGGTCGGTATGACAAGAGGCAGGGACCCCGATGTAGATGTTGGTGTGGGCCGCTTGAAGGAAGTGAAGGACTGGGACATGGGAGCATAAGACCTGGAATTTACATTTCTATTAGTTAAGGAATAATGGTCAGCCACTGGACCAGCATCAGCCAGGGTACAGATACCTCTCTGATCCAAGTGTGCTCGAATGTCGCCTGGGATACACTTTCTAACCTCCTCTAGCAGGATTAGTTCAACAAGCTTGTCATGTTCTACATGGGCAGACTCACTTTCAATCCACCTCCGACAAAGGACCTGTTTCTGCCTGAAGAACTCCACAAATGTTTGTTTGTCAGTCTTCCGGCAGTTACGGAACTGTTGCCGGTAGGCTTCAGGAACAAGTTTATAAGCACTCAAAACCGCAGACTTAAGAAGGGCATAGTCTCGACATTGTTCCTCAGAGAGGGCAGAAAACACATCTAATGCTTTATCAGTGAAAGATCTATAAATAAGTTGAGACCATTGAGAAACAGGCCACTTGTTAAGTCGGGCAATTTTCTCAAAAAGAGAGAAGAACTTGTCTGGTTCTTCCTCATTAAATTTAGGAACACTGTTGAGACATTTGTCTACACTGAATGTTGTAGTATTACTACCTTGAGCCAAACCTCGTTGCTTGAGAGTTTCCAGCTCCACCTCGAGTCTTTTGAGTTCAACTTGTAAGGCCAAATTACTTGGTGCAACAATTTCCTCTGAATTTCCCGACGGTTGGGCTATGATTTCATTGTCAATAAGGTAGTTGAGGACAGCCTCTTCTAACCTAGCCTTATTCATGGAAGAGCGGCCTTCTACTTCATAATAAGCAGCGAGGGATTGCCACTCTGCCTTAGTAAGCCCCTTCAGTACTTCGGCTGAAGGTGAAGCCAAAAAGCTTTCCAGGTCAAACATGTTGAACTCAAAATCGAGTAGCGAAAAAAATAGTAACCGTGGCAGCTAAGCTAACTAGCTAGCTAATTAATAATATCAAAATGCAATAAACTGTGAAACACAGCAAGGGATTAACCAAACACCTGGTACACAAGATAAGGGTTAACTCACCAGTAGCTTAAACAATAACAGGAGCAATATAAATGAACACTGTGAACACAGCAACTTGCATCCAAAAATACTTAGCGATGAAACAACACCTGGCGAGTAACAACACTTGATATGACACAACAATGGTGGTTAGCTCCCGGACACAGGCCCCCACTTGTCGCGATCCCACTACCCTTTATACTTGGGGAGTGAATCCTACCCCAAGCTATTAACAAATAAAGGAACAAATAGGGAACACGGCAATAGTTATCCTCACCAAAAACCTACTCAACTAAATGTACTTGAATAAGTAAGAACAGTTGAAATAAGTGAATCACAAAAGGGAAGATAATTAATTAATTCAATTTATGTTCTAAAGGGAGTAATGACTAGCAAACATGAATTTAAGGGAATAAGTAAGTGTATAATATAATAAGAGTGATACTGGAAGGGCGAAAATATGCTGTAAGGAGTTAGACCAAACAAATATTACTTAACATTATTATATTACACAGACATACGAAATATATATATACAACAATCACTGCAAAATGATTATTTCCTACCAAACAGGAGATACCTTACCACCAGGATCCCTTCCTAGGCCTAACTAAACGTGTCACTAATACCTGATACCCCTAGGGCATTGCAGAAGACTGGATAAAGCACTAGACAAGGGTCAAGGCTAGAGAACGAATGGACACGTCTAACCTATGCCACGGTTTTTCGCTACTGGGGAAGCGTGCCCACGCGGGGAGGAGAGCGTCTCATATCACGTGATTCAGGACATTTGCTGGATATTTTATATACTTAATTAATATTACTCTTGAGTTGACTTAACAGAGTAAGACAATGATGCATATAAATAACATACATAAATATACAATTAACCTAAGTAACTAAGAACAATAATAATATAATAAGTACAATTAACAATTTATTAATAGCTTGTATGAAATATAGGCGTGAACATATGCCTCACGCTATGCGAGTTCCCGAGCGCTACAGGCACGTGACATTATCCACTGTGTGTTTTTCTGGCAAAATAAACTGTTTCAATTCAACTCAATTGTCATATGCAGTAGAAGGGCTGGTGACCATCAGTTCCATCAGATCTGTTGGCATCATCTCACTGTGGGTCCACTGGAACAGGAGTGAGCCTCCCTCAATGACCCAGTCATGATTTATCGGAGACTGCAATTGTGGATAGGCAACCAGCACTCTCTTCCAAATAAATGACTGATAGTTAGCTCTCTGGATGTGGAGGACCAGACTCGAAAGACAATGTGGGAGCAGGCTGATGTCTATGCCGACATTAATATTCAGCGGCCCCTCTGACTTCCTCTTTGAGAACTGCTGCAGGAACTTCTCCAGCCTGCAGCTGTTTATTGTGGATGTAGACTTTGAGCCATACATAGCACATGTGAAGTACTCCAAAACACTCTGGTCCTCTTCAGACACAACCTCTTTTTCACCCAACTGACAATGTTTGGATAAATGATGGATCTAGCAGCATCAACTTATGTGGCTTCACCTTCCCCTTCCTCATGAACGAACTGGAGGTGTCACAGGTAGTGAATGTATGAAGACCAAGGAGTGCTTCACACACACCCGCACCGATGTCTTGAAGTACTGCACTGATGTCAGTCAACCTCCTCGTCTCCCAAACCAGTGTCCATGTAGACAGGGGCAGCAAACTTGTGTGAGTGAGCAAGCAAGCTTCTCCTGCAATATCAACCCATGTGTGCTATGTGTAGTGTCTCGTCCAGATGGTGTCTCTTCAGTGAGGTCGAAATTGTCAAAAGAGAAATGGACCACCAAATTATTGAGTGTTACTCTGTATGGGGGAAGAGGACCAATATGCTCTTTCACTCTTAGATATATAGCAGTCATTATTTCCAGCACTTTTGTATAGAAGACACAGTGCCCAAACCGGTTGAGAAGAGTGATACCTTCTGCTTGCCCTGTCAGATGCCACAAACACACATCAAGCATACTATGATTGGAGGTCATCCAATGTCCATTAGTGATTGCATACATTGTCATGTGACAGTGAGGTTGCCACTCTCTGCTTCTGGTCTGATAACTGTTTCTCTCCAGACAGAAGGGACTGCATAAAGTGCAACAAATGTTGGGGCGGAGGAGTTTGGTCACGAAAGGTGTGATTAGGAGGTGGTGGCCATGGCAACTCAAATGACTTTGCATGGTCTAGCACTTCTATCCTCAAAATGAGTGTTGCTTCTTCAAGAATCCTGGAGTCTCAGGCAGCAGCTTTGGATGTAGCCTCTACTGCCTTACCTTGTGCAATGTTGGACGAATACACCAATTCACTGAGGTAGTTTGGTTGCCAGAATTCAATAAAGCGACCAAAATGGTTGATTAACTTTGCCTTGAGTTTACGTGTTTTGTAATCTGGATTGTAAAACTGTGAATGGTGATTTGGCAGGTATACTGAAGATTTTTCTCTCGTAACATTGTGATTCGTTCGACATTACATCCTTGGATGATCTGCTTTTCGACATGTTCAGATATTTGCTGAAACGCAGCTTCATGGGCAACTAATGCTTCTTTGGTATGAGCCTCCACACGAGTTGGTGAAGATGTGGAGCCTCTCTCTGGGGGGACGTATGCTTCATAGCAAGATTTGTGATATTTTGCTTCCTTTGCTCTGAGATCCAGGTCTTGTATAAGTTGAGCTTTCTCCTTTACATCAGATTCTCAACTTCTTGATGTCAGCTTCATCAATGGATCATATTTCTGATTATGTTTCTAGACCCTTTTTGAGCATATAAAGCATCGATCTTGGGGCAAGAGAGTTGTAGTTGGTGAGGCAGGATTACATTTTCATCTTTTCTGTGGACTTTGGAATTCACCATCCACCTCTACTTTATCAAGCTGAAATTTTGTAATTCTACTAGTAGTTGTGAACCGCTCTTAACATTTTCGGTGATAACCATGTTGGTGATGGACAGTGGCAACTGGAAGAGCTTTCATACGGTTCATTGCACCTTTCAGAGTCAGTTTTTCCACTTAGTTGACAGATTCTTGCAGCTTTTTTTATTGATCTAAAGATTTCTTGACTAATGGTATTGATCTTCTCCTTCGATGTTGGTGTAAAGCATATGATGCAGTCAAGTGTATTCTTCTTCTTAAGGTCTTTGAGTTTCAGTGGCTTCTCGTCCACCATTTTCACATCTTACTGAGAGACAAGACGAGATAAAATGATAATTTGGAGTGAAAAAAAAATGGGTAAAAAATTTGCCAGTTTTAGACTTTCCAGTGGCCATTTTGGATTTCTGGGCATGATGATGGCATCAAAACGCAAAATTAATGTCACCAGTGAATTTATCATCCCCAAATTAGTGGAAACTGATCCCTTAATGATGTTTGTAGGTCAACTGGATCGAAAGTTACATTTTTCATAAATTTCACTGACGACGCGTGGTGGCCATCTTTGCTTCCCATTATCAGGTACCCGCAACCAGATATCACATGTATATCAGGTGGTTTTTGGAATAAATGAATACCAACTAACCAAAAATCATAACAGCAGTTAAATAGTGGGTGGGGGGGGGCTTTTCGATATCTGGCTACCGGTCTATTACTGAACAAGGACAGTCAAGAATATTGTCTAGGTCGAGACCAGTGGTTCCTAAACACAGATTAAGATGCATCATAAAGGGTCACATAGAACACGGAGGGTCGCTGGGCTCCCGTAGAGCTCATGGGGTCGCTGGAGTCCCCTGGATCTTGGAAATGGTCACATGTGATTTACTTTTTATTTAATTTTATTTATTTATTCTTTTGTAGGTGTCAAGGACTGAAGTACGTGGTGAACAGGTTCTGTCTCAAGCTGGTACCATAAATTATGGTAAAGGGATTAACGCATTTACTTTCCTCGTGTCAGGTCACGTCAGTCTAGGTCAGGTTTGCTCTGATGACATGCTTCGCAACAGAAGTTCCCCACTCCTACCTTTGAACTATTCTCAGCTCAGTTCACTCTCTACGTCCCATGGACGCAGCAAATTTCAATGAAGAATTTCCAGAGTTGAATTGATTTTGATTTTGTTCAGTTTCCATTCATGACAGATGTAAAACAGCGTGGATCTTTTATGCTCAAAATAACAGAATTATAGGCTGACAATGAGGCAAGAGTAAATTTTGACATCTGTGATGACCATCAAAGTTTTGGGTTCCTCTAACAGATATTCAGCAGTTGAAAATTGAGCTATCAGGATTCTGGTACAAATTGGAAGCACATACATCTGTGAGGCAGCTTTCTAGGAAATGATGACATATGAAATATGACATAATTGTAGCATATGACAGAGTTGTAACTTAGAAAATTGTATGCAATGTTATTCAGTCACATAATAATATAGTGGTCCCTTGGTTAACGAACACAATTCGCTCCACAGTTGTTTGTTAACCGAATCCATTACTTCAATGGGATATTGGGTTATTGGTTCCAGCTCACAGAAAAGTATATACGTACAAAGTAAAGTAAAAAAATGCATAAAGTCAGAAACACTCCTAAAATTCCCCTAAATCGCCCTTGAATCACTATATATATATATATATATATATATATATATATATATATATATATATATATATTCGTACATATACAGTAAACTCATACTCTTAAATCACTACTGTAATGTGATACAGGTGATTAATTTTTATCTCTTGTGCAAAATACATGACGTTTATATTCAAATTATTCACTGTTTTACAAGGATTCCAGTGTAGCGTACTGTATGTGGCCAGTTGTCAATTCTCTTTGTATGGCCACACAAACGTACGTACATGTAGATATCTTCACTCAGGAATGGGGTTGGATAGAAACTCACGATGCGCTTTCTGTGTATATATTGTTGTACAGCGCAGTGCTTAGGAGTGACTAGGTGAGGAGCTGAGAGAGATGTTGCTGGTCCAGTAGCTGAGTGTAGAATGTCCTCCCTGATGATGATGATGATAATGAAGTAAAGTGGCAAATGACTTTGCACTGGGAAAGAATAGGAGAGAGAGAGAGAAAAGTAAAGCGTGGAAACGGGAAGAAGAGTGGGAGGGGTAGATAGCAGGTGGGCTGTCCACCTAGCGGAGACGAGTTGAAATGATTGGGTGGCGGCAGCGTGCAGCACAAGCCCGTCCGCTCAGGGAAGGAGGTTGAGGAGGGAGGGGGGAGGAGTTAAGCTAGCTAGATATTCATTATTATAATGGGTGTTAATTTTATTTGTCCGGTGGTAGTGTTATTTGTTTACCTCTTTGTGTAGTGGTTCTTGTTCTGCAATGTCAGCGTGGAAGCTCTTAGGCCACCAGCTGTGTGTTTTAGTTGTTCCTTCTTCTTTTAACTTGGAGAATAATGGGTCCTCCATCTCTTCAAGTTTGGTCCATACTCTGTGCTTGGCTGTGTGTACGTATGTTCAGTGGTTCGAGATTGAATAATTCGTGAAGTTCTTGTATTTTGGTGGTGTATGGCGGAAGTTGCTTTGATGCTCTACGGATAGCTTTGTTTTGTACTGCTTGAAGTTTAAGTTGACTGGATTTGCTGATCGTGTTGAGTGGTATTGGTGGATATTCTAGGTGTGGGCGGATAAGTGCTTTGTATAGGTGTAGTTGAATTTTGGTGTCCATTTTGCTGAATCGTCTTAGTTTCGTGAGTTGTGATTGGGCCGTCTGTTTGCGTTGTTTTACGTGTTTTGCTATGCCTGTTCTTGTGAGTCCCAGAATTTTACCTTGGTTGGAGTATTGTATGGGTACGTTGTTGACTGTGATTGGTGTAGGGTTTTTTCTGGCAATATGTATTATCATTAGTTTCTGTGTATTGGTCTGAATTTTCCATTTTTTTTCGTATTCGTTGATTTGCTCGATGGCGTGGGTTGTTATCCTTGCCATCATCTGTTTGCCCTTGCCTGGATGTCGGATGATTTGAGTGACGTCATCAGCATAAGCAACGTATTCTCCGTGTACAGGAGGTGGCATGTCCGCCGTATATATTGTGTAGAGTGTTGGCGAGAGGTTGCTTCCCTGTGGAACTCCGCTGTATAATTTGAAGCTTGGGCCTGTGTGGTTACCTATGATAATTTTGGCCTCTCTATTGTCGAGGAAGTTGCAAAGAAAGGAAGTAAAGTTGTTGGGAAGTTCTTGGGTGGTAATTTTGTATTTGAGTCCTAGGTGCCAGACCTTGTCGAATGCTTTAGCTACGTCCCTTAGTACTACATGACATTGCTCGTTGTTGTGCATCGCGTTTGCTATGTTTTCATAAATTAGGGCTAAGGCTGTATGGGTTCCTCTATGTTTTCTAAATCCATGCTGTCTGGGGTTGTATTTCTCCTCAAATTCGAGGTGTGTTCGCAGTCGGCGGTTAATTATTTTTTCTAAGATTTTTCCCGGTATTTCTAGGAGAGAGATTGGTTTGTAGTTTGCTACTTGGATTGGGGATTTGCCTGGTTTTGATATAAGTCTGATGATTGCTGTTTTAAATTTTCTTGGGAAGTAGCCAGAGGCAAGTGATGCATTAAAAATGTGACTGAGTTGGTGTATCATGTTGATTGGTAGGTGCTGGAGTATGGGTTTGTTAATTTTACTGATGCCCGAGGCCTTATTCTTCAGACTGATTATTGTTTTCTGAATATCCTCTGCGGTGATTGGTTGAATCAGTGTGGAAAGATCGTCCAGAGCGTTTGTGTCTATGCTGGGACTTGGTTGTCAGATGTGGGTTGTGTGTGTCATGTGATTGGTTACTTGTTGCTCGGTGTTACGAGTTGGGGATTTAGAATATAGTTATACGTCTACCCAGATCCCAACAAGTAACAACAAAAAA
This sequence comes from Homarus gammarus, assembly GCA_958450375.1. Lineage (NCBI taxonomy): Eukaryota > Metazoa > Arthropoda > Malacostraca > Decapoda > Nephropidae > Homarus > Homarus gammarus. The sequence goes on from CAUDMG010000523.1 coordinate 749,218, forward strand.
CAAAGACAATCGGACTAAAAAAAGGGTAGACAAAGGATGCGAGTTTTCGTTGTATATAATAAAGTACCATAAATTCCTTAACAAAATATTCAGCTTATACACTACCCTTAACCAAACTTAACCTAAACACGAACATTATATACATAGTAATAAAACAATAGTGAAGCAATGTGGAGGGGGTAGAGGCAATACAAGATTACAAATACTTAAGTGAGGAGCTGAGATGGCTGACGAGCAAGGCTGAGTATGGTAGAAGACGGTAAATAGTCACTGTGCCGTAGGTTTCCAGGATAGGTGATCCTGTGGTCGCTTCCCAGAGTGAAGTCTCCTCTCCTCGAATTGGAGCTGACAAAGTAGACTGAGGCGGAAGTGACGCAACAACCAGGATATGGAGAAGGGAAACCCGGGAGTGGTAACTAAGACGAGCCATACTCGTGTTTCGTCCCTAGATGGCGTTGTTCGTGGTGCTGGGTAGGTAGATGAAGACAATCGGTGGAGGGGTTCGTAACACTCGGTGTTCATACAGAATTTCAGGTTTTCTTCTTGGCTTATTTGAAAAATTTTGCTCCAGAATTTTCTGAATTCAGGTTCTTGTTCTTTGGGTTCAGTTAATTTAATTTGGTTGCTATATAAAATGTAGTTTGACTCGTTGCTTGAGATTCCCATTAGGTTTTTAATTTTTCGCCAGAATTTTTTCGGGTTGTGGTAAGTTGCTTCTGTGTCTGTTATTAATTTCTCCCAGTTATTCACGTATGCTTCTTTGGACGTCTCTTAGTTGATCGTGTATGGTGTAATATTGTATTCTGTATTCTGGCGTCCATCCATGTTCTAGGATTAATTTGAATAAGTTACTAAACTGTGTCTGTAAAATTCTTGATTGATGTGTGTATTGGGGGTGTGGTAATGTGCGGTGAGTGGTCGTGGGTATGTGGTGTTCCATTGCTTGGATCACGTTTCCGTACCATGTCTCCAGTGTGCTGTCTATTTGGGAGGTGTGTTTGTTGTTTAGCCGGGTTATTTGGTGGTTGCTTAGCTCATTTTGGAATTCCTCCCAGTTGGATCGGCTGTAGCTGTATCTCGTCCTGGCAGGGATCTGAATTGGCGACGTGGAGAGTGTGGCTACGATAGGGAGATGGTCACTGGTGGTTATTGGGCCGGGTTCCATTTGCAGGTTAAGATGGTGATGCTGGTTTGTTAATACTATGTCTGGATGTCCAATTTGTCCTGCTCTGATGTATGTGGGGAATTCCGGGCCGAGGTGTATTGCGTTGCCGTGACTCAGTAATGTGTTTAAAATCTTGCCCACAGCGTTGTTGTCCTGGTGTCCCAAAACGCGATGTCGAGCATTTAAATCACCCAAGAAATATGCTGGTATGGTTCTTCTCAGGAGTTTGAGCATGTCTGCTAGTGGGAATATGGGTCTTCTCGGAGGGAGGTAACAGGTGCCGACTATAATAGGTCCTGTTGGGCAGTTAATTTCAATCGCCAGAAAGTTTTCTTGAAATGAGTCGTGTATCTTGTGTTGTATGTTTCGTTTGATGGCTATGGCTATTCCATCATGTGGTGTGTCTTGGTTGTTTTTTTGGTATACTGTGTAGTTAAATAGTTTTATTTTTTCTGAGTTTTTCTTGCCGTGCGAATTGATGAGAATAATATCTGGGTCTATGTTACGGTATGTGCTGTATAATTCGCTTGCTCTTTGTGGGTTCCATGCTGAGACATTATGTTGGATTATTTTTAGCTTATTTATTATGAAGGCTGGTGTCTAGAGCTGGTTTGCGCCATTTTTGCTGACCGGTGCTCCCCTGACAGCCTCCTGTCCAGGCCCAAGCGGATCTTTTTATATGTTGACTGATCAACTCTTTCTATTCTGTTGTGTCTTGTGAGTATTCTTCCCTTCTTGAATAGTGTTTCAATTTGTGTGTCATCTAGGTTTTTGTCCGAGTATGTGTATTTGATTTTTCCTTGCCTTATTTCTGCCAATAGTCTTTCTGTTGAGACTATGGGAGGAGCTGTAGTGGAGTAAAATCGGATACCAGTTTCATGCCCTAGGTCTTTGTTCTCCGTAGCAGGTGGTGCCTTAGTTCCTGCTTGCTTCTTTTTTGGGGTGTTGTCTCTGGCGGCTTGTTCTGTTATTGTGGTGGTTTCATCTTCGCTTGAGTCTTCCATGGATTCTTCCTCGCTTGCTGGCTCGGGTTGTATGCCTGAGGTAGTCTGTTCTTGTGTTGTTGGTTCGTGAGTTGATGGTTCGTGAGTTGTCGGTATTTGGATTTCAGTGCTCTCTGATTTGTAAATGAAGTTGAAGATTTCAGAAGAAGGCACATCATTTGGGAATTCCATATCTGGCAGGTTGTTGGCGGCGAACATGTCTTTTGCTGCCTTGGCGAAAGTTCCGGGTCTGGCTATATTCATGATGTGGGCGTGGATTATGGATGTCATTATTTTTACGGAAAGATTATTTCCAAGCTGAAGCACAATAGGTTGGTTTGCGGGGGGTGGTGTGGCGACTTTTTCGAGGATCTTTGTCGTTTCTCTGGTAAGTTTGGTTACAGCTGAGTATGTCTTGTTTTGCTGTTCCTGTGTCTTCTCCCTTTCCTTCTCCTTCTTTTGATTGACTATCGCTTTTCGTATGGGGCAGCGAGTGGCCAGTGTTCTGTGATCACCTTCGCAGTTTAGGCACTTGGGGTTATCTTTGTTTTTGCACTCTCTGAAGGTGTGCCCCTTATTCCCGCATTCTGAGCAGTGCTTGGTGTCCTTGTTAGGGCAGTCTGTTGCCAAGTGTGAATACTGGTAGCAATTCCAGCATGGAGTTATGGGGAAGAATTCCTCCTGCTCCACCTGGCTGCTGCTGACGTGGTAGTAGGAGAGACACAGTCCCTCCTGAATTGCTTTTTGGGCCATGGCTATTTCAGTGAACCGTATTTTCAGCATGGATGGCAGTCTGGGCAGCTTGACAACTTCCTCCACCTTGGCCCAATCATTTTTGTCTTCTATATCAGATGCCAATTCCTGTTCGCTAGATTCTTCAGTGATTGCTTTATCTAATTTTTTGATCACGATTGACTTTCTTGCTCGGAGTTCAGGAGGGATTGCAACTTCGAATTTCGCGGACTTCAGTTTCCTGGTGCTGTCGTTCGAAAGGAGTTGGTCAACATCATTTTCAGTCAGGCAGAGTGCGATGAAGGAGTCCTTGGTCGTGATAAGGTTAGAAATTTTGATCAGTAGTGTTGCTGTAAGGAGTCTTGCTAATTCATTTTTTCTTCCGTCAGTCACGCCCCCTTCATGGGAGCGTATCGGTATCCGGTGTGCCCTCATTCTAGAGGGTGTGTGGTGGACATGCCACCCTTGAGTGATTTCAGATTGAGACCTACCTATTCCAGGACAGAGTTTGTTGCAGGAATTTCAACACTCCCCACCGCCACTTGTTGGTCGAGTGGTCGTAGAGTGGTTCCCGCAACACTGTCCCGAAAGCCCTGTCAGGGGATCCTACTTTCCTAGTGTTACTGAATGCTCACTTATAGGCATGAGCTAGTGTACCTAATTGGGGGGGGGGGGGTGGGTAAGGATTAAGGATTGCGACCCCCTTCCCAGGTGGAACACGCACGATCACGGTTTCCCAGGAAGGCTCGGCGGAGGGGGGGGGGGGGGTTCTGCTCCTACCCCCTTTCGTGTTCACAATCTCCTAAGTGGAGGTGAACAGTTACAGGGGGGACCCAAGGACGAATACACCTCAAGGGTGCAGGTCCCCAGGCCAGAGCGAAAAAGAAGGAAGATCAAGGAGAAATAGCCAAAGGTGCAAGTGCACCAGTGGGTTCGCGGCCCGAGTCCGCTGCAGAAAACCGTTACAGATCTCCCAGTCAGGGCCGCCTCTGATCAGGAGTCACCCCTGATCAGTAGAGAGGCACAGAAAGGGCGTTGTCTGGAACGAAATTTCTTGTTGTATGAAGTAATGGTAATGAGGTTGATGATTGAGTGCAGTTTGTCAGTGGTAAGAGATAGGCTAGCTGGCTTTGCAGTGAGAGGTCTAGAAAGACGTCCGTTCACAATGAAGGCTGGCTGGCGATCAGTTGAGTTCAGTTCAGTTCATGTCCTCCCTCCCTACGATACGATACGAAGTCTTTAGTTAAGAGGTGAAAGAAGATTATTAGGGGTTGAAGGAAAAAGTGGTGAAACTGAAATACAGTAGGAGTAGAGAGAATCTGGGCTCAACCAGATCGCTTCATCTTTCTTATTGGTATTTTGTCTTTGTTCTGCTCCCTTGGGTCGTCAGACCTTTGTATTAATATTGGTTTATTTACATAATGCTGCTTATTATTATTATTTTTATTATTGTTGGAGTTAGTGAGCTCGCCCAGGTCCTTGTGTAACTGGGAAGGTAGTCACTTTTTTTTTTTTTTTTTTTTTTTTTTTTTTTTTTTTTTTTTTTTTTTTTTGAGGTGTTAGTTAAGTGTTAGTTGTGTTAGTCTAAAGGTACACTGTATGGAGAGGCCTGCCAGGTTCTTAGTGGAGCTGGTTGGTCACTCTCATCTTTATTCCTCTAATAATGTTTTATGTATAAATGTGTATATTGAGGCAGGAGGTGGTTCAATTACTTCTTCCTGGCTGATATAGCTTGGAGGGTAATCACATTATTATTATTATTATTATTATTATTATTATTATTATTATTTTTTTTTTTTTTTTTTTTTTTTTTTTGGAGTTAGTGAGCCCGCCCAGGTCCTTGTGTAACTGGGAGGGTAGTCACATTTTTTTTTTTTTTTTTTTTTGCTAAAATGTTAGTTCAATGTTAAATGTTAAATCTTAAATATTAGTTATGTTAGTCTAAAGGTTCACTGTATAGAGAGGCCTGCCAGGTTCTTGTGGAGCTGGTAGGTCACTCTCATCTTTTATTCTCTCTATTAATGTCTTATATGTATATTGGGGCAGGAGATGGTTCAATTACTTTCTTCCTGGCTGATTTAAACCAACTGTGTTCTTGGAATTCTTCGTTGTCTATATTATTTATCCAGTTTTGATATGTTTCTGTGTTAAGTTCAGTCACTTTTTTCCAAATATTTACAGCTTTGTTGTGTATATCTACATTAATTGCTAAGAGATTTGCTCTCTTATGTAGCTGTTCATTACTGATGTGGTCTGTATATTTTATGTTATATATAAATCTAAGGGCTATATTTTGTACTGTTTGTAACCTTTTAATGCTCGTTTTACTAAGGGTGTTCAATGGGATAGGTGGGTAGTCCATAATTGATTTGACAAGGGCAATATATATCTTTCTCTTGTTATTAATGCTAAGGTTCTTAAAGCGTTTTATTTTTGATAATCTTATTCTTGCCTGTCGTTCTTTATCTTTTAAGTATGTTATATATCCTCTTTTTGTTAGTTTTAGTCCAAGCATCCTGCCTTCAGTGTCGTATGGGTATAGTTCCTGGTCGACTATTACTGGACTTGTTTTAATCTTGGCTATTGGTATTATCTTGAATTTGTTCTTATTTGTCCTGATTTTCCATTTTTTCTCAAAATCATTTATGTTTTTTATCGCTCTTACCGTGTAGAGTGCCATAAATTGAGTTGATTTTCCTGGGTATGATACTATTTGAGTAATATCATCAGCAAACATTACATATTCGCTAAAGGGGGTAGATTGAGGTATGTCTGAAGTATAAATTGTATATAGTGTTGGAGAAAGGCATCCTCCTTGAGGTACTCCACTCTCAAGATTAAACATAGTTCCCAAAAAGTTTCCAATTTGAATTTGTGCTCTCCTACCATCTAAATAGTTACACAATATTCTTAGCAAGTATTCATTAAGTCCCAGTTTTAATATTTTATATTTTAAGCCTAAATGCCAAACCTTATCAAAGGCCTTAGAAACATCCCTTAAAATTATATTGATCTGGTTACCCTTGCTTTTTTCTATTGCAATTATTTCCGTTATTATGGCTATTGCAGTTAGGGTATTTCTATTGGGCATAAATCCATGTTGTCTATTGTTAGTTTTCCCATGTTGTGTTAAAAATGCTATAAGTCTTGTATTTAAAATTTTTTCCAATAGTTTCCCAGTAATTTCTAATAAAGATATTGGCCTGTAGTTTAATATTTCCTTATTGTCCTTACCCTCCTTCGGAATAAATATCATTTTGGCATATTTTAGTTTGTCTGGAAAGTAACCAGTTATTAAGCATGCGTTATAAATGTTTAATAGTGTATTTAAAATGTTTTCAGGTAGATTCATGATCATATTTCGTGTAATACCTGTGAGCCCACGGGCTTTTTCCTTAAACTTCCTCAGAGTGCATCATTTCTCCCATTGTTATTATTTGATTATTTGGTAATAAGTTATAGTCTATATATTGCCTTGGGGTGATTCTATGTATATGTCTTCCCATCTCTTCTTCTATCCTTTCTTCGTGTTCACTATCAAAATCTTCATTTTCCTCATCTGATATTTTAAAAATTTTTACCCATTCCCTTTTGAATGCTGACTCTTGTTCATTTTCCTCGTGCAATTTTATTCCGTTTTGGTCTTTAATGTATGGTGTTTTTTGCTTGTTGTGCCCTATCATCTTGTTTATGGAAGTCCAAAATGTTTTTGTGTCTTTAGTCATGTCAGCCGCCATTATAATATCATTCCATTTTTTATTGTTTGCTTCCTTACATGCGTCTCTTAATTTTATCTGTAGTGCTATCTGTGTCGTATATAGCCATCTGTTACTGCCATGTCTTTCCATATACCTGTTTATTTCATTGTAATAAGTCTGCGTTAATTTAACTTCTTCTGGTAGTCTGTTGTTGGGTAATGTTCTAAAGTGTGAAGTAGGAGTGTGTTTGGTTATAGATGTTTTTATTGCTGAGTGCAGTCTGTCCATTTCTGAGTCTATATCTTCTGTTGTTTTCCCTTGTAGGTCCTCCCTCCCTGGGTTGTTGTTGTTGTTGAGATTGTCGGACCGTAGTCCGACACGGGCCTTTGCCTATAGGCGGCCCGTTTGGTGGTTCCGGCTGGAGCTCGAGGAGCAGCCAGACCGGATTGGGATGGAGGTGGTCCCACCTGCAGATGGAAGGATACTGCAGGTTGCAAGTGTGAGCAGACCCCCGATCAGTGGACGCTTACCACCAACCCCCACTCTTGGACGTGGTCAGTTTCGGAGTGGCGCGCCCCCCGAACTGGGGTCCGCACTTGCTGGGAAAGGATGCTTACTAAGCTATCTGGGTGGTGGGTATCGTGTGATGACCCGGAGTAGGTGGTGAAAGTGGTCTGTATGGGCCTTTCGGGTTAGAGTGGCCGCTGGTGTTGTGTGTGTTTCTGGGGAGATTTGAATTTTGTTGCGGAGGCTTTGTGTGACCTCGCAGTCGAGGAGATAATGCTCAAGTGGGTTGGCTGCTGGCTCCTGACAGTAGGTGCAATCCATGACGTCATTGCCGATCATCTGCCAGGAGCACTTGTACCCTAGTCGTAGTCGATGAAGACTGACTTGGGTTTGTCTTGGGGTTTTCCTGTCAGCGAAAGGTGGTTCCCCTTTTGTGGCCGCCAGGTACCATTTGGCTGATTGGGACCCGGCGTTGAGTGCATGAAGGAAGCTCTTTTTGATGTGGAGCTTGCTGGTCTTTCTGAGGTGATTCTTTATCTGTTGCACACTTGCTGGAACTTGGATGTGTACGCTACTGGAACGTGTAGCTGCCTTGGCTGCTTCGTCTGCCACGTCGTTTCCTCCGATCCCTACATGACTGGGAATCCAGTGTAAGACGACTGGTCGGTTTTGGCTTTGGAATTCCTGTAGCTGTGCGAGGATCGAGGTGATGATGTGGACGTTGTCTCTTGGTTGACTGTGTTGCAGCGCCTGCATGGCCGATTTCGAGTCCGTATGAATTATGATGGACTTGTTGTGTTGGGTTGCAGCGTGTTGTAGGGCCTTTGAGATTGCTACCAGTTCTGTTTGTAGGGTGGAGCAGTCATTGGAAAGTCTCCATTGGAGGGTCTGACCTTGGGTGTAGAAGGCCGCTCCGGATCTATGATGTTTTGGGTCCACCGAGCCGTCTGTGAAGTATGATGCTGCATCAGCCGGTGTCTCGGTGGCTATGGCCTTGAGAGTTATTTTTTGGATGTCCTCCTTCTGGAGGTTGGCCTTACTGTCACCTAGGTCGGTGAATTTGAGTGTGGCTGGTGGAGGGCTCCATGGTGGAGGAACAGCGTAACCATTGTCTCGTGTGTCTTGGTTGTTCTTGACGAGTGTTTCTGCTTGCAGGTGTCGGATGACCTCGCTTGCCTCGTGCGACCAGGTGGCCCCTCGCACTCTGTGGTCGAGGTGGAGGGAGGCACTGATTCGAATCTTGGCAGCTGTGGGCTTGTCTGCTCTACAGATTTTGGCGAGGAGACCGGCTGTCACCTGCTTGACTCGCACTGCCAGGGGTGGTAGCTCGGTTTCCATTTGCAGGTTGCAAATTCTGGTCCACATGGGTGCTCCGAGCATGGTCCTGAGAGCATTGTTTTGAATGACTTCTAGCTTAGCCATTTGGTCTTCTCTCAGTCCAATGAGTGCTGGAGCACTGTAATCTACCAGCGATCTGATGGCGGCCGTGTAGTAGGCTTTGAGCACATGAAGGTTTGCTCCTGCGGATTTGCTGGTGAGCGACCTCATTATATTGTGTCTGCTCTTCGTCCTGTGCCTGAGATACTCGAGTTGTGGCTTGAAGGTGAGTTTCTGGTCAAACCAGATTCCAAGACACTGGTGGGCGTTGGTCCAGACTACCGGCGTGTTTTGTATGGAGAGCATCTTGTCTGGTGTGTCAGTGCAGATGGCCATCGCTTTCGACTTGGCTGGATTTATCTTGAGTCCAAGTCTGTTGCACTCCTCTTCTATAAGTTGGAGTGCGTGTTGCGTGTTGGCTAGTCTGTTCGATCCTCTTACTGTGAGCTGTAAGTCGTCTGCATAGCATAGGAGCTTGGCTGTTTGTCTGAACGGAAGCTTGACTAGGTTTTCCATCAGGACATTGAACAGCATTGGACTGAGGATGCCTCCTTGTGGGGTTCCGTTTTCATGGACCCTGTAGCTTGAGGTTGTTCCCTGAAAGCGTACTCGTGCTTCCCTTTGTGTGAGGTAGTTCTGGATCCACCCCAGCAACCTTCCTTTGACGCCTTTTTTTGCGAGCGTAGTTGTAATGGCCAATGGATTGGCTAGTTCGAAGGCTTTCTCCAGGTCGAGGAAGACCACCAGAGCTGGTTTGTTGTCCACTGTGCTGAGTATCTCGGCGATGTTGTTGCCTGTGCCGGTGTTCTCGGTGTAAGCAAAGATGTGAGGGTGTGGGCTGCCTACTTTCCACTTTAGTCGGTTGAGAGCCATTCTTTCTCCCGTCTTCGCTATGCAGCTGAGAAGGGAGATGGGCCTCGGCTTGTCTGGTTCTCTGGGCTTCGGAATGGGCTGTATGTCTGCCTTCTTCCATTCCGGTGGGAGTCTTTGTGCTGTCCACGAAGCATTGATGGCTTGCAGCAGAGCCTCATGTCCGGCTGTACCGGCATGAAAGAGCATCGAGTAGGTTATCCTGTCTGCCCCAGGAGCTGTGTCCTTGCTTCGTTTTAGCGACTTTTGGAGTTCTTGCTGGTTGAATGGTCTGTCAGTGTCATCTTCACTGTTGCAGGCCTCTTCGATCATCTGGAGTCTGACCTGTCGCAGACGCCGTTGTGTCTCCTCCGCCTGTCTCGGGAGGTTTTTTGTTGCTGCTCGGTCAGCGAAGAGTTTTGCAAGTCTCTCGGCTTCCTCTTCTGGGTTGGGATGGGTTGGTGGTGGTGGTGTTGCCTTCCCAGATGCCCTTCGGATCTGGGCCCACATCTTGCCAAGGGAGGTGTGCTCGTTGAGTTCGGAGCACCACTTGAGCCAGCTTGCGTGTTTTATTTCTTCCTTCTCTTCCCTGGTATCCTTGACTATGACTTGCAGGAGATGTCTGTTTGTTGCCGTGGGATGTTTCCTGTAGTTTCTTCGGGCCATGTTCACTCTGTGGTTGAGTTCTTTCACCCTGGGACAGTAGTACCAGTAGTCATTGTACTGTCTTGATGTTGGTTTTGTTTTGGGGATGGCCTCTTCTGCCGCTTGGTGAAACGCCTCGACCAATTGGTGGTGGAGGGTTGTCTCATCCACGGGTGCTGGGCCGGCCGGCTGTGACTTTTCGCGCCAGTTAGCTAGGTGTTTCTTGAAGAGTCCCCAATCTGCCTTTTGGGTGTTGTATCTCCATCTCGGGGGGGGTGGAGTGGGGAGTTTATTCACCTTCAGTGTTGTCAGGGTGGCGAAGTGGTCGCTGGTCAGCGTGGGGTGTATCTGCCAGGAGGCCGAAGGCTGTAGTGCACTGGAGACGAAGGTTAGATCTAGCCTTCCTCCCCTAGTGTGGGTGGGCTCACCGGTGTTCAGGAGGCAGATCTCGGGTGTATCTTGAAAGGTGGTGTATAGGTGTAGGCCGTCTTCATTTGTGGGGCTTGCCGAGCTTAGGAAGGGATGATGTGCATTGAAATCCCCTCCTATGAGTGTGGCGTGGTCAGCGGCCGAAGCAAATAATTGAGTAACCTCCAGTGAGCCCCTTGGGTTCTTGTAGATGTTGTGAACCGTTAGTTCTCGTTCTTGTAGGGTTACTTTGACGGCCTGTGTCTCGATGTTTTCGCCGCATGGAAATTGCTGCGTGACATCGGCGGAGGGTATGCTTGACTTGACCAAGATCATGCATCCTCTTGTTGACGCCTGCGTGAAATGCCTCCTGTATGTCTTGTAACCGCTGAATTTGAAACAGTGGTGTTCTTGTAATAGTGTTTCTTGTAGAAGTATGATGTCAAGCTTGTCCTTGGCTGCTGCTTCTTGTAGGAGGTGTTTCTTGTTTTTAATGCCCTGAGCATTCCATGTTAGGATGTTCAGGGTGCTGGTGGTTTCCACCACTGTTTCATCGGGGATTTCTGGTGGTCCTCGATGGAGATGTCCAAGTCCGGTTCCAGCTGGATCAGGTCCATGTCTTCGTGTTCTGTGGTTCTTGTCTTCTGAGCCGTGGTTCGGTTCAGGGGAGTTGAGACGTCGAGTTTCTTTCTGGGAGCTGTCGGTATCTTGGGTTCTCTGGTGGCCTTCTTCGGTGTGGAGTGTACCTCGGCTGTCACTCGTGTGGGGACCGGCGTGGGTTCCTCCACTGAGGTGGCTGGAGCTGTGGCGACTTGCCCGAGGACGCTCCCCATGAGTATTTGGAGCTGTGTTGCTTGGATCTTGTGGCCCAGTAGTCCGGCTAGGCCCTCCGCGAAGGTTGTCAGTACCTTGGCTAGGTCTGATACGTGTATCATTCCTTCTGGTGCCTTGGTGTGTGCTTCTTTTGTTTGTCTCGTGGTTGTCTGCTGCTTGGGTGGCTGAGGTGTGGCCGTGGTGAGGCCAGGAAACTGGGCTGCACTTTGGGTGTTGACTGGCTGAGGAGGTTGTCTTGGTTGTTTTGGCCTCTGGGTTCCCCACACGAAGGTACTTGGTGGGGCTGGTGTGTAGGCGGTGGGTGCCGGTCTTGCTGCTGGTCGGTTTGCCTGGACCCTCTTTGTTCTCTCGGAGCATCCAGGATTCCAGGCGTGGTGTTTGCCCCCGCAGTTGGCACACTTGGGGGCAATTTTTTCTCCATTTTTCAGCTTGGTGAGGCAGGAGTGTGTGCCGTGCTTCTGTGCGCAGACTGCGCAGATCTCCTTGTACGTGCACCGTGTCTGATGGTGCCCGTATTTCTGGCATCTGAAGCACCGCAGGGGCTCTGGGACAAAGGGCCTCACTTCGTAGGTCCCCCAGGTTTTGAGGTCTATGGTGCTGGGGGGTGAGCCGTAGTGCGTTATGAGCACCTGATTCGTGGTGGCCGTCTTGTCGGACATGGGAGAGCATCTCTCGGCTTTTAAAATCTTCGGGTGGTTCTCCAGGGGTTCGAGAGGTAGATCCTTTGGGTATCGGAGGACTACCGACTTCATCAGCTTCTGGGCGGGGTCTAGCTTGGTTGAAGTGATGGTGGTGGTGTTCTGCAGGTAAGTGTCGAGGGTGGTGGCGGAGTCCTTGTCTTTGGGGTGAACGATCATCTCCCCCTTTAGGTTGGGCCGCACTGAGAACTTGGCCAGTGGATTCTGCTTTTCCATCTCTGTGACGGCGGCATACGTTGTTTTTGCGTCCGTTTTCGTGATCCTGAATTTTGGCAGTGTCGTTGAGGGTGAGCTGGTGGTGGTGATGGGTGCCTTGGGGGCTGCTTGACGGCAATCGTTTCCCGAAAAAGCACGTCGGCGTTTCTTGTTCTCTACCTTCGTCCAGTTGTCCTCAGTGGCGGTAGCAGTGGTGGTGGAGTTGTTGGAGGTGGTGGTGTTGTTGTTCTTACTTTTCAGGGCTTCATTGAAGGCACGTAACTGTTCTGCTTTCTCAGTGCGGAGCCTGTCGTAGTTCGGGTCGTCAGGATGGCGGTTCAGGCGGGGATCGCGGTTAGGAGGGCGTACGCGCTCCATAACCGTGGTTTTTTTTTTTTTTTTTTTTTTTTTTTTTTTTTTAGATCCTACCTATTCCGTTTGAGTAAATAGCAAAGGAATTACAGCACTCCCCACTGGCTGGTGGTCGTAGAGTGGTTCCTGAGCTTCTCTCCCGGAGCCCCGATGGGGAAGCCTACTTCCTAGTGTGTGTGACTGCTCACTTATAGACGTGAGCTAAGTGTGCCTATTTGGGAAGGATAAGGATAGCAACCCTCTTTCCAGGTGGACCCGCACGATCACGGTTTTCCTGGAAAGACTCGGCAGGGGAGGGTTTTGCTCCGACCCCCTTTCGTGTTCACAATCTCCTGGGAGGGAGGTGAACAGTTACAGGGGGGACCGCGGGACGAATACACTTTTTGAGGGTGCAGGTCCCTAGGCCAGAGCGAAAAAGGAAAAAGTTTTAGTAGAAGGAAAAGAGCTCAAACCACGCCGGGAATATCGCGCTATAACTGCTCTCCAGCTGGAGTGTGGGTCACTCACACTGCCAGTGGGGAGGGCAAGCTAATGCTAGATAAACCGAGAACGCTCGTGAGTAGTTGTGGACGATGACAGTCCTGGGTGGTCCGGTCCGGGAAGATGGCCAACAATGGCGCAGGGGAGAAGGCGGTCTTCAGAGTTCCGGGTCCAGCAGGAGGTCTTGTTGGGAGGTCTTCTTGGTCCAGGAGCGATGCGAGAAGTGCCCCTCCCTGGGCAGGAATGGCCGTATTTATACAATTTACCAGGATCAGGATCTGGGGTGCGCGTAGCGAGAGGACCAATCACAGAGGCTCAGGCGTAAGGTGTGAAACGCTCTGATCCTGAACTGGAGGTTGATGGTCGAGACTAGGTCGGCGATCGTACCCCTACGTCCTCTGCATAGACCTAGTCTCTCGGCAGCACTCTCTCTAACCCCCCCCCCCCCCCTGTTACGAGTTACGAGTTTGATAGCGTGGCGCGGATTCGTCCGGACACGCCGACCTGCCCCAAGAAACTAAATCTCCTAGTTCTCCAGAAGTTCTTTGAAGCTAATGGGATCGAGGGGGTCACCAAGGTGGAGCGTCTAAAGCTCCATGGAGACATCAGGATCACCTTCGCCGAAAAGGGCATGCCCGCCCAGCTCGCGGAGATTCCTGACATCAACGGCATCCCATTCAAGATGTTTGCCTACATGTGGGACAACTTGAAGCTGGGAGTAATCTCCCACGCCGAAATTGCCCACATGGACCAAGAAGAACTAAGTGAGCTCCTCCAGGGGCAACTCCAAGTTGTAAAGAAGCTGTCCGACACCACTGCCCTCATCGGACACCACTCCACCTTACCCGAGGAGGCTCAACTGGCGTGGGTAACTGTGCCAGTCAAGCCCTACTGCAAACCGAATCGGTGTTACAAATGCCAGCACTATGGACACACTGTAAACAAGTGTGAGGCGCAGGAGGACACCTGCTCCAAGTGTGACAGCCCTGGACACCGCTACACGGTCTGCCCCAACGAAGAAAAGAAATGCGCTGCTTGTGGTGGCCCACACTCCTCCGCCGACCGGAACTGCCCCAGATGGAAGGAGGAGTGCAGGGTAGCCAAAGTCCGCCTCGAGAAGAAACTGAGCTACAAAGAGGCCCTCCTTGCTGTATGCTCCCAAGAAAAGAAAAAACCAGCAGAAAAGAAAAACCAAAAAAAGAAAAACCAAGAAAAGAAAACTCTCGAGAAGTCGCCCACCACAATGAACCAAGAACACCACGTGGCCCGTGGAGCTGAAGCCCCAAACCAAGAACACCACGTGGCCCATGGAGCTGAAGCCCGCGCGGTCACCCTCACCCTCTCTGAATTCTTCCACACCTATGAGAACCTACCTCACGAGGAAGACGAACAACAAGACCCAAACACAAACGAATGGACACTCCAAGAAAGTAAGAAGAGGAGAAGAGTGAGAAGAAAATCGACCTCAAGCTAAGAAGACCAAGACATCTCCTCCACACAAGAAACCAAAACACATTCAAGCCGCCCAAGCACTGAACATCCATTGCCCAACCCAACACGCTGCACCTGACGCTTGACCTGACGCCAGCCTGGCTTTGTCTTGTCGCCTCCCAGCTGCCCCCACCCCTGAACCCCTCACGCAAGCGGTGTCTAGCCACTGCATCTGTTCTCTCCTTCTAAAATTCACTTCCATCCTCTCTTTATTCTTCCTCTGAACCTCTTTCCCCCGTCACTAGCATTTTCGTTCGTTCGTTCGTTCGTCGTGCACGCTGATTGGCTGGTCGGAGTGCGGCCGGAGCTCAGTTGGAAGTTGTAGGGGAGAGTAGCCACTACACCAGCAACGTCGAGCAGATAGGGGAAAGAGAGGGTGGGAGCGAGCGAGGGGGCGTGGGGAGAGGGGAGGCAGTACGTTTGACAGTTGGCACGGGCCCAGGTCTAACGTGTGTATATTTATCAGTTCTTAGGTGACTAAGCTTCTCTCTTATAAAAAGCCAGTGAAATGACCTGGGTGAATATAATTAACATAGCTGGGATTCTTGTAACATACTGATTAATTTGAATATAAACATGCTATAATTTGCACTAGACAAAACAATTTTAGTACCGTAATCAGATTAGTACATGTGCACTCCAGCTTTGCACTAAGATCATGTATTTCTATTACGTTTCTTTTAGTATGGTGTGTGCATTTAAATGGATGAAAATAAATGAAGAAATCTATGTAAATCTACCCAAATATACAGTTGAAAAACTTTTTTATAAAATGTACTACAGTACTGTACAGTGTACACTAATGTACAACAATTTTTATCTCTTGAGCAAAATATATGACATTTATATTCAAATTATTGGTTGTCTTGCAAGGATTCCAGCAATGCATATTATAATCTCCTAACTTTAGTCTGAGATATTATATAAGATAAAAACTGTAAGCCAAAAAGCCTGGCTGGTGGGGGGGGGGGGGACTGCCGTTGCCAGCCACGCCACCCATCAAGGTGATGGGGGGGGGGGGGGGGGTTGAGGTGATAAGTTTGAGGCAAAGGTCTCTGTGTATTTATTTAACAGTCCTACTAAGCTTCTCTCATTTTAAAATGCCAGTGATATGACCTAGGAGAATATAATTAACATAGCTGGGATTCTTGTAAGATTGTAGTGGAATTCTCCCCTACAAACGCTGTTTGTCACTGCCTAGCCGACCCCACCAATTCCCCAGTGTATGCCTCGTGATCTAGGTCAACCAGCGCCGCCATACATCACGGAGCGGGGATCAACTACTAAGCCACGCCCACCCCTGATATTTAAGACCTGACCTCGTGGTGACCTGCCTCTTTCTACCTACACCAACCAGCCAGCAACACCTCCTCCTCCGCCGCTGCCTGGCGGTCCTCGCTCCCGCTGGCGAGCATGGCGACCCACAAGCTGTCCTCCTCTGAGCATCCTCACCAATCAGCTCTCTCTACATCACGCTTGTAACCATGCTGCCTTCCCAGAACCAAGCTGCATTGGACATCCAATACAACATGTATTGTAATGATTGTGATGACGGCTAACCTGAAAACCTTAAGGATTCATATTACGCTCAAACGTCCACAAAACCTTCTGAGTCCCCCAGTGGAAACATCCCCCGTTTTCTCTGTTTCCCCCGTCTTTGTTTAGTGGGAACTTGGAATATAATCCATGGATTTAGTAGCAGACGCTGTATGTTGGGACCTGTTGCCATCCAACCCTTTGTAATCAATTTAATTTTGCTTTTGATAGCTGAGTCAGAGCATTGTTAGTGAAGATAATAGTAGAGAATGAAAATGAGTTCATAGTCTCAATTTCAACGTCAGAGTGTACCGTAAATTAATTCATAGGAATAGAAGTAGGTGGACTCCCTGGCCTGTTTTGAGTGAGGGCCCCGCGGGCATTTCTACCGTTAGTGAGTGCCCGTCCCTTCATCCATACAGGTATGCCATTCCACACTGTGTTGTAATTCGCCCTTCTTTAAGTGATTTGACCCAATTAATAGTCGATTGTGCAAGTGTTACAGTAACGTAGTCGATATGCTCTGAGTGAAGTCATATTTACGTCTTTAACGTCCCCTGAAACGTAATGTTGTTGTCACAGTTAGTGAGTGCCCGTCCCTTCATCCATACAGGTCCCCTGACGCTGCCCCGTTTGTCTCGCGATCCCATTGTGATTCTTGAATTGCTCTACCATCCAACAACGGCCTCGGATGTATTAGATGTCCAGCCGGGATCATATATGAGAAGATGGCACCGATGCGGCCTGATTAATGTGCCCCAAGGCTTCATTGGGCCAGACCCCAGACCCGCCATGTGTCTGGCTACCCCACAATAACAACAGCCCCAGTGCTCTACCCTGGGTTACTCCTTGGAAGTATATGTCCACAGAGAGTGTTGTAACATGTATGTTAGGGATAATTAGTTGGAAATAATTATCCCATGTTGGGTAGCGGACCCCTGCATATACTAGTGTCATTGTTTACGTATATGTTGAATAATCTACAATGAGTGCCATGTAATGTACCACCAGTAATGTTGTGAGTAAGAGTAAAGAAGAAGGTACTGAGTTTGCACTAAGCCCAGGAGGTGAGCCTGGTAATTATATGATTAATATAATATCTTTCCCCAATGCTGGCATATTAATAAATTTGTTGCTAGAGTACTTTAGGTGTATTCATTTCTCCAACAGTATTTTACCTTTATTTCCATCCACGTGACCTGATACCAAAATTACCATACTCACGTGCCTAGACCCTCGACCATGCTACCAAAAGAATGTCCAGGCTACCAAAAGAATGTCCATGCTACCCTAGAATAGGTGACGGAACTGAGTAAGAGTAAGAACTAAGAGAAGTAAGTAAGATGAGGGTGGTGTAGACACAGAGAGGGAGTCAGGCCCCCTCACATTGGTGACAGACCAAGAATCCGCCCCCTCACAGTATACAGTTCGTCCCCGAATTACGTACATCCGAATTACGTACAAACGGCCGATACGTACATCGTTTCTGAAGTCTTTAATTGCAAAAATATTGTCTTAAAAGGGCGAGCAATTTTTAAATTTGGCGGGCGAGCCAGCCGCACCGCGCCGCCACTATCACTGACCATGCAGACGACACGCTAGACGCACCAAAACAACAAGTGTGGTCATTGTGCATACAGTACTTCTCCTGTGAATTTCTGCCCTATTTTGTACACTTTACTCTGTGTGCAATGACTGGTGTAAAGCGTAAGAGTGGTGAAGCCAGTGGGAGTGCTACGAAACGTCAAGCAATCTCACTAGAGGTAAAAATGGACATAATAAAACTGCTTGAAAGTGGTGAAAAGTTGACCAATGTTGCCCGCAAATTTAACCTGAGTCGGTCAACTGTTAATACAATTGATAAGGGCAAAGAAAAGATCAAGGAACATGTGAAATCTGCAGTGCCAATGCAATCTACGATTATAACTGAAAGAAGAGGGAAGGTTCTGGAAGAAATGGAAAAATATCTTGCGCTGTGGATCGAGGACTGCACACAAAAACGTAAGCCTCTGTGTCTCAGTATGATTCAGGAGAAAGCCCGAAGTCTTTTCAACGACCTAAAGAAAGATCACCCTGATGATACTGTGACATTCAATGCTAGCAATGGGTGGTTTAACCGATTCAAGGTGCGAAATAAGCTGCATAATGTTCGAGTGACTGGTGAGGCGGCGAGTGCTGATTGGAAAACAGCACAGGATTTTCCAAAGAAACTCGCGGAAATTATCGAGTTACGTACATTTCGAGTTAAGTACAACCTTTTGGTCCCCATTATGTACGTAACTTGGGGACTTACTGTACAGAGAGCACATTGTGAGTTTCCTTTCTCCATTCCATCCTGAGTGTGAACCAAACAATCTTGAACCCCACAATTGGTGACTCCCAGATATTCGCACTCACACAGGATGGAGGAGAAACTGATCACGCTCCCAGTCTTCATGCAACATGGAAGACTGGCTTATCCACACAGAAGCAGCTCTCAACGGCTCTACAGCTACTGTCTTTGCACCGCAGGTTAGACACCCTAGAGCAGCTCTGCTACTCTAAGCAGACAGTCGCTCCTCTTCCGACATCAGCACACCCGTCCTGCCTCAGACGCCGACCCCGGCCCAGCAGTAACCCCTGCCACCCCTGATGTGGCCCCTGTTCCTGAGTGCGGACCCACACACCCCTCTTTTCTCCCTCAGGTACTCTCTGCTAATGTCCTGCACCCTGCTGCTGTCGTGGACCCAGCTGCTGTCACGAGCCCTCATCTGCTTCTGCTGACGCAGCCCCTGCTCCTGACCCAGGCCCACACACCCCAGCAGGCGCATCCGACAACTCTGTACCTGCCGTGAGGGAAGCACAACATTCATCGCCTCCACACACCCTTTTTCTCCCTCTCTTCTCCCACAGATAGTGTGTATATAGACAGTTGTATCCAGCGACCGGCTCATCCACGCCATCGCCGTTGTCTCACATGAGGCATGCATCGCCCATTCTGCCTCACATGTGCTATGCAACCCTGCAGACAACAAGTCTCCTACACCGCCTGGAGGGAAGGGGGAGTATTGTAGTGGATTTCTCCCCTACAAACGCTGTTTGTCGCCGAGTAGCCGACCCCACCAATTCCCCAGTGTATGCCTCAAGGTCTAGGTCAACCAGCGCCGCCATACATCATGGAGCGGGAGTCAACTACTAAGCCACGCCTACCCCCGCTATTTAAGACCTGACCTCGTGGTGACCTGCCTCTTTCTACCCACACCAACCAGCCAGTAACACCTCCTCCTCCGCCTGCCTGGTGGTCCTCGCTCCCGCCGATGAGCATGGCGACCCACAGGCTGGTCCTCCTCTGAGCACCCTCACCAACCAGCTCTCTCTACATCACGCTTGTAACCATGCTGCCTTCCCAGCATCAAGCTGCATTGTACATCCAATACAACATGTATATAGAGAGCACATTGTGAGTTTCCTTTCTCCATTCCATCCTGAGTGTGAACCAAACATCCAAAAACCCCACAAGGTACTTTAATTGTTCCATTTATTACTTTAAATAACATTACTTCGAACAAACATATTAATTTTTTTACATTAAATTTACTACAGCTACAATCATGGTCTTATTTTTTTCAGTTTTATATGTAGAACCAATCAGTCACTGGTTTTGTAAGCATTAACGAAAACAATGCCGGCAGCCGTCTCGTCTCCTCGTGTTAATATTCCACATATTATTAATGAATTGTATTGTTCATTTTGCACAAACATTAATTCAATAAAAAATAATCAGAAACATTAATTAAAATATATATGAACGGTAAATTAGTGTTGCTTTCATATTCTTATATTGAGTAATGATGATATGTTTTCACATGTGCGCACTTACATACGCGATCTCTCTTTTTTCTTTACCATTATCGTTAGCTACTTCTATTGTTTCATTTATTAACATTAAATAACATTACTTAAAACAACCATATATATATATATATATATATATATATATACACAGTTGTACCCCACTTAACGTGGTCAATGGAACCCAGAGGGTCCCGCGTTAAGTGAAATCCGCGTTAAGTGAACAACAGAACATATGGGATTAATTCCAATAGAAACCAGCCCGACCCCCAAACTCCACTTTTTGAAGACATAACTATGTTGTAGTAAAAATAACATCTTAATTTTATGATGGTACATGCACACAATTAATACTTAAGAGAAATAGAGAAATACAGTCACCAAGTTAATGTCCATTCAAATAATGGACTCAACTCCCTCCCCCTCTTCTCACACTACACTGCTGGCTCTTCCCTCTGAGAAATTTTTGGGGGAAAACCACTAAATTTTAATAAATAATACCTCAAACTAAAGTTAGGATAATACAATTGACATTGCTGGATTCCTTGTAAGACCAGGAATATTTTGAATATAAATGTCATATATTTTGCACAAAAGATAACATATGTACTTAAGAGAAAACATTTTATCTAAAATTTGTATGTCTAATGCAAAATATATGATGTTTATATTCAAAATGATCACCAAATTGTAAGAATTCCAGCAATGTAAATTATATTCTGGCCGGGTAATTTGTATGAATTTTATGAGCTAAAACAGGCAGTCAGGCAGGGTGGCGGGTGGGGCAAATCTAAAAATAGCGTCTCGAGCCGGACACTCACCGCGTATATGTGGAAAAAATCCGTGTTAAGTGAAAGTTCAGCTCTGGCGAGGCACCGCGTATATGGTAAAACGTGTAAAGTGAAACCGCGTTAGGCGGGGTAATACTGTGTGTGTGTGTATATATATATATATATATATATATATATATATATTTATATATATATATATATATACACCTAGACCCCGACTTACGACTATGTGGACTTACGACCGTCTCAGATATAGATAAAAAAAAAAAAAAAAAAATTTAAATGACACGCATTTTCTATACCGAAACGTTTCCAGTTAATGTAGTCTCCATGTATAATTAGAAAATTATGGGGGCCCCATGTGCATTCAGCTGACTACATTGAAGGTTAAGTGCTCAGTCACACTGTATCCATTCCTTATTATTTATTACTTTCACTGTACTGTATCCATTCATCATTATTCATTACTTTTACTGTACTGTATTTCATTGTAGATTTTTTATTAAAAAAAAAAAAAAAAAAAAAAATTTTTTTTTTTTTTTTTATCTATGTCGGACTTACGACCTGGATTTGGGTCCCTAACCCCGTCGTAAGTCGGGGTCTAGGTATATATATATATATATATATATATATATATATATATATATATATATATATATATATATATATACACTTCATTTTTAGTCCATTTAACACGCGGACTTTGAACATATAATCAACGACCTCACCAGCAAGGAATCGAACCCTCGACCTACTGGGTGTGACTAGGGAACGCTTACCGGCTAGGCCACAAGGACACTAAAATCAGTTCTAGACTCTGTTATATTTCACACAAAGCCTGTTCATCGAGCTGATGGCGCCGTGAACCTCAATGGGAAACTGCCCGTGCCTCTTTTGTGGTGTCAGTAGCATTTTACTGAATCCAGCTGGTATGAAACGCGAGGTACATATATATACTTCACTTTTAGTCCATTTAACACGCGGACTTTGAACATATAATCAACGACCTCACCAGCAAGGAATCGAACCCTCAACCTACTGGGTGTGACTAGGGAACGCTTACCGGCTAGGCCACAAGGACACTAAAAGCAGTTCTAGACTCTGTTATATTTCACACAAAGCCTGTTCATCGAGCTGATGGCGCCGTGAACCTCAATGAGAAACTGCCCGTGCCTCTTATGTACCTCGCGTTTCATACCAGCTGGATTCGGTAAAATGCTACTGACACCACATAAGAGGCACGGGCAGTTTCCCATTGAGGTTCACGGCGCCATCAGCTCGATGAACAGGCTTTGTGTGAAATATAACAGAGTCTAGAACTGCTTTTAGTGTCCTTGTGGCCTAGCCGGTAAGCGTTCCCTAGTCACACCCAGTAGGTCGAGGGTTCGATTCCTTGCTGGTGAGGTCGTTGATTATATATATTTATATATATATATATATATATATATATATAAATATATATATATATATACAGTGACCCCTCCGTTAACGAACTCAATCCGTTGCAGAAGGTCGTTCGCTAACTGAAAAGTTCGTTAACCGAAACCATTGTTTCAATGGGTTTTTGGGTAATTGGTTCCAGCTCACCGAAAATTTCCTAAATTCAACAAAAATGGTAGAAAAGTTAACTTACTTTGAGGAGTGTATGTAGAAGGCTCCTGGATGATGATGATGGGATTTAGAATGGGGGTGGAGGAGAAGGAAGAAGAGAAGGCATTGGGGTGGAAGAGAAGTCACCCCATGGTGCCATTTCACCCATAAAATTTTAGCTCTCTTGGTGTAATTCAATATTATTTTCTTTAAATCAACACTACACTGCATTATATATTGTCAATATGTAAAATATATTTCAAAATGACCAATAATTTGCTTGGAAACACAGAAAAAAAGCGTTTAGTTGAAGAGAGTCTCAAGCAAGATGTTACCTCCAGTGAAAACAGAGACACTAACTCCTGTTTGCTGTGTTAAGAGGCTGGATGCCGTGCATTAAACTAGTCACTTTACCTTCAATTATGTTCAATAATTGTTAAAATGACTAAAAAATTGAATATTAAACTTTTAAAATTATTGAATAGTATAAACTTCTTGATATTTACTAAAATAGTAAGGAATTTAAGCCCTAGAACCGATTAATGTATTGGTGGACTGATACTAAAGCTGGTTGCCCGGTCAGTGGAAGCGAAAACATGTTGAGGTCGGTTCGTAAGAACTTCGTTAGCCGAATTTTTTTTCGTTAACCGAATTGAAGATCCTTATGGAAGTCAGTTCGTTAATCGAAATTACGTTAACCGAGGTGTTCGTTAAACGAGGGGTCACTGTATATATATATATGCATGCTGATAACCACACGGAAAAAGAAAACACGAAGTTCCCAAGAGCTTTCGTGTAATTCACATCTGTACCAAAAATTTCAGTAACTGAATCTATTATTTCAATGGGATATTGGGTAATTGGTTCCAACTCACAGAAAAAGTACATACAAAGTACTGTATACCGGTAATAGAATTAACAAAACATTAAATATAAACTAAATACAGTAGAGTGGTCCCTCGGTTAACGAGCACAATCCGTTCTAGAAGGTTGCTCGTTAACCGAAAAACTCATTAACTGAAACCATTGTTTCAATGGGTTTTTGGGTAATTGGTTCCAGCTCACCGAAAATTGCCTAAATTCAACATAAAATGAAGAAAAGTACACTTACTTTGAGGTGTGTATGTAGAAGGCTCCTGGATGATGATGATGATGGGAATTAGAATGGGGGTGGAGAAGGGAGAAGAGAAGGCATTGGGGTGGAAGAGAAGTCACCCCACGGTGCCATTTCACCCATAAAATTTCAGTTCTCTTGGTGCAATTCAAGATTATTTTCTTTAAATCAACACTGCATTGCATTATATATTGCCAATATGTAAAATAAATTTCAAAATGACCAATAATTTGCTTGCAAAAACAGAAAAAAAGCATTTAGTTGAAGAGAGTCTCAAGCAAGATGTTACCTCCACTGAAAAGATACAAAGACTGACGCCTGTATGGTGTGTTGAGAGGCTGGATGGCACGCATAAAACTAGTTTCATTACCTTCAATTATGTTCAATAAATATTAAAATGAGTAAAAAATTTAATATTAAACTTTAAAATCATTGAATAGTATAAACTCCTTGATATTTACTAAAATAGTAAGGAATTTAAGCCCGAGAACCGATTACTGTATTGGCAGACTAATACTACAGCTGGTGGACCGCCAAATGCAAGTGAAATCATGTTCAGGTTGGCTCGTAAGTAACTCGTTAATCGAGGGATTGCTCGTTAACCGAAGTTAAGAATCTTATGGAAGGTAACTCGTTAACCGAGGCGCTCGTTAACTGAGGGACCACTGTACTGTACTGTACAGTATACTGTACAGTAGTCCATCGGTTAACGAACTCAATTCGTTCCACAGAGTCGTTTGTTAACTGAAAATTTCGTGAACCGAATCTATTACAGTAGTACCCCGTTTAACGCGGTCAATAAAACCCACAGGGTACCGTGTTAAGTGAAAACCGCGCTAAGTGAACAACAGAACATATGGGATTAATTCCAATAGAAACTGGCCCGACCCCCAAACTCCACTTTTTCCGACACAATACCTATGTTCTAGTAAAAGTAACATCTTAATTTTATGATGGTACATGCACACAATTAATACTTAAGAAAAATAGAGAAATACAGTCACCAAGTTAATGTCCATTCAAATAATGGACTCAACTCCCTCCCCCTCTTCTGACACTACACTGCTGGCTCTTCCCTCTCTGAGAAATTTTTTGGGGAAAACCACTAAATTTTAATAAATAAAACCTCAAACTAAAGTTAGGATAATACAATTGACATTGCTGGATTCCTTGTAAGACCAGGAATATTTTGAATATAAATGTCATATATTTTGCACAAAAGATAACATACAGATATTTACATTACATCTAAAATTTGTACGTATGTCTAATGCAAAATCTATGATGTTTATATTCAAAATGATCATCAAATTATAAGAATTCCAGCAATGTAAATTATATTCTGACCGGGTAATTTGTATGAATTTTATGAGCTAAAACAAATATCTTCAGTTAATAAAAAAAAAAATATTCTTCACGACACTATCTGTCAATCAAAGTACCCCACCTTGCCTCCCCCCTCTTCCAACCAGCCAGATGGTCAGTCCGTCCCAACCCTCCCCCCCACCTTCCACCAACCCTCCCTTCAAGAGAAAGAGTGGGTGAAAAAACTAGATTTTAACATTAAGTATTAAATAATACCTCAGATTAAAGTTAGGATAATATAATTGACATTGCTGGATTCCTTGTAAGACCAGGAATATTTTGAATATAAATGTCATATATTTTGCACAAAAGATAATATATTTACATTACATCTAAAATTTGTACGTATGTCTAATGCAAAATCTATGATGTTTATATTCAAAATGATCATCAAATTATAAGAATTCCAGCAATGTAAATTATATTCTGACCGGGTAATTTGTATGAATTTTATGAGCTAAAACAAATATCTTCAGTTAATAAAAAAAAAAAATATTCTTCACACGGTAACAGATGGTCGGTTGGTCCCTCCCTCCCCCCCCCCCACCCCCCAACAACCGTCCCTACCATATGTGTGGGAAAACCAGAATATTTACCTTTTTAGTAATAAATAATACCTCAAACTAAAGTTAGGATAATATAATTGACATTGCTGGATTCCTTGTAAGCCCAGGAATATTTTGAATACAAATGTCATATATTTTGCACAAAAAATAACATATTTACTAAGAGTAAACATTATATCTAAAATTTGTATGTCTAATGCAAAATCTATGATGTTTATATTCAAAATGATCATCATATTGTAAGAATTCCAGCAATGTAAATTATATTCTGGCAGGGTAATTTGTATGAATTTTACGAGTTAAAACAGGCAGTCAGGCAGGGTGGCGGGTGGGGCGAATCTAAAAATACCTCTCGAGCCGGACACTCACCGCGTATACGTGGAGAAAACCTGCGTTAAGTGAAAGTTTGGCTCTGGCGAGGCACCGCATATATGGTAAAACGCGCTAAGCGAAACCGCGTTAAGCGGGGTAATACTGTATTTCAATGGGATATTGGGTAATTGGTTCCAACTCCCAGAAAAAGTATACATTACATACAAAGTACTGTATACCAGTAATAGAATTAACAAAACATTAAATATAAACTAAATACAGTATTGTATTGTACAGTATACTGTACAATAATAAGTAAAAAACAATAGAATACTGAATTTTAACTTACTTTGAGGTGTGTATGTCGTATTCCCGGCAGCTTTGATTACATATCAAACAGCTGATTGTAGAGGCAGTCGATGATGACATGCCATATTCTTTACAGAGTGCATTGGTTCTAATGCCTTTTTCATGTTTCATAATAACTTCTGCACTGTATATTATCAATATGTTAACCAAATTTCAGAATGACCAATAATTTTAATGTAAAAATGCATAAATATTTAAGAGACAAACAAATTCGATGTTCACTCCACTGTAAACAAAGTTAAACTGGGAGGCGTTGTTGGGTGATTCAATCAGCTGATGGGCACACAAAAACTGTTCCCTGTACTGTCTATATTATCAATATGTTAACTAAATTTCAGAATGACCAATAATTTTAATATAAAAAATGCAAATATTCAAGAGACCAACTTTCATGATATTTACTCCACTGGAAACGAATGTAAACATAGAACCAATTACTGTATTGGCGGACTAGCCGATCAGCTGATGCGCACAACAAAACGTGTTTGTTGTAAGGATTTCTTTAATATAGGTTTTGTTCGTTAATCAAACTGAAATTTCTTATGGGAGCTACATAATTCATGAGCTACAGTTAATTAGGCTCATTAATAGAAAGCCACTATTACTGTAATTAAACTTTCTTTGGCAAACCTAAAAGCATAATAAACAAGTAAAAGTAATGATTATTACTGATAATTTTATTTACATATTATACAAATTCAAAGTGAATGCCAATTACAAACTTCACTGGGAAAGTGCATCACATGTGGCGATAAATCTGCATAGGAATATATCAGTTTTAAAACATAAAATGTTATCTGTTGACATAGGTAATGTGGAGAAGGATGATCTGTATAAAATATTTTAATTACAAGGTGAAATTATGAAGACTAGTATTCACGGGTCCTACATGTGACCACAAAACTCATAGGGATGGGTCTATGACACAAATTCTATCACATCTGAGTACTGTATTTAAGAATTAAAAAATGGAGGGATTCAATTCTTCTATTAATATGATGTCTAATGCTTCACAATATATATATAAATAATTTACTGATAGTAATGAACAATTGGAAATGTTAGTTTTGTATTTAGAAAACACAAAAATTACTTATTAAGAAACATTCTTCCGACTGTTGTAGTTGCTTATCCTTATCGTTACCGTCACTGCCCACGTTCAGAGCAGGTTGGTGGCGTGTGTAAAACCTTCCTCAAACTTATCAGCTGCTGGCCATCTCCACATGTCTGAGTGTCAAAAATCTAAAAGTAATCCTCAGAGTATTTGTTTAAGAACTCTTCAGTCAGTTGGTTTACAACATACATGAAGCACCAACATGTAGTTAAAATCTGAAAGTAATTAAGGAATAACAAAATTAAATGTAAATTGCTGTACAGGGTATTTTATAAAATTGTTTTATGTATCAATATTTTGAAAGAAAAATAAATTAAAGTAAATCCCATATGTAAAATTCAAGGAAATTTCAAATACAGTAACGTATAAATTTTGTTAGATTTTCATATAATAGTTAGAGATGCTTTGGATTTATAATTTTTTACAAACTGAAAAGTCAAACCTTAATTCACTATTCAGTAATTAACAAATTACTGTATTAAACAAGTTTCAATTAAAATTACAATAGTTACTTCCTGAATGTGCAACATATTTAGACTAATAAGGTACCTGTATACTACAAATATTTTAATAAATTATACAATATCTGATTCTGTTTACAACTTACATGAAGTCAACAGACAATACACATTTAAAAATATTTATCCCCTTTATATTCTTGCTAAACATTACAAAATGGTAAAAGACATCTGCTTGAGAAGCAATATGTATATTATGGAGATAATATACGAGCAGTGAATACTGTGTACAGTACCATGTAAATTCTCTATGTATCTCAAGTTCAATTACAGTACAGTACTGCTGAATATTGATTTATATGTATGACAAAATTAACTATTAATGTATATAATCTTGTAAAGTTAAGACTCAGCTCACACAATAATGATCTATTGAAGGTAATTGTCACTTCCAGTCAGCAAGAATGTGTTTTGTAATGATTATAACACACTATATATATATATGAAATACAGTAATGAACTCACATTTATAATTCAAAATTATCTAAAGTAAAATACTGATATTCAATCTCATTAGTAACTTTCCTGTTACAAACAAGTATCCTATCTTTTCACAAGCTCACATAATAAGTAAAGAAACATATTTATTTTTTTTTAATTCTGGTAAAATCCATAGCAGATTTAGGCTGCATCTGAGGAATGGGAAGTATACAAAGTACCCATAACCTGATGCTTCACAAAACGTTCTGCCAGTCATGAAGTGGTAACTAGAAGTATTAGTTCTATTAGTTTAGGTGAACTCACTGAAAACTAACCAACACTGAGGTCAATAATAGGATTCTCCCTAGGAAAATAAAGAGTAATACGGGTAAACGGCATCAAGTAATCAATGTTGAGATGATCTATGTTCACAATAGAAAAATGTCGAGTCTGTACTGTAAAACTGAAGGTAACACAACAGTACTCCAAGATTAGGGTAGTTGTCAAGAGGCAGACCGAGAGAATATTTGAAGAGTACCTGGTTTCACCCATGACAGACCATTGCCATTGTCCTCCTTTAATGTGCTCTCTGGTTCATTCTGTAAAAAGAGCATTAATGCTTCAAATATTTAAAATGTGAATTTTTTTATATAATTATAAATACTTATTCCACTGTGTGAAGATTGAAACAAAAATAAAGACAAGAAGAGAAGAATCTCCAACTTACTCTTTCCCTCTTCAGTTCCTCCCGGACTGGATCATGGATAGCTGGTTGGTATGGGGAAAACACCAAGGCATGAGGATCATTTGTCACTGTTGTTTCGTATATTGTCACCTTACTCTTATCAACACATTCCCGCACTCGTAGTAAGAACATTTCATTATCACTATCATATCTGAAATAGATAGCAAAACAAATTGTTCAGTGGAAATTCATAATACATGTATGATGAATCTATATTGTACAGAATGTATCGGTAAAACATATTCATATGCAGTATAAATTTTTTGATGAATTGGTTAATCTGTGATAGATAGGCCACCTACATGTCCATAGTCTACACACCCATAGCCATCCATGTTTGTAACCGCCCATGATTTTATGAAATCCAGTCACTGTGGGTGTAAGTGTTTACAGTACACGTCAAGCTGGCCATTAAGTAATATATTGTACCCAACCGACTCTAGTGACAAGGGAATACTATATGCTTTACCATCATAGACCCTCAAACTGGGTGCTTGAGTCCTAGGTGCCATGTGATCTATGTAAATAATTCTGTGAGACCGAGGTTAAGTAATTTATTTAAATGCCAACAGAATTGACCTTTAGTTTGTGTGATGAGGCTGTTCAGTACTGTAATGGTGACTGATACAATATGATATTCAGTACAGTATATGATAATGTATTCAGTCTTAGGAATAACTGTGCGAGGACTGGTTCCCTTGACTGCATATAATGTGCAAAATTAGGTCCGAGTGAACAATGGAAAACGTAGTGGAGATTGTAAAATTTTTCTATGGTTTATTTTTTTTTTTTTTTTTTCAATGTTAGGGACAAATAATGTTGATGTGAAAGTTAAAAGATCACTAACGGGATGGGTCATGAAATATCCAACTGACCCCATGGCAGCCAAGAAGCACAAAGGGCAGTAAAAAATAAATCCCAAAACTTAATAAATACTTACAAAACAGCAGCCTCTGGATTAAGTGGATGACTTGTCTCAATTTTGTAGAAACATCGCCGTACATACAACAGTACGTGCCACAAGTGATTTACATTTCTCCGCCATTTATTAGCAAAGCCACGTTTAATGTCTAGCTCTCTGGTATCGGGATTAATTAAAGGATGGAAGACTGGAGTTTCAAATATCACGGTCTGAAATGCCAAGATATGTAACATTAAAATATATTAGTACGGTACTGTATAAAATATGGTTACATATACTACAATCATATTACCAGTGACACTAAAGACAAAAATAATTTAGTTTATATATTAACAGAAAATGCACAATACATGTACAGTATTCTTGACCACGGAGAAAATATAAATGGTAGGTATTTATAATCACTTTGAGTGTCCACATTTTATATACTGTACTGTATTGTACATGTTTTTCTTCCCACAGTACCCAGTTTTAAACATCCATAGGTTTCCACAACCACTATAGCAGATTTCTAGCCCAATGCGGTAGGACTGCAGGTGGGTTCCATTAGCCAGAATCCCTCTAAGCTAGAACTCTCCAATAACCAGAATTGAAATTTGCTCTAAATTTTGCCAAAAAATTCCGTGTTTGGGAACAATTTTACAAGATTAAAAATCAGGCACATTTTCTGGAAAATTCCAAGTAAAATTCCGAAAACTCTCTCCATTTTTTTCCAGGGTCTGGGAGCAATTTCTGAGGACAAAATAATGAGTAATTCTGGAAGATTCCAGAAACTCTGCAAATTTTTTTCCAGGTCTAGGAAAATATTCCAAGGATGAAATAATGCGTCATTTTGGAAAATTACGGAAACTCTTCATTTTTTTCTTCTGAGTCTGGGAGCAAATTCTGAAAATGAAATAATACAAACTTTCAGGAAAATCCTGAGTAACATTTCCCAGTACAGTACCTGGAAAAATTCCAGGGATTGGGGATTTTTTCTGGGATCGAGAGAGTCACCTCGTTAGCCGCAAATCTCTCATTCCCGGAAGTGCTCTGCACAAAGTGTTCTGACTAACGGATTAGTCAGGTCAGGTAAATGTCAGCCAATCAAGCTGTGACACATGGAGAGGAGAGGTGCAACTGGAGTACCCGTACTCCCTCCCCTTGCTGTATTATTTATGAAGATAGGTTCTGTGTTGCCTGAAACATTAGAAAAATAAAGAAAATCAGCTCAACCTTGTGTATCCCTCCCACCCATGTCTGTCTCTGCCTCTCTCCTCTTTCTGAGCCACAATGTGGTTGAGGTTTGTGTTTTCTTTCTAAGGAATATGAGGTGGGAGTCAGTGGTGCTTATGTTGTTCTCCCAATTTGATAGTACTAAGTGCATTTATATTAGGTCTTGTATCATTTATTTGTAAATATATGTAAATAAGGTAGATATACCTTGGTGTTTTTGTTGGTCCTTTTTGCCCTGGATTTCATTCTTCAGCCATGACTGAGTACATGATTTGGGAACACCTAATGAGTATTTCATAAAGTCTACCTTACTTGAAGCTAGCCATAGCAGTATATCATTGTTCTCCAGCTCTGTGTCTTTTGGGGTAAACTTTTAACAACAAAACTGCGTATAATTTTACACGTGCAGGAACAAACTCTTACCGGTACATCTCCATCTGGGTAATTTTCTGGTATATGGAGATTGAAACGAAAGATGCCCTCTTGATAGATCCCCTGACGAAGAAACATTACTCCAAACCACACTGAAATAAACACACTATGTGTATTACTGTTATAATAATTAACAGATTTAATGAGCTGAAAAAATTATTGAATTATTTAAATTAATGTTCACTCTTTATCCTTGCCAGACTTTTTCCACCATGCTGTAGGGTGGCCTTAAATATTGTATAATTTGTAAAATTATACAAATTTTATATCATTGACTTCAATTAACCCAATAAGCGTCCACCAGTTCTGGCAAGTCGCCCTTTCTGGTCCCCCAAAATGACCTTTTTGTGTCTTAAATTGTGTTTTTTGTTGTCAACAGACTGAAAACATGCCAAATTTAGTGCTCTGGGCATTTAAATATTCACCATGCATCAATATAAGCGCGTGTATCTCAGGGATTCTCCCCAGGTCTCTCAGGCAAGCGAGCCAAATAGGTATGTAAAATGGTTCATAAATATTATATTTCTTTCCTCTTATTACTCACAAACTCACGGAAAACTATGTAATAAATAAAAAAATAAGGTTTTACGCCAGTAATAAAATTTTGCCATGACGAAAAGATTTTATATGGAATAACAAGGAACTCATGACAGCAACAATATGCCTTCACCATCAGGCAGGGCTGACGAAACATAAACAATGCTATACTGGGATCCATAAAATAGAATAAAACTGAAAATTAGATTACTAACACCATTAGAATGGGCAGATTCAAGGATAACATGATCAGAAGGTACCCAAAAAATGAAGAAGACTTGAAGTTCTAGCTACTGTATTCATTATTTTGATAACATCAGCAATGAAATCATTCCATCTGAATCAAAATATTCAGATCTAGCTTACTTCAGTATCCCAGAGGGAGGATGTAGGGTTGTTGAGTTACTTAATCCCAACTCAAGTCATAAAATGGAATTTCAAGATCATTCCTCTATTCATAACTTTACGAATATGTCGAGATTGAGCGACTCTACAAGACATACTAAAACCCACTTGAAAGGAAGAAATAAGCACCAACAGAAAAAATGATATGTTCAGCGTACACTCCCAACAGATACAATCCCAAATCAGCTTTAAAACAAGATAAAACAGTAACAAACCTTAAACTTCCCCTAACCACTTGAGTACAAGATCCCTCTGTGCCAAATAAAATCATCTATTGTTGGCCAAATAAAATACTGAGAAGGTCTCCAAATAACCTGTAAGAACTCCAACAGCAACCTGTTGTCAATAAACTGGAGTCTTCTAAGCAGAAACTTATTTCTACAGTACAGGACTCTAATGGGACAACCAGAGAAAAGCCCTCCATCTTGATAAATGCAAAGAGACCATTTCCTTAACAATGAAGTATAACATCACTGTCTTCCCAAAAGTTCCCAATGCAAATGATAAATATTTTTTTTCACAATGCTCTTCACATCAGAGCTGCCAAGACCCACTTCCCATTATTTCCCTGTACTAAGCAAGAAACTTTTTCTCTATACAGAAGGAAGCGAATCCCCTAGGATGGTTAAAGGATAAGCCAAAAGCCTAATCAGCCTGACCTTAATGCACCAGAGATCTACACTTGAAAAAACAATGCATAAAGGAGAATGCCACCAACAAATTCACTTTGAATCTAGCATTAAACTAAAATGTCACTATTTTCTACTATGATTTGAAAGCTTAAGAGTAGAATCTCATGTCCATCTTTATTCCCAAGGAGGGACTTAAGTCTGGCAATGAACTTTGGTTGATAGGAAAATTTAAGAATATCCTAAGAATTATGGGTATGAACGGATCAAAAGATATCCTACATATTGAAAGGGGTCTATCAAAGTACTGTTTCTTAGTACCAACTGAGCTGCTTAATGCTTGTAACTTTAAAGCATTATTAAACTCCAAGCTAAACCCAGGCAAAAGCCCAGTTCTCATTTGAAAGCATTCATCCATCTAACCTAACCTTACTCCAGGGCCTCAAAGCTCATCTGGGATCATTTCATTCAGTCACTACAAACTGAAAGTTACAAAACAATAAATTATAACCTATATTTAGTGTTCCAGGTAATGAGTTTTTGTTCATCTCTTATCTTGCTCGTGACCTCCAGACTTTCAACTTCTAAACTGCTACAAACATTAACATATAAACAGTATTCACTAAGCTCATATCCCTAAAGTTATTGCTTACAGTCCTTTCCACCATTTATTTATAGCATGCTTCACTCTCTTCATTCATACACTACTTTGCTTCTTTACCATCATGTAATGTACAGCACTGTATTGTACTGTATACTGATGTTGAATTCTTTTTCTTTGTAGAACTGTTTACTGAAATAAAATATAAAGTACTGTACAATGTAAAATCAAATACAACTCAATGCAATTTTCAGAACCAATTTCTACCAAGCTTTTATAATGTTTTAGCAGTTACCCAGTTTCATCCGAATGGAAGGACAGAAGATAGTGCATGGCTATTCCCTTGGACACCCTCACCTCCTTACCAAATGTGGAAGGGAAATGCATATGAAACAAACAGGCAAAAAAAAAAAAAAAAAAAAAAAAAAAAAAAAATTATATATATATATATATATATATATATATATATATATATATATATATATATATATATATATATATATATATA
Organism: Homarus gammarus; assembly: GCA_958450375.1. Lineage (NCBI taxonomy): Eukaryota > Metazoa > Arthropoda > Malacostraca > Decapoda > Nephropidae > Homarus > Homarus gammarus. Next base: position 783,172 of record CAUDMG010000523.1, read on the forward strand.
TATATATATATATATATATATATATATATATATATAATCAACGACCTCACCAGCAAGGAATCGAACCCTCGACCTACTGGGTGTGACTAGGGAACGCTTACCGGCTAGGCCACAAGGACACTAAAAGCAGTTCTAGACTCTGTTATATTTCACACAAAGCCTGTTCATCGAGCTGATGGCGCCGTGAACCTCATTGGGAAACTGCCCGTGCCTCGTATGTGGTGTCAGTAGCATTTTACCGAATCCAGCTGGTATGAAACGCGAGGTACATATATATATACTTCATTTTTAGTCCATTTAACACGCGGACTTTGAACATACAATCAACGACCTCACCAGCAAGGAATCGAACCCTCGACCTACTGGGTGTGACTAGGGAACGCTTACCGGCTAGGCCACAAGGACACTAAAAGCAGTTCTAGACTCTGTTATATTTCACACAAAGCCTGTTCATCGAGCTGATGGCGCCGTGAACCTCATTGGGAAACTGCCCGTGCCTCGTATGTGGTGTCAGTAGCATTTTACCGAATCCAGCTGGTATGAAACGCGAGGTACATATATATACTTCATTTTTAGTCCATTTAACACGCCATCAGCTCGATGAACAGGCTTTGTGTGAAATATAACAGAGTCTAGAACTGCTTTTAGTGTCCTTGTGGCCTAGCCGGTAAGCGTTCCCTAGTCACACCCAGTAGGTCGAGGGTTCGATTCCTTGCTGGTGAGGTCGTTGATTGTATGTTCAAAGTCCGCGTGTTAAATGGACTAAAAATGAAGTATATATATATATATATATATATCTATATATATATATATATATATATATATATATATATATATATATATGCTGATAACCACCAGGAAAGAAGAAAACACGAAGTTCCCAAGCGCTTTCGTGTAATTCACATCTTCAGGGGTGAGTACAGACTAGAGAGAGTAGTGCAAAAACAAGATGAATATATATGCACTACTCTCTCTAGTCTGTACTCACCCCTGAAGATGTGAATTACACGAAAGCGCTTGGGAACTTCGTGTTTTCTTCTTTCCTGGTGGTTATCAGCATATACCTAGATCACGCGCACCTACAGTGATTTACTTGCATATATATATATATATATATATATATATATATATATATATATATATATATATATATATATATATATATATATATATATATATATATATATATATATATATATATATATATATGTGTGTGTGTGTGTGAGGTGTTGCGTGGAGAAACTAGCACAAGTGCCACCCAGGCCACAATCATGTTTATACCTGCAAACGGTTCTTAAAACACCCTATTTTCATGAGGTGATGGATGAAGTGCAAAAACATCGCTGACCATATGGTTAAAAGTCCATAGACTAAAACGTAACTCTTGTTCGCATCGAAGGTTAGGCGAGGTTAACAAATTGTTTAAAAAAATTATTTGCATAATTTACAAACATTAAGCTTCATTTTAAAATAAACTGCAACATTCTAGCTAGAATACTTTCCATGTTATCAATTTCTGAAAGTTGCTATCTTTGAATGCATTTCCTGACAAAAAATGAGAATGGTGCTTGTGCTAGTTTTTCCATGCAATGCCTCATATATACTGTACAGTGAGTTCTGCTATAACGCGTGTTTTGACAATGCGAATTGGCTCTAACGCGATTTTTGCTTACTATTTCTCCAATTTTGTGGTATTAACTGTGAATATGGTAAAGAAGAATATCTCCAAGAAGCGTTCTGGTGATCGCATTCCCAGTGATGATCGTAAAAGAAAGGCTATAACCCTTGAACAGAAGCTTGATGTTATCAACCTCAAAATCACCCTACTCCCCCATCAAGTTATATTCATATTTTTTCAAGGTAAAGTGTTACATTTACTGTATGATTTCATTATAAGATATGAATGTAACATTTATTTAGACTGTGCTATCCTTTGTGTTAGGCTAACTACTAAATTTTTTCGATTTTGAGTAGTAATCTGCACCTAACCCTATTTTCTCCATAAGCCCTGTTATTTCTATTACGCGAATTTCTATAACACGATGTTTTACAAGAACACAACTATCGCGCTATAGCTGAACTGACTGTATATACACACACACACACCTGTACTTTACTGTACAGGTATAGATGGTACAGTATAGATATAGATACTGTAGATAGATATAACAATAAAATCTACTCTCTAAAGACTATAACTTACCAAGAGGTGATTTGCCTGATGGCACAACATAGACACCTGAAACTCTCTGCTTCTGCAAGAGGTTACTGTAAGAGACAAATTTACAATAAGGACAGTTCAGTCATGCACAAGCTCTTTACTTGCTTGTTCTACTAATAGTAGAAAACGTGAATGCAGACTAAATATAGATTATTTTGTGAGAAAACAGATACAGCACTACTTCATTACTGCAGTAATATTTTCTTTTGTGGTTAATATTGAATACTACCAGGAATACTGTTCAGCTACAGCATCTCTTAAGTTACTTACAGTTCTCTGTATTACAAAGCAACAATATAACTCTACAGTAATAATTATTTGTGATTATGATAGTAAGACACTGTAAAGCCTCATATAAATATAATAATTCTCAATTCATACAGTAGGGAATTTCATTTCTTAACCTACAATAGGCATTTTCACTTGTTTAACTTGTACTGTTATTTATATTTCTAAAACCATACCAATATATAACATAAAATGGTATCAGTACTGAATATAAACACCATGTAATACACCATGCAGCAGTTTGACTCAGTAGTCTGACTATGCTTTAAAAAAAAACAATTAACATTAAATCATTATTCACGTATGAGTGAAAGTAATTACAATTAATATGCCCTTGCTTTCTCCTATGAATACTCCAGTTGGTACAGAACATATACTCACTACTCAGCAAGCAGGGTGTATTCTAAGAAGTAGGGACTATACGAGTGGTTGCCCTTTGGGGTGGAAGTTCGGCGGTCAATCATCTTGGCTGCCATGGACAACTGCTGATCCATATCTGGGACTGAGGGCAGCACCTATAATGTTTACAGAGTACTGTACAGTACTTATTTGAGCTATCCAAAAATGCTGGTTATGACATACCCTGTATTTACCATAACCCTCCTCATGCACTGTACAGTACATTATACTGTATTTTTTCCCTTTTCACTGTGGCATGCACAATTAAAATCTTAAAAACACTTAAATACAATACTGTACTATAATACAGTACTGTATTTCTACATTTACATATTCCAGATTTTGTAGTTAACCTGCAAAAGAAAAATGTAGAATGGATTGGGACAACTGAAGATGGAGAGCAAGACCTGGATACTCGAAGTACTGAACCTGTACTGTATTTACAATATTTTATCTCCCAGTTTACTCTCTAAGTCCTCTCTGTGGCAATACTCAAAACAAAATATCCGTTATCTTGTGACGTTATATATTGTATCTGGTGGCTATAACTTACAGACCTCCTGTAACAGTATTGACCCAGACATAATATGTCTATTTCCAGATTGCATAAACAGTACAGGTAGCTATATGCTTTCCAAGCTATGATAATCCTCATTAAAGCTGTTTTACAAGAAAATATAGTTGAATATAGGTTTCATATGTGATTTCAATAAAAAATAATACTAAAAGATAACATATACTGTAATCAGTTATAAATTATCTTATAAACAGCAGCTGTGCCCTTTGTGGGTTTGTGATTCGCAATTTCGACGATTCACAGTAAGCAGCTTGCGGCTCTGGTGGTTAGCTTGCGAGCCTTTTTCCCACAGTGCAACGAGTCACCCAACATACCCTCGGCATCTCATCTCCCTCTGTTCGCACTCACCTAGTACGACATGACCTAGCATTGTGTTTCATACTCTCAAAACTTTTGTGTTTCTTTGTGAAAATGGCCCATAAAAGACAGCCTAGTGTCAGTGCTTGTGGAGTGAAACATAAAAGGCAAAAGTCAGTGATGACCCTGACAAAGAAATTTGAATTATTAGACAAGTTAAAGGAGGGGATGCGTGCTGCCGCGGCTGGTCGATTGTTTGGTGTGAACAAATCCACAGTGCGGTATATCAAGAAAAATGAACAAGCAATTTGTGATACTGTTCAAGCGAGTGCTCCTGCAAGTGCTTAAGTGGCACAAGGTGTTCATGACAAGAACACAGTGAAAACTGAGAAAGCACCGAACCTCCTCCGCCTCCGCCTGGCCAAGCCATGTGGTAAGGTTGCGCAGTGCATGTCTCTGTTGCGTTATCACTGACGTCATATGACGCTTGACCTAACCGCGGCAGTTTCATCCCTCCAGGCCACACCGTGTATACGTGCATCCATTGTTCTGTGAAATGGCTTCCGCTGGACCACCGCCACCAGAGAGAAACCTTTCCTTACCTGGACCCAGCCGCCCTAAGCCAAAGAAGACACGACGTTCCCTAAGCTACGAAATGAAATACCAGATATTCAAGATTTGGAGAAAGGAACACGTCAAGCTGATCTCGCGCGCAAGCATGGAGTCAATGAATCTACGATTCGTACTATTAAGAAGGATGCAGCCAAGATCAAAGAGCACATGAGAATCACAAAGTCTGCAGGCACTTCAATGATCAAGTATTGCCAGAACAAGGTGCTGCTAAAGGTGGACAATTTGCTGGCGAGTTACTTGATTCATCAGGCGCGACGCAACATGGCGGTGGACACGCGATCCATTCAAGAGTACGCACGTGAACTGTACACAGCAGTGCCACGTAAGATGGGAATTGCAGAGCCCAAACCCTTCAATGCTTCCTCTGGTTGGCTGCATAGGTTTAAGAAGAGAAACAATATCACCAACATCAACATTGGTGGTGAAGAAGCGAGTGCTGACCGTGTGGCGGCTATAGATTTTCCTCCGTTCTTACTTGAGGTTATGGAGGAAGGGCAGTACACTGACGACCAGGTGTTCAACATGGACGAATCCGGCCTATTTTAGAAAAAGCTGCCTACCAAGACCTTTGTTGTCCAGTCTGCCAGCAAGGTTCGGGGTCGGAAGTTGCAGAAAGAGCGCATCACCGTCCTCTTTACCACCAATGCCTCCGGTACCTGTAAACCAAAGTTATCGGCGATTCACACCGCCCGCAAGCTGCACGCCTACAAGAACGTGGACATGAGCAAGATTAATGTCCACTGGCTGACCGCACGCAAGGCGTGGATGTTCTCTGCTCTGTCACTCTCCTGGTTTGATGACTGTTTCATTCCCGACGTGAAGAAATTCTGCGAGCAAAAAAATGTTCCATTCAAGATTTTGTTGCTCCTTGAAAACGCACCAAGACACTCGCCCCTACTTATGGGTCGTCACCCCAACGTAAAAGTGGTCTTCCTTCCTCCCAACACTAGGTCATTAATCCAGCCCATGGACCAGGAGTTGATCTGCAATGTTAAAGCTGCGTACTCTGCAAAGAAGTTCAAGCTCCTGAACGACTGTACCAACACCAAGGATGAGTTGCGTAAGCTGGGTGACACCGACAGCGAGAGTAAAAGCGACGAGGACAAGGAACAAGAGGTGGCGACTCAAGAAGTTCTCGTCAAACAGTTTTGGAAGAAATTTAACGTCAAACAAGCTGTAGACTTCTTGGTGGAGGCATGGGATCAGCTGTCTATAGCTATGATTCGTCACGCATGGAGGCATGTGTTGCATGGCATACCAGGTGAGAGGCGGAGTCAACCTGTGACTGGTGAGGTTCAGTCTGTGACAGTGGCATTGGACCTTGCAAGAGAAGCTGCGCACAGTATTACAGCTGAAGGCTTCTCCGAGACCACCAATGAAGATATCCTGGAGGTGATCAGAGATCCTGAAATGACTGCCGACAAGATGTTGGAAGATGATAACGTCAGTGAAGAGGAAGGTGGTGCGTGAATCCCAGAAGAACACAAATTAACGCATAGTAATATTAAGGGTGCCATTGAGTGTGCAGAAAAATTACAGCTCTTCCTTTCCAATGACCCTGACGATGACAGCTATGAAGTCTTCCATACCCGGCTGGTGCAGGCTATGGAGCCGTGCATCAAGGTGTATCAAGACAACATCAACACTAACCGTCAAAAAAGCATTACCGAGTTCTTCGCCCGCAACCCACCACAGCCAGCCAGAGCCAGTGATAGTGAAAGTGACTTTGAGGGATTTGTAAGGGAAGCCCTGACAACTATAACTGAGTGATGGTGATGCACCTAGTAATGGTGATTCACCTGAGGGCCAGTAATCTGCCCTCTGCCTTGGAACCAGCCTCCATCCCCGTATGCCGACCCATCTCTTCTACTAACGTAAGTCTTACACCCAACCTTTAGTTTTCTTAACCTAACCTTTATTTTTCCTAACTTAACCTTTATTTTTCCTAACCTAACCTCTTCTATATTAAGTGTGTGTGCATACCATCATAAAGTTAAGATAATATTTTTACTACAACATAGTTGTGTGTCGTCAAAAAGTGGAGTTTGGGGGTCAGGCCAGTCTCTATTGGAATTAATCCCATATGTTCTGTTGTTCACTTTACGCGGATTTCACTTTCCGCGGTACCCTGTGGGTTCAATTGCACCGTATCCAAGAACAACCACAATTCATGAAATGGTACCTACATAATTCTTGCACACAGTCACAAAACTGTTTCTGAGTACTAAGGGAATGGAACAGTTTTACCTTCCGTAAACTGCCACGCGTGGACCCACTGCGGGTGAGGCTGCTGCTGCTTCCACTGCTTCCCACCACATTCCCGTCACCACCGACATTCCCCCCACCACCACCACCATCTGCCGGGCCCCCACTGTCACTGAGCTGAAACAATGAACATCAATCAACACAAGTGGTACCATACACCCAGTTAATCAATACAACTTGAGCCATATATTTAAGCAGATATTTCACTAGCATCAGTAGAGTGCAACTTACTCTATACAGTACATTTGTATGGTCAGTTAATATTACATCCAGGGGTGGGATAATTCCTATTGTCTATTTGAAATTAGTTTGTTGTGATGACATGTATTAACAGGGAGAGCACCATATGCTAAGAGCAAGAGCAAAAACTATAAAAACATTTTACACCTAGACATCTTATGTCGTAGGGAAGACATTCTACTACTAACCGCTTGTGTACGGATCCAGTCTTTGCTGAATAAAATGGTTCGGCATCAGGCAAATAAGATATTAAAAGTGGTATCCCATAGCAAGGGGGTTAGGTGAATCTACTAACCAAACAATCACTTCATATCAGAGTATTGTACAGTACGTACATTAAAATATGCATAATAAAAAATAAAAAATAGAAGAATGCAGTGTTTAACTGCCAACTGGCTCGACAGATGACGTTACGTCTTAAGAATGAGAGAAACCTACAACGTGGACTCACTCAATGTTTATTGATTGATATGGTCAAAACCTGTAAAGAATGAGACACTTGTTAACTAATGATTACATTCTATTACTGTACCTGTATACATTATACATCTGTTAGTAAATACTCTATCCAAATTGCTTTACGCTATGCACATAATATGTAGTTCACAACATTTCACCATAATACCAACAATCGCAGAATTCTTTCACTCACATATGCGGGCTTATAGCTCCACTTAACAGCTAGTATCGCTAATGTGTACAGTCAAAGGGAGTTTGGCGGATACTGCCAGCCACAGGCATCCAGAGCCCTATATATAATCTTAACACACAAAAACTTGTTGTGCATCCACCCATCTGGCGAGGTCACAGGATGCGCAACAAGCATCTTTGAGGCAACGCATAAAGCTCCAATGCTCGAGACGGCTTTTCTCTTTGAAGGTAGGAAAGCATATGTCTCGGGAGTGTAAGGTTGACATAACCCTGTCTAGCACTTCCCATGGTTCCTCACTCTTTATATCTGCAGACTGTGATGGTATAACCGAATTTTTGCCAAAACTGTAGTTGCCTCATTTTTGAGTGTGGTCGTATCACCTTGGTTTCTTCCATGGCTCCCTTTTTCCCTCATCGGTTGATCCTCCCCCCGATGAGGCCCTGCGTCTGCTTCAAATTTGCTCTGTTGGGTCTTCTTGACAGGGCCATTGCCCTTCCTTGTAGCTGCAGGCATGACTACACGAACTCTTCAATGTAGCTTTCCAGCGCACTCCTCCAATGGTCGCTGGTTTCTGGGTTTCGGATAGTTCCTGGTTGGTGTTAGTAATGCCTATCGCTGACAGTTCGTACACCTTTCAGTTCATCTTGCTCTTCCGTCGTGTGGCCAGCAAGTGATTGTCCATCATTTTCCATATTTAGATCGATTTCTTGTGGCCAATCATTATTTTTTAAGTCCACCATTCGTTCAGTTGGGTGCTGTGATTTGTGGTGGGAAATGGGCACAGTTCAGCGTGTCCTGGCAACAGCAGCAAGTACACTGATGTGTCTGGGTACTGGTACAAGTGCACACTTCCGCTGTGACTTGGGGGTTGTTACAAGCACACACTTCTGCTGTGCCTTGGGGGTTGTTACAAGTGCACACTTCTGCTGTGCCTGGGAGGTTGTTACAAGTGCACACTTCTGCTGTGCCTTGGAGGTTGTTACAAGTGCACACTTCTGCTGTGCCTTGGGGGTTGTTACAAGTGCACACTTCTGCTGTGCCTTGGGGGTTGTTACAAGCGCACACTTCTGCTGTGCCTTGGGGGTTGTTACAAGCGCACACTTCTGCTGTGCCTTGGGGGTTATTACAAGTGCACACTTCTGCTGTGCCTTGGAGGTTGTTACAAGTGCACACTTCTGCTGTGCCTTGGGGGTTGTTACAAGCGCACACTTCTGCTGTGCCTTGGGGGTTATTACAAGTGCACACTTCTGCTGTGCCTTGGGGCTTGTTACAAGTGCACACTTCTGCTGTGCCTTGGGGGTTGTTACAAGTGCACACTTCTGCTGTGCCTTGGGGCTTGTTACAAGTGCACACTTCTGCTGTGCCTTGGGGCTTGTTACAAGTGCACACTTCTGCTGTGCCTTGGGGCTTGTTACAAGTGCACACTTCTGCTGTGCCTTGGGGCTTGTTACAAGTGCACACTTCCGCTGTGCCTTGGGGCTTGTTACAAGTGCACACTTCCGCTGTGCCTTGGGGCTTGTTACAAGTGCACACTTCTGCTGTGCCTTGGGGCTTGTTACAAGCGCACACTTCTGCTGTGCCTTGGGGCTTGTTACAAGCGCACACTTCTGCTGTGCCTTGGGGGTTGTTACAAGCCCACACTTCTGCTGTGCCTTGGGGCTTGTTACAAGCGCACACTTCTGCTGTGCCTTGGGGGTTGTTACAAGTGCACACTTCTGCTGTGCCTTGGGGGTTGTTACAAGTGCACACTTCTGCTGTGCCTTGGGGGTTGTTGTCCCGACACTTTAGGTGCACCTGTTTTAGTCGAGTATATTAGTAAATACTCTATCCAAATTGCTTTACGCTATGCACATAATATGTAGTTCACAACATTTCACCATAATACCAACAATAACAGAATTCTTTCACTCACATGTGCGGGGTTATAGCTCCACTTAACAGCTAGTATCGCTAATGTGTACAGTCAAAGGGAGTTTGGCGGATACTGCCAGCCACAGGCATCCAGAGCCCTGTATATAATCTTAACACAATTTTTTTTTATATTGCCCCCGAGGGGGCTAGTTTATTGGGCACCCCCTTACATCCTGTGCAAGGTGAAGCACAGAAGCGTTTACAGCACCCATCTGGGAAGCATGCGGAGTTCATGCTTGCCTTTATGACTCACGCATTAAGGGCGTAAATGCCTGAAGGGTCATGGGTTTTGTCAGCAAGTTACATAAAGTGACAGAATGATGAGTGTGTGTGGGAAAAATTCCCTGTACAATTTATCTGTTTACGGCAAAGTGTGGCAGGTCCCTAATAATGTCAAGTGCCTGCCACTAAGAGGAAGGATATCTGGTCAGGGAGGGAAAGGGTGTTGGTAACGGCTGGGGACCTGTAGGAGGAGGTCATAAGGCAAGTGAGGATGTAGTGCATCCACCCATCTGGCGAGGTCACAGGTCGCGCAACAAGATGGGGTCAGAGGGTTCAGAGATCGCGGCGTAACGAGGGAGGCGATAACACCATGAATTATCTAATAAAATCAAAATGTATACTGTACTGTATGTCCTGTTACAAAAGACGGTCCATATAAATTTGTAGTCCAAAGAACACGGGAAATTTCCACTAAAAGAATATTACCCATATTTGTCAAAATTTTCATTTACGTTTTAAGGCTTCACCAGAGAATTATCCCTATTTAACTTGATTCCCTTTCTCAGTCTCTCATTTGGTTTGCTAGTTTTATAGGGATCATATATTTAGGCTGAGGCATCTACTGGCGATGTTCCTGTCACCACATGAGGATTACCATAATTATACTCTATAATCTAAATCTCTACTCTGTATGAGCTTTCTACATGAAGCTTTTGATTCTGACTTGACATGACAGTGAGTGAGAGATATAGTAATGTGAGGGTGTAATGCTACCGACACTGTAGAGGTCTATCAGGATGTTGCCTGTTAAAGCCACCAACCACACCTCCCCTTCATCACCACACACACGCATTAACACGCACACACTCACACACACATCCACCACTGGGCCTCACTTGGCTCCAACTTGACCACAATAATGAATACTGTACAGTACAATACTCCAATAAAGCCACTCAATAAAATATACCTATTTTACACACACACATATTAATAAGTGGGGAAGTTCATTAAGGAATGAGACAACAATAAGGTTAAGGGGCGTAGTAAGTATAAGTGCGGTGGCGGGAGGGAGCTGGTGACATACAGCACCAACCGTCAACACACTCCTCACTGTGCCCCACACCCCCCCTGCCTGCCCACCGCCTGCTCACACTCACCTGTTGTACACTGTCGCCAGCGTTAGCAAAAGTGCATTCGCTTCAGTGACCATGGTCACACCCTGCCATAGGGGGAGGTGGAGCACACTGGGAAAAGTACCTATTACCGCTGGGGATGACAATCCTTCTCAGCATCCATGGCATGTGCTGGGTATCAATAACTGACATACAGTAATAGAATTGAAATAACCTGTAAAATGAGCCACTCTCACCATCTTGATCCCCTAATACTGTATTTATGGTTCTTGTGGCATGTTTTGGAGTCCCTGGTCCATAAATCCTTAAAAGCCAAGTCACTCTCCAGGCTCTTAATATTTTGGAACCCTTGTCGCCCAAAGGGCTCGCTCATGAGCACGCACGCGCACACACACTTCCTCAGTGACCGACGCCAAGCTGTACGCTTCCGAGGGGCTGTCTCCACCTCTCAGTCACTCACCTGTGGCGTCCCCCAAGGCACCAAGATGGGACCACTCTGCTTCCTTATGCTCATCAATGATGCCCTAAGAGAAACCCCTGCTCGCTGGAAATATGTCGACGACTCCACCATTGGGATCAGCGTCAACAATTCTGCTCCCAACTATACCGCCCTTCAGGATTTATTGAACAGTCTCCAAAACTGGGCCACCAACAACCATGTCACCATCAACCATACCAAGACCATGGTTATGCACATCAACCTCTCCTCCGACATTGTCCCACCTCCTTCCATTACTCTAGGTCCGAACACACTCCAGGTTGTAGATTCCACGAAGCTCCTCGGCGTCACCATAGACAACAAACTAAATTGGAAACCACACGTCAATGAAGTTGTCAAATCCTCCAGTTTCCGTCTCCACCTCCTCCGCCGACTCAAGTCCCTCGGAGTTCCTGCACACGAGCTCCTCAGTGTTTACACAACATTCATACTTCCCAAGCTCACCTATGCCTCCCCCACCTGGTCTTCCTCCCTAAATGCCACACAACGTAAACACCTAGAAAAAGTGCAAAAGAGGGCATGCAAGATTATTCTCTCCCCCTCCTACTCCACATATCAAGAAGCGCTCAACACACTGACCCTTTCGACTCTCACTGACCATCACCACGACCTCATCTGCAAATTTGGTAAGAAGCTTCTACACCATCCCCGACACCGGCTCCTACTACCACCTGAGATCCCTTGTCCGAGAATTGCTGTGCGACACCACAACCGCATCCAGCCCATACGTGCACGAACTGATCGCTATAAGAACAGCCCAGTCCCAACCATTGTAAAAATTATCAATAACTTGTAATACTGTAACACTGTCACTATGTTGAAATGAACTGTAGTTTGAGCTTTTCCCCATCTAAGTTATTATATGTCTTATTTGTGTCACTTATGTTACTTGTATATTATTTGTAATTCGTAACCCATTCCCCAAATATGTAACTGTATATTTTCAGCCTTCTGGCTGCCAAGCTCTTTCAATAAACCGTTAATTATTATTATTATTATTATTCACACACACATCAATGACAACCGAAGGGTCAAGACGTACCTGGCGCTCCTCTGGCAGCAGCCAGGTCAACTGTTAAGTTGCCTCATACCAACTCCCTCCCCTGAACTCTCCACCCCACCGGAATATCAACACGTTCTCGCCATAAGTTACAATTGCATTTAAGAAAGGAACGGAACGAGTGTTGAACGGAGGTGAACAGTGCTTAAGTCAGTGAGAACAACTCAACAGTAACAGCCTCACACAGTGAGGTCCCAGTTACCCAGTGATAACGGCCCGTGAGACCCAACAACAACCAGTGATGTGTTAATCCGTCTACGATAGGAAGGCCTGGGACCAAACCTCACTCATATAACACCATCTGTGAGGGAATTACTACACCACGTGATGCCCCTCATAACACCATCTGTGAGGGAATTACTACACCACGTGAGGTCCCTCATAACACCATCTGTGAGGGAGTTACTACACTACGTGAGGTCCTTCATAACACCATCTGTGAGGGAGTTACTACACTACGTGAGGGAGTTACTACACTACGTCAGGTCCCTCATAACACCATCTGGGAGGGAGTTACTACACTACGTGTTTGCTGTTCAACACCTACATTAATCTGTATGTTCACTGTACTGTATGTCCAATGTATATTTTCAGCCTTTGGGCTGTAAAACTTTATCAATAAACAGTTAATTATTATTATTCTTATTATATACACACACACACACACACATACGCATAAACACAACACACACACACACAAACATGCATATACGCATAAACACACACACATATATATATATATATATATATATATATATATATATATATATATATATATATATATATATATATATATATATATATATATATATATATATATATATATATATATAAAGCACGCTGACTTCTACATACAATCAACACCTCAACCCGCCAGGATTCGAACCCACAGCCCACAAGCCTATGACTGTGACCGGGGAACGCTAACCGCTGGACCACCAGGATGCTAAAAGCAGTCCTAGACTTTGTTATATTTCACACAAAGCCTGTTCAACGAGCTTATGGCGGGTTGAGGTGTTGATTGTATGTAGAAGTCCACGTGCTTTATTGGGCTAATGAAATATATATGGATCCTCGTGTTTCGAAGCCGGATTTGGTAAAACGTTACTCTGACCACCTAAGTGGTGTGGGTGGTCCCCATTAGAGGTTCACGGCGCCATAAGCTCGTTGAACAGGCTTTGTGTGAAATATAACAAAGTCTAGGACTGCTTTTAGTATCCTGGTGGTCCAGCGGTTAGCGTTCCCCGGTCACAGTCATAGGCTTGTGGGCCGTGGGTTCGAATCCTGGCGGGTTGAGGTGTTGATTATATATATATATATATATATATATATATATATATATATATATATATATATATATAAGCTCACATACATGCATATACGCAAACACACACGCGCATATGCGCAGACACACCACGCACACAAGATATGTAGGATAACTGAAAGAGCTTAATAAAAAAATTATATATATATAATATATATATATATATACTTCATTTTTAGTCCATTTAACACGCGGACTTTGAACATACAATCAACGACCTCACCAGCAAGGAATCGAACCCTCGACCTACTGGATGTGACTAGGGAACGCTTACCGGCTAGGCCACAAGGACACTAAAAGCAGTTCTAGACTCTGTTATATTTCACACAAAGCCTGTTCATCGAGCTGATGGCGCCGTGAACCTCATTGGGAAACTGCCCGTGCCTCGTATGTGGTGTCAGTAGCATTTTACCGAATCCAGCTGGTATGAAACGCGAGGTACATATATATACTTCATTTTTAGTCCATTTAACACGCGGACTTTGAACATAAATGGTAAAAACGATATTTGTTTTAATCAGATGAGTGTCCCTATTAGATTGTTATATATCTTTACTGTTCCGTGAAATATTCATTTTTTTTTATTTATTCAAATAATACTAATAATAATAACAATTGTGTGCTGGAAGGTAGGTGATGTATACATATTTGCATGTTCTATACACGTATACCGAGAGATCCGCTGGAAGTGTCAGTAGACACTGTCAGTGATATATAGTAATGACTATAACAAATAAATATATATATAGTACCCTGTGTTGGCACACTGATTCCAAACACAACTCATCCCCACTCTAAGATGACGTTACGTCAAGGTCCCGTGCACCACCTGTAACCACTACACTCCAGCCACCTGCCGTGGTAACCACAACTTTACTGCAGTGACGTATCTGCACACCGCAACCTGAACCGCTTGGACACATAGATGGACAATTAGACAAGCTCATTGGAGTAGTGTAAGGGAACGTGGGACTGGGATTCACAGGGATGGCGTCGATTCCGTTTTGTCAATTCCAATTCAATTCCGACAAAATAAAGATGTATAAATTCAAATTTAATTCATGTGCTTTTCAATTCGAATTCAATTAAAGAATATAATTTTCATATTAAAAATCAACATGGTTTCATAACGACCACTCTTCACTTAAGGGCCATAGAAGTTTTAACCATATTGACAATGGACGAGTTGACGGTTCTGGGTAAACACCAGAAATACACTCTGCCACGTTCGTAGAGTGATACGGTATATATAATTTGTAATCAAAGTTCAAAGTCCTGCTATAATAGTAGAGATAAGTTTATTTCTCTAGAAACAGAGCCGCCATTTGCAATGACGTCACCAACTACCCCGCAGACGACGCTCTAGACTACAACAAACTCACCGCTGCAGTCGGAGCACCTAACAAAGGATGGCCTCTTCAGACCCCAAATGCCAAGTTCAGCTAAGTTTTAAGGGTGTTTTTTTTATGATATAAGTCATGGACATTTCGTAAGTGAAGAAATGTGCCGTGAAGAGCAGCTTCAAACATAGGTTGAATGGATATGCAATACAGTATGAGCGATAGAGGTTGGGCGTAAATGGGACTGCCGAGTATGGGCCATAAAGCCCGCTGCTGTTTCTTCCCGTGTTCACACCAGCTCAACTGTCATGCATTTGCTAGATGGAGATACGAGTCAGTTTAGAAGTAATGACATTGTCTGTATTTTGTTTTGAGAATGCCTGATACTAGATACACACAACATAGTGCTTTTATGGTTCTGATGATTCACTAATGAATCACCGGGTAAAATTTTAATTTAAATACCATAAGTATTTGGATGCTTAGATTCGAGATAGGCTATATTGGGTAAATGTTAAGTTTGGGTCATCCCTGTACTTAGACATGCAGACTGGTTTTTTTCTGATGGTTTGCGATGTGTTATGAAAGATTTTGACCTTCATTTCTATATGAAATCATTAGTTTTGAGTTACTACCCCCTCCCCCCTTACAGGTGTATGTTAAGATAATCTTATAACTTATCATACTCTCACCTAACCTCAGACTTGTATTTTCTTGTGCGATAGAAAAATGTTTTGCGATAGAAATCCAGTAGAGGTAATGTGTCTTAATTTTGAAGTACTTAGTCCCATAGTTAGAATCTTAAGATTCCCCAGGTGACCATAACCATAATAATGCCAATATTGTTTGGAATGTTTATACTATGAATTAGTTAGTGCTTAGTAATATTTATATATTCAATATAGTATTACTGGGTTGCACAGTAAAGCAAAATTAGTTATAATTATCTAATAATATTTATTTACAGAGCCGATCAGCCGAGGAGGTTGGACAACTACTTCCAGGGTTCATCAAGGCAGATGAAACGCATTTACCAAAAGTAGATGTCTTTATGATTGTAGAGTATTATCAAGAACTCGGCCATAAAGCTTTGAAGCACGTTTAATTACATCTGTCATCTGATCATCTCAAGCCCATCCCCTGGCCATGGTCGTCCCTTGTCCTTCCAAAACATTAAATATAGACATCAGTGACGAAAACTTACATTTTCCAGACATGAAATAGAGAATAATGATGAAAACTTTCATGTTGGAGTTATCGGGCGTTTGTATCAACATTGTATATGGCCACTAGTCCTGTATTTCTGCTGGTTTAGGAGGGAGATAGGAAGGAACTGATTCACAAATAGGGTGGTGGACGAGTGGAACAAGCTTAGCAACTTTGTAGTAAGTGCTGGAACGCTGGAAAGTTTCAAAATGAGGCTAGATAGATTCATGGATGATAGAGAGTGGTAGTAACTCTCGACAGGAGCTGCCATGCACAGGCCATCCGGCCTATTGCAGATTCCTTATTTTCTTCTTATGTTCACACCACAGCTGGCTGATTCCAGGCTCCCTCTCGGCGGTTCGAGCTAGTATGTGACATCACAACCAATCACAAAGCTTTTCGTAGTCACGTAAATTTTTAGCTACTTTAACCCTTATTTCTTTTACACCTTTTGGCCAAATTAATTTAAAAATGTCAATATCATAGCGAATTTAGCGTTTTCTTTACCGATTGACCTGCCATCTTACGAGGAATATTCTGACCGTCAACTCGCCCATCGTCAACCGCAATGCTATTTGAATATTCAAGTCCCTTTCTAATATTTTTCATGGTCGGAAAACGACCGATATTAGTCCGAATTTAGTCAGCGAGATATTAAATGTGCCGTAATGGATTCCCTCATAAAACAATGTACCTTGTTACTTCAAAACATTCAAATGTGAAACTGGTTTCTCAAATTAGGCATGTTGAACTTAAAAAAAAAAAAATAATCAATAATACGTTGGTCACACCAAAAAACATTTTATTATTTTAATATAAGCTCAATTCACATAAATTTCAACTCGGTTTATTTTAAAAAATGTTTCCTTCAAGTCCAATTCACGCTTTTTCCCAATAAATTCCAATTCAATTCATATTTGACACCATCCCTGACTGGGAACTATGGGGAAGTCACTGAAGGGTGTAGGTCACACTTACCTGTTCCTTGTTTTGGGGGGCCCAGCAGCAGCACAAGTGCTTCATGGAGGTCACTCGCCAGGATCCGACACTTGGCGATGCCGCACCAACACGGCTCAGCACCCCCCACCATCCCCAGCAGCCCTACCTCTTACTTCTCACGCCCACACCCGCCAACAACACTGCTGGGTGTACCCCACACGCCCTCAGTTTGCTCAAAGGCCACTGTAAGGAGTCCAGCGCACGTGGCGGGGTTTGGTGTAGTAAGGTGGGGGGAGAGTGCCAGGTGCGTGAGTATGGGGGGGGGGGGGGGGGGGGGGGGGCACGCAGCAGAGTGCGTGTGAAGCTCCGCCCCAGGTAACACTCCGCCCAGGCAGGAGGCTGGACTGAGTCAGTGGTTCACCCCACCGGCCGGCGGGGCTTTTCCTGCCACGCCCGCCCTCCACCCACCCGGTAGCCGCCCACTCTTCTCCTACATCACCATCACTTATTTATTCTGTTCGCCTCAATCACCGGAATGCACAACACTTCACTTTTTCAGTTACAAAAATTTAACTAAGGTTTATGGGTGGATAACTCTTTTACCTTTATAACTTATAAGGTAGCGGCGGCAATAAAGACACAGCACTGTTTTGTACCTACAATTCAAACAACATATTAATACTCTTAAGTTAAAATTACCAATAATGAACAGTCAGTTCGGTGTGGCGCCAGCACCTCCACTACAGCCAGTCATCACTCGTGGTTACTGGACACTGCACCCACTGTACCGTCTCCACAACACAGAGCCAACTACAAACGTCTCCTTATTGTCGCTTACATCCAAGCACAGGGTTGATCAACACCAAGCTTTACAATATATGGGTGCATTTCAAGGCTAAGAAATAGCATACATTTATTGTTTTGTGAAAAAAAAAAAAAAATCTTATATTAATAATATTCACTGTATGGGAAGTGAGGGTATATATACGGCATATATAGAACGCTACAATACACGTATTTGTACATTAAATGTAGATAATGGCGGTGACCACAGTCTTAAACACAGACGCTATATACATTTGGTGGGTTCTAAGCCACTCTAAATGCTAAACTGCCACATGTACAGCCAGAAGCAGTAATTGCACCCCCCCCCCCCCCCAGTACCCTGAACCACGACAAGTGAAGGCCTGTGATCGGACAAACCTTTCACCCTCCCTGCCCGGTCCAAACGTTGCTGGGTAGTGTTTGAACTTTCTTGGCTGGCGACGTTTCATTGAGTCAAATTGTCAATGTCGGTCTTCACTGGCTGTGGCTCCGGGTACTGGGGGAGGGGGGGGGGAGGTAATGACTGCTTCTGACTGTATTTGTAGACAAGATGTAGCCAGGCAGTTACTATATGTTAGTCTACTTTCTTGGTTGTTGTTTCATGCAAGTTTCGCCCAATATAATAGTCTAATGAGCTATGGATCCACCTATGGTTACCGGTGTCTCTGTGTATGAATCTTATAAGTGTTGTTGAACAGACGAAAATCACAGCTAATTTATGTAGAGTTCATTTGTCCTGTCCTGTATATGTAGACTTGTAGAAGGTGGTACTCAGTAAATCCAGTTTGATTCCGTTCTCATAATGCAGATACACTTGTCCTTGCATTTGCCTTCACACACCAACATACCACTTTCAGTGTGGAAGGAACCGATACACATGAGGAATGAGAGGACATCAGTTACAATCAGTGTATCTGTACTAGTGACTTGGACGCCGTTGACAGTTATGAGGACGGTAAATCCCGTCCTCCTACTGGGGTCACGTAGGGAGTCACATGAGAAGAGGATTTGAGGGAAGACTTGCACCCTATATACGTGTTCCAGAGCACCAAATTGAGAAGCAACTTGGAGTTGGTATTGTGTGTAATTATATCAACATTACACAATATAATAACGGGGCAGAGGGTCATGGAGCAGAGCGGGGCGGGAGGTCAGTAAGTAGCAGCACCAGAAGAGCATCACACTGTATACTGTAGGCCAAAGAGGAGTAGTTACGGGGAAATAAGTATCTTGACGAGGAAAAGGAGAAGCAGAATGGAAAAAGGGGAGAGGATAAAATGGAGGGAAGGCAGAGAGAGAGAGGTAAGAGGGGGAGCGTTACAAGCAGCTCTTGTGTGATCACTTGTCATTTCCGGTGAGAGAGAGAGAGAGAGAGAGAGAGAGAGAGAGAGAGAGAGAGAGCAAAACACAACTCATCTGGCGCCACACACTACCTCTTCTCAGACGTTTCCTAGCCCACGGCTAACCACCTGGGAGCGCCTGTTACCAAGACTCGGTTCTGAAAGTCCCGTGGTGTTTACCCACAGGGCTGTGTAAACGCTGTCTGTAGTATAGGTTTGTTTTATATTTGCTTCAAATTAGGATTATCAATGTTGAAGTACTTCCTGACGCTGGGTAGTGTTCCAATTCATGGCTACAGAACCTGGTGTTGGAGAGCTCAGTTTAAAGAGATGGATCCATGTCCAATTATATGACTCATTAACAACAACTTTGGTGGTCGTAACAGTGACCCCCTTTATAACAGTAAGATGTTGCGTTTTGCCTTCATTCACACTGTTACTTCATCCCACACCGACTTTCTCCGCCTTGAGAAAGGTATCAAGGCCACATTAATATTCTTTCTTTCCAAAGTTTAATTCGAACCTTTTGACCAGAGCAACTGCTGGCGAGGGGCGCCCCAGCAGACCCACATCCTACTCCCCAAGGCAACGGCATGCAGATCACGTACTGTCGAGCCAGGAGGTGATCAACATGCACATTATAATCTCCCAACCAACCAACACAACAAGCGCCACACCACCAGCATGACAGCAATGCAGAGATCCTACACAGTCTACTGATCTCCTCCCCTCGACATAGCCACCTCTAGTGGGTGGCCATTGGGTAAATAAGAATCACAAAGGCCGAATGTGATGTTAACATGAAACTTGATCCCCTGGGCTCCCCCTCTATCTTCTTTACCCAGCCAGAAGTACGTCAGCTGTTTGAGGCATAAATAATATAACATATTGGGTGGAAAGCCCTCAGGAATACATCAGTGTCCAAGACCTAACGTACACTCACACGCTCTCTTCGTGTAATTTTCCTTCAGCTTCAAATTATGTAGGAAGATAAGGAAGGCGTCTAATACACTCAAGGACACACAGGAGTAACAAAATGCTCAACAGGTTGTTCACGACGCATTCCTATTATTCCTGGAGCACAGAGAAATACTTCCCCTTTTGAATCTTACATGACTTATACCTCCAGGACTGGCTCTACCTGGCTGTCCTACCAAGGGCATAAACGGCTTGTATGTCTCTTCCACTTCCTGTTCTAACACACGTAAAAAATAGTGAAATAAAGGTGAGATTACAACTGACACATGACAATCAATGGGACGAAGGTATGACACTCCTTGACCACCTCACACTGTATCTCACTTGTCAAGTGTGATTATACAGTATTTCGTGTAAGCACAGGAGGCGCGCTCACACACAAATAACAAAGCCTGGAAGTCAGAAGAGACACACATGAGGGGTAACCACGTGTGTATGCTGGGAGGCCGTCCAGGAGACACGGAGTGCGAGTGGCAATGAGGAGGGCGGAGAAAACACAACTGGCTGCCCTCCACACCCCATGACTACCAAACACCACCGAGTCCTTCACGTGTGGACACCTGCACCGAGTCCAGATTAAGACAAACATAAGGTATATATGAATACAGCCAGAGGTATCTGTACGCCTATAATTAAACAGCAACACATCGTAAAGACATTACGGTTCTATGGGACAATTGTAGGAGCTCAACTCTAGTAAGCTGACCAGTTACCGTGTGTTCTGATTACGACCCGGGAAGCCCAGCACCTCATCCTCTCATCTTCACTCTCTCCCTTCGTCCCTGCCACCACCATTACACAAGTACCATTTCATACTCAGGCAGAAGATAAATCGAAGAGGAAGTCGAGGAAAAACTAAAGATAACAGGAGGAGCCGACGCCCATTAGAACCGTAACCTCCACTAGGAAACCGGAGAAACCCACCCCTGACAGACCATACC
The DNA here is from genome assembly GCA_958450375.1 of Homarus gammarus. Lineage (NCBI taxonomy): Eukaryota > Metazoa > Arthropoda > Malacostraca > Decapoda > Nephropidae > Homarus > Homarus gammarus. Next base: position 804,465 of record CAUDMG010000523.1, read on the forward strand.
ACCACACTGAAGTTCCACGGATATGGTATGATCTCCCGTCTTTACTGCTATCCAACGTCACTTCCCTAGCTAACAAGTTCGACGAGCTGGCAACTACAGTCAGGTCAACCGCCGCGAGCGTCGTTGCCATATGTGAGGCCTGGCAAATTGTGCCTGAAACGTGTCATATTGAGGGATATCAACTCTTTCATCACCTTCGTTCACAAAGACGCGGAGGGGGCGTTGCCCTCTTCTGTCAAGATGACCTACGCCCGTCACGCCTGGATGTTCAAGTCCCAGCAGATGTGGAAGCATTATGGGTACGTGTCGTGCTAAGAGCCCACCCACGCAACACTGCTTCCATTATAATCTGTGTGGCATACCATCCGCCTCGATCACCCACCAGAGACACTCTTATCAATCATCTCATCACCACCTCAGACCACCTCAGAGTTAGGTACCCATGTGCCAAGTTAATATTATGTGGGGATTTAAATGAAATTGACACCACTGATATCCAGGACCAGCTATCACTATCACAAGTTGTGACCTTCCCCACACACGGTCAGAATACCCTGGACCTTATCTTAACTGACTTAGCGGACCAGTACCAACCACCTCAACCAATGCCTCCTATCGGGTGTAGCACACACTTATCAGTGCTCTGGTCCCCAGCTGCCACTCCCACTCAAGTACAGAGACCCTACATCAAGACCTACAGGCCGATTACTGACTCTGCAGTGCGCCTCTTCGGGCAGTGGATAGTTCACCATCCCTGGACTGAAGTACTTAGCGTGGATGACGTGGAAACCAAATGGATAAATTATACCAACACCACCACGCAAGCTCACCACCACTTCTTCCCCGAGAAGTCCGTCAGATCTCACCCAGCTGATTTGCCCTGGATCACACCTCGGATCAAAAGACTTATGCAACAGAGAGACAGAGCCTTTCATCTCAATGACCACATCCGCTACAGGTCCCTTCGCAACCGAGTCATCCGCGAAATACGCACTGCAAAGAAGTCCCACTACCCAACCAAATTACAACACCTGAAACAGACCAACATCAGTCAATGGTATGGTAAGCTTAAAGAACTCTGTGGACTAAACAATAAGACACACCCCCTCCCCTTCCTTAGCCATCTCACTAGTGTTGACGCAGCTGAGCAAACAAATAACCATTTCGCTACTATATGCCAGACGCTCCCACGGCTTGACACAACCACTCTCCCTGCTTACCTACCAGCCCCCCTTCCCACTGACTTAGTAGAAGAATTTGACGTAGCAAAACGCCTGGACAAACTAAAATTAAAACGCTCTACCACCCCCATTGACTTACCAATGAAACTCTTCAAGGAGTTCTCCCCGGAGCTTGCTAAACCCCTCTGCTCCATCATCAATGCTTCTCTCAGTCAAGCCAGATGCCCAGCTGACTGGAAGACCTCTTATGTATCACCAGTGCCCAAGTCAACCAGCCCACAATCCTTAAATCAGCTACGACCTATTGCAATCACCCCAATACCCAGCCTAATCTGTGAAAGTTTTGTGTTCGACTGGGCTTATGCTGATATTGCAGGAGTCGTAGACCCTCAGCAATTTGGCAACATGAAAACTTCCTCCACCACTCACTGTCTTGTCAGCTTTCTCGATTACATATACCGCCATCTCGAGAAACGAAAAACGTCTGTAGCTGTCGCCTTCATTGATTTCACTAAAGCGTTCGACCTAGTCGACCACAATATAATCATCAACAAAGCTATTGACCTCGGGCTTCGAAGAAGCCTCATACCATGGCTTACAGACTTCCTCAGTGACCGACGCCAAGCTGTACGCTTCCGAGGGGCTGTCTCCACCTTTCAGTCACTCACCTGTGGCGTCCCCCAAGGCACCAAGATGGGACCACTCTGCTTCCTTATGCTCATCAATGATGCCCTAAGAGAAACCCCTGCTCGCTGGAAATATGTCGACGACTCCACCATTGGGATCAGCGTCAACAATTCTGCTCCCAACTATACCGCCCTTCAGGATTTATTGAACAGTCTCCAAAACTGGGCTACCAACAACCATGTCACCATCAACCATACCAAGACCATGGTTATGCACATCAACCTCTCCTCCGACATTGTCCCACCTCCTTCCATTACTCTAGGTCCGAACACACTCCAGGTCGTAGATTCCACGAAGCTCCTCGGCGTCACCATAGACAACAAACTAAATTGGAAACCACACGTCAATGAAGTTGTCAAATCCTCCAGTTTCCGTCTCCACCTCCTCCGCCGACTCAAGTCCCTCGGAGTTCCTGCACACGAGCTCCTCAGTGTTTACACAACATTCATACTTCCCAAGCTCACCTATGCCTCCCCCACCTGGTCTTCCTCCCTAAATGCCACACAACGTAAACACCTAGAAAAAGTGCAAAAGAGGGCATGCAAGATTATTCTCTCCTCCTCCTACTCCACATATCAAGAAGCGCTCAACACACTGACCCTTTCGACTCTCACTGACCATCACCACGACCTCATCTGCAAATTTGGTAAGAAGCTTCTACACCATCCCCGACACCGGCTCCTACTACCACCCGAGGTCCCTTGTCCGAGAATTGCTGTTCGACACCACAACCGCATCCAGCCCATACGTGCACGAACTGATCGCTATAAGAACAGCCCAGTCCCAACCATTGTAAAAATTATCAATAACTTGTAATACTGTAACACTGTCACTACGTTGAATTGAACTGTAGTTTGAGCTTTTCCCCATCTAAGTTATTATATGTCTTATTTGTGTCACTTATGTTACTTGTATATTATTTGTAATTCGTAACCCATTCCCCAAATATGTAACTGTATATTTTCAGCCTTCTGGCTGCCAAGCTCTTTCAATAAACCGTTAATTATTATTTATTATTATTAAGATAGGAGGAGTCGAGGAAGATAAGAGGGAGGTAGAACATATGGAGGATGGATAACATAACATGCCGTGAAACTAGACACATGGTCTCGGGCATGGGTCTCATTTACTGCTCATTATGTTAAGTTATTTCTGACAATAAAAACATCAGCTCAAAGAAATTAACGATAAAGTCGAGAAATATTAAATTTTCTCGTAAAAGACTTAGGAGAAATAGGAAACACAGCGAGGATGTCGAATGGTCATATTTAATAACATGAATGACGACAAGAGTAAAGGAGACGACCCAGGGTACGGGAAGGTGCCTGGCTAACACGACACGCCACAGGATCGCCTGCCATAAAAAAAATGTCCATCTGGTGGGGAAGATGTAAGAGGACCCCCGGTAACCCACAACCCCTTCAACAACCGCATGCCCATTTTAATTCCTTTCGCTGCCACCCCCCCCCCCTCTCCCTCCCTCTCCTAGTCACTTTCCCTTTCCTCCCTCACTACTATCTATTTCTTCATTATTATACCTTTCTTCCAGTTAATCACCTTTTATCACCACTTCCCTCTATCTTGTACCATCAGTTATCCTAATCATCTCACCTCAGCATAAACATCATGAACTTGTAGGTGTCCACCACACCTCTCCTACACACACGCTCACTTCCTCATCTATTCTATGGGCTCATCTTCCACCGCCTAACTTAACGTAATAACCTTTCCTCCCATTCCCCTTTTTCCTATACTCAAATTCACCCTTTACCAATGTCCACGCCTGTATCTAACACGCCCCGTGTATAATACAAAGGTCTACATTCCTATATTTCCATCTTGAATCAACACTCAAATCTACCCATACAAGTGATAGATTCAATAAAGCATTCTCGGTTAGTAAAAGTGTTTGATGCTGGTGTAGTTAGATTATTGTTGTGGCCCCAGTAAAAGTACAATAGGCATCAGCGATACTGAAGGACGATACAAGGTCATCGTCTACCAGTACTACACACACTACTGACACATGGGTTTGAACCTGACAACAAAGACGGGATCCTGGAGGAAAACATATACAGTGCAGTAAACAATGTGTTTTTGCTCGTAACAAGGCTAACAAAGTACTTGGGTTCATACAAAGGAGTGTTAGTTACAAGACTAGTAAGGTCATCTTAAGATTATATCTTGCGCTTGTGAGACCTCACCTGGATTACGCAGTTCAGTTCTGGTCACCGTATTACAGAATGGATATAGAATCCTTGGAAAGAATCCAGAGGAGAATGACAAGAATAATCCTGGGCATTTGGAACCTTGAGTACAGAGACAGGTTAAAGCATCTTAATTTGCACTCCCCCGAGAGACGCAGAGCGAGGGGCGACATGATAGAGGTGTATAAATGGAAGTCAGGGCTAAACAAAGGGGACATTACAAAGGTACTCAAACTATCCAACCAGGAGCGAACTCGTAATAATGGTTTCAAATTAGACAAATTTAGATTTAGGCGCGAAATAGGTAAACACTGGTTTGGAAACAGAGTAGTGGATGAATGGAACAAGTTACCAAATATCATCATTAACTCGAATACGCTGGATAGCTTCAAACATAGGTTGGATGCTTATATGAGCAATAGGGGTTGGGTGTAAATGGAACTGCCCAGTATGGGCCAATAGGCCCGCTGCAGTTTCCTCCATTCTTATGTTCTTATGTTAACGAGAATGTAGTGCAAGAGCTGCCTCACAGTTAGCGGCTGCCTCCACTGCCTACTTCACCACACTAGCCCAACTATATACGCTAACGCAGCCATCTTCACTAGCACAGAAGTTGGCAGCCCACAACCAAAACAAACAGGTGGTTGAGGCGGGCGGGCGTGAAGGGAACTCGTCAAACTGTGCAGTAACCTGAGCCAGCGCCCTGCACCTCTCTTGGTTCCATAACACACGCTTACCCAGGCTGGAGCAAATAGTACATCCTCCTACACAGCGTCTACACAACAAGTAGAAACACACACAACCTAGTTTTCGTGGCCCCACTTCAGTAGAACTTGAAACAGAAACTTCCTAATACCAGATAAATAATTGTATACTTAACCAAATTAAATCTCTGAACACATGTACAGTAGCTAAAACAACTATCTGTACATACTTTGTGGGAAGCAATGTGAGACCATGGACGATAAATTTGGGTATTTGAGGGCTGTCACTAGTCACACGTAAAATGTCGAAGCATATCGACCCCCACCTGCTTTAGCTCCTGTACATTAATTCTGTCATTCAAAGTAACTGAAAATTCGCCAGTTTGTTTAAAGATTTACATATCGTGGCTCCCCCTCTATATAGCCTTTTCTGACTTATAAACAATTAAATTAGTAATAAAATAATAAAGTAGACAATGATATTCATAGAGTGGTCACGAACCGAGATAAACTATCGGGGCAGACGGACGAGCATCAAATATAGCGGATAATGTAACTGCAGAAGAGAATTAAACGTCGTGGCTGGTTACGTCCGTCTGAGACACGAACACTCAAGTTTACACGCCACTTTTCCATTAGATAAGAGTAAATATTGCCACGTTAACAGCTACCACCACAGTCGTCGACCCTGCTGCCATATGGCATCACGAAATTTGTGACCAAGTCCCAGGTTGCTGATTTGACTTCCTGCCTCATTTACACGCAATTGCAGGGTCTCAATTGTTTCTCTTACCATTGACAATATATATATATATATATATATATATATATATATATATATATATATATATATATATATATATATATATATATATAGATATATTGTTTCTCACTTTTTATCTTTTTCACGAAGTTCCCAAGCGCTTTCGTGTAATTCACATCTTCAGGGGTGAGTACAGACTAGATAGAGTAATGCAAAACAAGATGAATATATACAGAGGAGGGTGAGACCAGGTCCACAATGGTCAGGTAATTAGGTAATGACCCTACTAATCTTTAAATGGCACACAACGGTTGGTGGTTGGGTCAGATGGGACAGTGACCCGCCCTCTCACCTGATCACAAACCTTCTTAATTACAAAGTTGTCCAGCTTGTACATGCCGTTACTCAAATTCATGTTGAATGCTTCGGTATGTTTAATAAGACTAGATTCTATGATGTTCCTACTATCAATTGAATTACATGGTAATATTGAGGAGGCATTATCCCAGTCAATGCAATGCTTGTTATCCCTCAAATGAACAAACAGAGCATTGGATTCCTGGCCTGTCCTAACACTGTATTTGTGTTGTTTAATTCTAGTTACATGTGTGTGTGTGTGTGTGTGATTCTTCTACCAAGATGCCATCTATCGTCTTAACTTTTTTTCAGTTTAACAAATTTATTGGCAAAGCTTGTAGTACAGTTTGCCTATTCCGAGTAATTCAGTCAGGTCTTGACACTGAGGGTGGCATCACTTCTCACTGCCACGCAGGACAAAGGTTCGTACACAAAGGAATACATCATATTCATTAACAGTATACAGTATATAGGTCAGAGTCATGTGGGTGATGTCACTGTTCACTGCCAAGCAAGACAGTGGTTCATATTCATTGGACGTCATATTCTAACTGAAGACTAATCAGTGTGAGCTAGCAAATTTGGGATAATCAGCAATAACGTCACGTTCCTGTCAGTCACCCTGCCTTGGTTGGGTCGCCTCACTCACTGCTTCTACAACTGACCGTCCACACATTACCCACGAGCATCACTCCCACATCGCGCATAGCAGTACCGGTACAGCCTAATCTCGTCTGTACATTTCGTCTCTATAGATGCAATTTCTTCACAACTTTATTTTAAAAACATTTAAATTACCAAACCAGCATGACTGATCAGTACAAGTCACAGCTGATATTCTTCCATCCCTGCTGTACGAGGCGGTTTGAAATGGTACGTAGAATCTCACCAACATATATGTCGAGGAAATTCACTTTGGAAGATTGATTACTACACGAGGAAGGAAAGAGACGCCACCACAACGATGAACCTTTCCTCCCCTGTTTGTCTAAAGTCAGCACCAACCTCCACCACCACCATGCTCTGGTCACTAGAACCACTGTGATGCAGGAGGATAATTAGATAAAACATCGAAGAAATATTAGACGATACTCTTCCGTCATCTACCTCTTAGGGCACACATCTCCTGAGTCTCCTTCGTGGTTGACAAACATGACCCTCACTGGTCAAGACTCTCTCCACTGAGCACACTGCCACCACCACTCCACCTATAAGGGGCTCTTCCTTGAAACAAAAGATAAATTGCGGGTTTAAGAACGAGAAAAATGCAGTATTCTGATGCTCAAAGAAATTTATAAAACATTTCATGGTTATTTTTTTCTAAACTCCCATGTCGTTAATTCCCATATTATTATTCATTCTGCGCGAGATTATAAGGTACTGGTGCTAAGATCAGGAGAGTTATACAAGATAGTTCGTCTCTTTTAACTCGTAAACTACTAACTTCCATGAAACACATCTAGAGAATTAGTGGTGTATGTGACGTGGCCAATAATCTGGTTGCTTAGTCGAGTGTCACGTGCATCTGGTGGAGGTGACGCAGACTGGCTCTGTACACATGTAAATTATTTTATTATACTTTCATGTCTGGTAACGTACACACCAGACTGACTACTAGGGGAACGATCCTTCTCCTGCCACTAATAATAATTATAATAATAAAATAATTGTAGATTTACAACAGCCAAGACGCAACGCTGTGTATAAAGACTTGGACCATTGTCAAGTAGATATTATTATACAAGATACAGATAGCTGGTGTATGCAAGAGGCCGGAAAACAAACACAAAGAACAAGAAACATTTAGATGAACTAGCATGTCGTTCAGCTTGTACTGCTGTAGTGATGAGAGAGTTGTCTGACCTTTACAATCTCGTTGACAAACTACACAAGAAACACTTTGACTGTTGACAGCCAGGACCCGACCCAGGAAGAGCTTGTTCGTCTGGGACTCCTAGAAGCCTTTATTAATGTCACCGTGATACACTCTCTATGTCATGATGTTGCTACACGACTCTTACACCACAGTTACAACACACTGAAGAGCAGTGGTTCCTCGACAACTCCTGCATCATCTCCCGGCTTACACAATTAAATTCTCTTGATTAGTGTTGGAAACTGCATATAACTTTCTTACTTGTTTTTGTAAGCCAACGTTATCAAATTTGTGTTTTGTTATCATAAGCCCAAGGTACGGTAGGTGCAGCTGTTTACAAAGTGCTGCAGACTAAGTGTTTAGGCGGTACAATGACACAGTGTTTTCGTGGTGTTACAGATAATGTCTGTCATGGTCAGCTGCAAATACTTGATATTTCTAAATCAGATTCTGGAGTATGGTGCCATCAACACCATTCCAACTGCATAAATTAGTGGGTTTACACTCCTAATTTTCATCTTGTTAAAGTTACATTGAGGTCATCATTATACAGATTATAAAGACAGAGATATATTCGAGTCCCCCGTTTTCTTTATAATAAATGGAGTAAACTGTTCAGTAAAATACAATAACTATTCAATTTAAGGAGGTAAGTATTAACAAAAGCAGAAATCACAACACTGTCTGCAATGTGTCCCGATCCTCATGCTGACTCCGGCATTGGTTTCTTCCTTGGCATTTCGCAGAAGCACACTATCTTTACGTCATAGCATAAATACCATTACATCGCCTCCCGGTAAAGATGTTAGCTTCCATAAACCTGACAACTTCCCCTGTAGAGTGAACCGTGTGAACTACTCATTAATAATATCAAGGGTGAGAAATATGCATGCCTAGACGTTGTTAAACCAGGGTGATCAGAGCCTGGACTCCCATAAATCTTCCTTGGCTAGTAAAACAGCAAACCTCACTAGGTGCACAGCTAACACTCAAGGTCATTCGTTACACATGCAAGATCCTGTTGTATCTGGACACCTCCCCCACCCGAGTCAAAATACGTCCTCTTTACATAATACCACAACACACCGAGATATTTTTTACGTATTATTCCGACCAGTGAGAAATATACACGGGTTACACATATAATAAACAGTATACAGTCAACAAGTCATTACAGCCGGCGTGTATTATGAGACACACAGAAAAATGATGTAGGGTAAAAACCAAGGCCTCACAAAAACACGACCCGCCACCGGCCTCACCTGATCTGACTATCTCACGGGTCACACCACCTGGCTATTTGCTGTACCTCCTCCATCTCTTTTGCCTACCTACCTTCCTCTCCATCACCGCCATGCCTCCTCTTTCCTCATCGCCATCTTACTTCTCCACCATCTCTCTATCTCTCCCCCCCCCCCCACACACAGTATGGTCGTCAGAGGTATTGGCCTGGTACAGTCTTTATATTTAATCAAGCAATGTTATTACGACCGCGGATTATTTAATGAACAACACCCTGAGGGAAATTATTTTGTTCCTGTTGCACCTAAAGGTTTCAAATCAATGGTACTAATAACGAATTCTGTTGTTCGACAGAAAAAAAAAATAATGAAACACGCAACCACCTTTTCAAAAATTAGTTTATAAGCTGTAGGTCAAGAGGAATATCGCCAGTCATTTGTTAAAACTCTCTGACGTCACCGAGGGAAAACATAAGAAAATAAGGAGTCTGCAATAGGCCGGTTGGCCTGTGCATGGAAGCTCCTGTCTACAGTAGAGTTACAACCACTCTCTATCATCCATGAATCTATCTAGCCTCCTTTTAAAACTTTCCAGCATTCCAGCACTTAATACAAAGTTGCTAAGCTTGTTCCACTCGTCCACCACCCTATTTGTGAACCAGTTCCTTCCGATCTCCCTCCTAAACCTAAACTTATCCAACTTAAATCCGTTGCTCCGAGTCCTATCCTGCTCGGATATTATAGACTGCCTTCTTTAATTGGTCGAACATCATAATATACAAATTAGTATTTAAAAATCTGTATGGAAAATAATGGTTATTTAAATTAAGTACCGCTATTTTAATAATATCAATACGATGGAGTAAGTAATTCACTTTTGTTTAATATAAATACAAGCTTTGAACACAACGTTTTGTTTACTGACATACTGAGTAAGTCCAGCCCGGTGACAGCTGTGGGCACCTGTCAACAGTCATCACAGACGTATAATTTTCGTATAAATCCTTTTCTATTCCTTCGAGCTATTGTGTACACAACTCCCTGATGTAGGAACAGAAAGCAGACATTCATGTTTCCCTCGAGGTGCGGCGGGGCAGGGCACATAAGAATGATACAGCATATCATCTCTCTGCTTCACAGGCAGGCTCCTCTGATCACCTTATTACATTTCATCAGGAAACTTTTTTAGTGCACTTCTATTTCCCGCGTTCATCCCCCGACACACACACACGTACTGAATAACAATATTCTGGAGGTTCGTTTTACTGGAATAGACAAGAATCAAGCAAAAGCAGACGCGGGTGGAAGTGATGGCAAGGCCAGGCCAGTGGAGGAGCTCCCTGAGTACACAACGAAGAGTGGGCCAGTCAGTATAACACTCCTCCCTCACTGTACCAGTAAAGATGTCAACCCCAAAGTACAGTTCTGTTATGACTATTTTTCATTTGTCTTTTATTTCCTTCCCCAAATTACAATGTATGTCATTCTTTCATTTCAGAGCTGATTGCATTGAAACTTAATTTACTTAATTAAGAGCACCACTTCCTTAGAAAAAAAAATTTCTTTGAATTTAAGGCCATTCAATCGATTTCCATAGTGGACAGAGGGGGGGAGGGGGTCAATGATTCCGAAGGATATCTTAACAGCGTTTGAACGACTTCCTTTAGATATGGAACACATGTCTTAGTACTATAATGAGATACGTAAATTATATTATTCTTTAGAACCATTTTCGTAGATATTTATTTTTCGCTGGCGTGAATTTTCTGTTGATAAGGACGGGCTGTACAGTATATGAGGGACATAGTTAGTGTGGTCTAACATAATGATAAGGAGGACATGTTGCAACTGCCAGTGTTTCCAGTGTTGTTTATATTCATCAGCCCAGAGGAGACAAGGCCTTCTTCTCCACGTGGAAATTTCTATAATAAAACAGGATGGCCTATTTTCATGACAGCTTCGGGTTTAGGTGCCAGCTCTGTTGCAACAACACTAACAAGATCTATTGTGATCCTGACTTGACTAAAAGTTGCAACACCAAGTGAGGACGTAACCTTCTGTCTACAAAACGCTGAGTCTTTACGAGTGTTAGCAGATGGGAGTTCCTGGGTCAGGGTTCAATGATAATTTTGTCTACACTAATATGATCCTGTCTCTCTACAGTACATGCTTGACCTATGAGTGACCTTAAAGGGTAAGGGTGCCACGTGTGAGTCATGGGTGTCACCTGAACTTCTTCTGCACTTTATCTTGAGAGTGTGCTAGTTGTTCAACACACCTGTGATGTTGGTGGTTCGACACACCTGTGATGTTGGTGGTTCGACACACCTGTGATGTTGGTGGTTCGACACACCTGTGATGTTGGTGGTTCGACACACCTGTGATGTTGGTGGTTCGACACACCTGTGATGTTGGTGGTTCAACACACCTGTGATGTTGGTGGTTCAACACACCTGTGATGTTGGTGGTTCAACACACCTGTGATGTTGGTGGTTCAACACACCTGTGATGTTGGTGGTTCAACACACCTGTGATGTTGGTGGTTCAACACACCTGTGATGTTGGTGGTTCAACACACCTGTTATGTTGGTGGTTCAACACACCTGTTACGTTGGTGGTTCAACACACCTGTTACGTTGGTGGTTCAACACACCTGTTACGTTGGTGGTTCAACACACCTGTTACGTTGGTGGTTCAACACACACGTGGTGCTAGTGGTTCAACACACACGTGGTGCTAGTGGTTCAACACACACGTGGTGCTAGTGGTTCAACACACACGTGGTGCTAGTGGTTCAACACACACGTGGTGCTAGTGGTTCAACACACACGTGGTGCTAGTGGTTCAACACACACGTGGTGCTAGTGGTTCAACACACACGTGGTGCTAGTGGTTCAACACACACGTGGTGCTAGTGGTTCAACACACACGTGGTGCTAGTGGTTCAACACACACGTGGTGCTAGTGGTTCAACACACACGTGGTGCTAGTGGTTCAACACACACGTGGTGCTAGTGGTTCAACACACACGTGGTGCTAGTGGTTCAACACACACGTGGTGCTAGTGGTTCAACACACACGTGGTGCTAGTGGTTCAACACACACGTGGTGCTAGTGGTTCAACACACACGTGGTGCTAGTGGTTCAATACACACGTGGTGCTAGTGGTTCAACACACACGTGGTGCTAGTGGTTCAACACACCTGTAAACAACTATTACCATAATGTCCCCTAGGAACGGTATACATATTACATGAGGCGAGGATAGTTAAGCACCGCCAAGCCTGCCACAGACCCCACCAAACCTCTCGCTTTCTCCACACAGCCTGAACATCACCACCATTCCCCGGGCGACGCCTGAAATGATGACCCGAGATCTACACAGCTGACGACGACACCACTGAACCCCCCCCCCCCCTCCCCTGCCACTACTACCACCACACGACCACCACCAACACCACCACGACTTACATTACCAACATTCTTCCAACTCCCAGCAGGGTATACACACAAGGCATTACCCAAACCAAAAGTAAGATGCTTCCTATTATGGTCACTGACACTGCCTAATACAGCAGCTGGGTAGTGTTGTAAGTGTCTCAGTGTTGTATGACTCCGTCAGTGAAGGTCCGGGAGTCATGTCTAGGGAAGCTAATGGCGATATATTCTTAAAAAAAAAAAAAATAAAAAAACATCAATAACAGCAATAAAACCACCACCACCATCAAATACAAAATAATTAATTAAATAAATAAATAAATAAATAAATAAAATAACAGCAATAAAACCACAAAATAATAATAATAATAATAATAATAAAACCTGGACCCACAAGAACTTCCTTTGCTTACCACAGATGTGATACAGTATACTGCGAACTGTAGAAGCATAGATACGTGTAAACACACAGTAATTACTTCTATAACAATTCCTTCCACTACCATGGCACTTGATAAACCTCTTGCCACACAAACTACTTACTACAGCACAGATAAACTAAGAATAATACTTTACAAAATAGGATATAGTTATAATTTTTTTATAATTAACCTGTTATAAAGAAACAAGACACTAAAACCATTATGTTACAAATTTACTTCACTGTATTAACAAAACTCTATATCCGTTTACCACTCGCTACCCCGTCCCATACCTACCCTGACTTCCACACCATACAAAGACCGGATCTGCCGGTAAGGTGACACCTCTGGTTCGGTGTGTCGTGCCCCCTGTCACATTACTGTCACTCTTATGCACTGGCACACTACTTCACAATACTACATCCTTAATAACAAACAATTTCGCCAGATCCTTCATGCTGCACCTAAGCTTATTTCACCTCCCAACCTCCCTAACCTAATCTATCATAACATAACCTCACCTCCTCCAAATAGTGTTAGGTGGGGTTAACTTTGAGAGGAAATTAGCTGGGGTGGATATTCTTCAGGTGACCCCCCAATGACACAATGTTAACTCAATAACCCTGTACGTCAATCTGGTGTTCTCGGTAACCTTGTCATTACAGTAACTAGTTAAGCCTTAAGACGTGTACTGAGCGTCAATGGCCTCGCTGTTACGAAGCTAAACAAATAAGCAGCCATCCATCTACCAGCTGACAACCTCTCTCTAACACCTCCCTCCCGCTGCTCCGCCACACCCCACTCCCTCACACAGCTCCACCACACCTCCCTCCCTCCCGCTGCTCCGCCACACCTCACTCCCTCACACAGCTCCACCACACCTCCCTCCCTCCCTCCCTCTGCTCCGCCACACTCCACTCCCTCACGCTGCTCCGCCACACCTCCCTCCCTCCCGCTGCTCCGCCACACCCCACTCCCTCACGTTGCTCCGCCACACCTCCCTTTCTCCCTCACACAGCTCCACCACACCTCCCTCCCTCCCTCACACTGCTCCGCCACACACCTCTCTCTCACACTACTTTACCACACCTTCCTACCTCCCTCACACTGTACCACCACACCTCCCTCCCTCCCTCACACTGCTCCACTAAACCTCCCTCCCTCACACTGCTGCACCACACCTACCCTCCCTCCCTCACACTGCTCTACCACACCTCCCTCCCCCTCATGCTGCTCCACCTCCCTCCCTCCCTCACACTGCTCTACCACACCTCCAGGCCCTCACACTGCTCCACTAAACCTCCCTCCTTCACACTGCTGCACCACACATTTTCTCCCTCACACTGCTCTACCACACCTCCCTCACTCCCTCACACTGCTCTACCACACCTCCCTCCCTCACACTGCTCCACCACATCTCCCTCCCTCACACTGCTGCACCACACCTACCCTCCCTCCCTCACACTGCTCTACCACACCTCCCTCCCCCTCATGCTGCTCCACCTCCCTCCCTCCCTCACACTGCTCTACCACACCTCCAGGCCCTCACACTGCTCCACCTCACCTCCTTTTCTCCCTCACACTGCTCTACCACACCTCCCTCCCTCACACTGCTCCACCACATCTCCCTCCCTCACACTGCTGCACCACACCTTTTCTCCCTCACACTGCTCTACCACACCTCCCTCACTCCCTCACACTGCTCTACCACACCTCCCTCCCTCACACTGCTCCACCACATCTCCCTCCCTCACACTGCTGCACCACACCTCCCTCCCTCCCTCACACTGCTCTACCACACCTCCCTCCCCCTCATGCTGCTCCACCTCCCTCCCTCCCTCCCTCCCTCACACTGCTCTACCACACCTCCCTCCCTCACACTGCTCCACTAAACCTCCCTCCCTCACACTGCTCCACCTCACCTCCTTTTCTCCCTCACACTGCTCCACCACACCACCTTCCCTTTCTCCCTCAACCTGCTCAACCACATCTCCCTACCTCCACCACACTTCTCTTTCTCCCTCACACTACTCCACCACACCTCCCTTTCTCCTTCACACTGCACCACCACACCTCCCTTTCTCCCTCACACTGCTCCACCACACACCCCTTTCTCCCTCACACTGCTCCACCACACATCCCTTTCTCCCTCACACTGCTCCACCACACATCCCTTTCTCCCTCACACTGCTCCACCACACCTCCCTTTCTCCCTCACACTGCTCCACCACACCTCCCTTTCTCCCTCACACTGCTCCACCACACCTCCCTTTCTCCCTCACACTGCTCCACCACACCTCCCTTTCTCCCTCACACTGCTCCACCACACCTCCCTTTCTCCCTCACACTGCTCCACCACACCTCCCTTTCTCCCTCACACTGCTCCACCACACCTCCCTTTCTCCCTCACACTGCTCCACCACACCTCCCTTTCTCCCTCACACTGCTCCACCACACCTCCCTTTCTCCCTCACACTGCTCCACCACACCTCCCTTTCTCCCTCACACTGCTCCACCACACCTCCCTTTCTCCCTCACACTGCTCCACCACACCTCCCTCCTTCACACTGCTCCACCACACCTCCCTCCCTCCCTCTCACATTGCTCCACCACACATCCCTCCCTCACACTGCTCCACCACACCTCCCTCCCTCACACTGCTCCACCACACCTCCCTTTCTCCCTCACACTGCTCCACGACACCTCCCTTTCTCCCTCACACTGTTCCACCACACCTCCCTCCCTCACACTGCTCCATCACACCTCCTTTCCTCCCTCACACTGCTCCACCACACCTCCCTCCCTCAACACTGCTCCACCACACCTCCCTTTCTCCCTCACACTGCTCCACCACACCTCCCTCCCTCAACACTGCTCCACCACACCCCCCTTTCTCCCTCACACTGCACCACCACACCTCCCTCCCTCCCTCACACTGCTCCATCACACCTCCTTTCCTCCCTCAACACTGCTCCACCACACCTCCTGCCCTCTCTCACATTGCTCCACCACACCTCCCTCCCTCACACTGCTCCACCACACCTCCCTTCCTCCCTCACACTGCTCCAACACACCTCCCTTTCTCCCTCACACTGCT
This sequence comes from Homarus gammarus, assembly GCA_958450375.1. Classification (NCBI taxonomy): domain Eukaryota; kingdom Metazoa; phylum Arthropoda; class Malacostraca; order Decapoda; family Nephropidae; genus Homarus; species Homarus gammarus. The sequence goes on from CAUDMG010000523.1 coordinate 820,438, forward strand.
CCACCACACCTCCCTCCCTCCCTCTCTCACACTGCTCCACCACACCTCCCTCCCTCTCTCACACTGCTCCACCACACCTCCCTCCCTCCCTCTCTCACACTGCTCCACCACACCTCCCTCCCTCCCTCTCTCACACTGCTCCACCACACCTCCCTCCCTCCCTCCCTCATGCTGCTCCACCACACCTCCCTCCCTCCCTCTCTCACTGCTCCACCACACCTCCCTTTCTCCCTCACACTGCTCCACCACACCTTCCTTTCTCCCTCACACTGCTCCACCACACCTCCCTTTCTCCCTCACACTGCTCCACCACACCTCCCTTTCTCCCTCACACTGCTCCATCACACCTCCCTCCCTCACACCTCCTTTCCTCCCTCACACTGCTCCACCACACCTCCCTTTCTCCCTCACACTGCTCCACCACACCTCCCTCCCTCACACTGCTCCACCACACCTTCCCTCACACTGCTCCATCACACCTCCTTTCCTCCCTCACACTGCTCTATCACACCTCCCTTTCGCCCTCACACTGCTCCTTCACACCTCCCTCTCTCACACTGCTCCACCACACCTCCCTCCCTCACACTGCTCCATCACATCTCCTTTCCTCCCTCACACTGCTCTACCAAACCTCCTTTCCCCCTCACACTGCTCCACCACACCTCCCTCCCTCTCACATTGCTCAACCACACATCCCTCCCTCACACTGCTCCACCACACCTCCCTCCCTCCCTCACACTGCTCCACCACACCTCCCTTTCTCCCTCACACTGCTCCACGACACCTCCCTTTCTCCCTCACACTGTTCCACCACACCTCCCTCCCTCACACCCCTTTCCTCCCTCACACTGCTCCACCACACCTCCCTCCCTCAACACTGCTCCACCACACCTCCCTTTCTCCCTCACACTGCTCCACCACACCTCCCTCCCTCAACACTGCTCCACCACACCTCCCTTTCTCCCTCACACTGCACCACCACACCTCCCTCCCTCCCTCACACTGCTCCATCACACCTCCTTTCCTCCCTCAACATTGCTCCACCACACCTCCCGCCCTCTCTCACATTGCTCCACCACACCTCCCTCCCTCTCTCACACTGCTCCACCACACCTCCCTCCCTCTCTCACACTGCTCCACCACACCTCCCTCCCTCTCTCACACTGCTCCACCACACCTCCCTCCCTCTCTCTCTCACACTGCTCCACCACACCTCCCTTTCTCCCTCACACTGCTCCACCACACCTCCCTCCCTCCCTCACACTGCTCCACCACACCTCCCTCCCTCCCTCCCTCACTCTGCTCCACCACACCTCCCTTTCTCCCTCACACTGCTCCACCACACCTCCCTTTCTCCCTCACACTGCTCCACCACACCTCCCTTTCTCCCTCACACTGCTCCACCACACCTCCCTTTCTCCCTCACACTGCTCCACCACACCTCCCTTTCTCCCTCACACTGCTCCACCACACCTCCCTCCCTCACACTGCTCCACCACACCTCCCTTTCTCCCTCACACTGCTCCATCACACCTCCTTTCCTCCCTCACACTGCTCCTTCACACCTCCCTCCCTCACACTGCTCCATCACACCTCCATTCCTCCCTCACACTGCTCCATCACACCTCCTTTCCTCCCTCACACTGCTCTACCAAACCTCCTTTCCCCCTCACACTGCTCCACCACACCTCCCTTTCTCCTTCGCACTGCTCCACCACACCTCTCTTTCTCCCTCACACTGCTCCACCACACCTCCCTTTCTCCCTCGCACTGCTCCACCACACCTCCCTTTCTCCCTCACACTGCTCCACCACACCTCCCTTTCTCCCTCACACTGCTCCACCACACCTCCCTTTCTCCCTCACACTGCTCCACCACACCTCCCTTTCTCCCTCACACTGCTCCACCACACCTCCTTCTCCCTCACACTGCTCCACCACACCTCCCTTTCTCCCTCACACTGCTCCACCACACCTCCCTCCCTCTCACTGCTCTACCACACCTCCCTCCTTCACACTGCTCCACCACACCTCCCTCCCTCCCTCTCACATTGCTCCACCACACATCCCTCCCTCACACTGCTCCACCACACCTCCCTCCCTCCCTCACACTGCTCCACCACACCTCCTTTTCTCCCTCACACTGCTCCACGACACCTCCCTTTCTCCCTCACACTGTTCCACCACACCTCCCTCCCTCACACTGCTCCATCACACCTCCTTTCCTCCCTCACACTGCTCCACCACACCTCCCTCCCTCAACACTGCTCCACCACACCTCCCTTTCTCCCTCACACTGCTCCACCACACCTCCCTCCCTCAACACTGCTCCACCACACCTCCCTTTCTCCCTCACACTGCACCACCACACCTCCCTCCCTCACACTGCTCCATCACACCTCCTTTCCTCCCTCAACACTGCTCCACCACACCTCCCTTCCTCCCTCACACTGCTCCACCACACCTCCCTTTCTCCCTCACACTGCTCCACCACACCTCCCTCCCTCCCTCTCTCACACTGCTCCACCACACCTCCCTCCCTCCCTCTCTCACACTGCTCCACCACACCTCCCTCCCTCCCTCTCTCACACTGCTCCACCACACCTCCCTTTCTCCCTCACACTGCTCCACCACACCTCCCTCCCTCCCTCATGCTGCTCCACCACACCTCCCTCCCTCCCTCTCTCACACTGCTCCACCACACCTCCCTTTCTCCCTCACACTGCTCCACCACACCTTCCTTTCTCCCTCACACTGCTCCACCACACCTCCCTTTCTCCCTCACACTGCTCCACCACACCTCCCTTTCTCCCTCACACTGCTCCATCACACCTCCCTCCCTCACACCTCCTTTCCTCCCTCACACTACTCCACCACACCTCCCTTTCTCCCTCACACTGCTCCACCACACCTCCCTCCCTCACACTGCTCCACCACACCTTCCCTCACACTGCTCCATCACACCTCCTTTCCTCCCTCACACTGCTTTATCACACCTCCCTTTCGCCCTCACACTGCTCCTTCACACCTCCCTCTCTCACACTGCTCCACCACACCTCCCTCCCTCACACTGCTCCATCACATCTCCTTTCCTCCCTCACACTGCTCTACCAAACCTCCTTTCCCCCTCACACTGCTCCACCACACCTCCCTCCCTCCCTCCCTCTCACATTGCTCCACCACACATCCCTCCCTCACACTGCTCCACCACACCTCCCTCCCTCCCTCACACTGCTCCACCACACCTCCCTTTCTCCCTCACACTGCTCCACGACACCTCCCTTTCTCCCTCACACTGTTCCACCACACCTCCCTCCCTCACACTGCTCCATCACACCTCCCTTCCTCCCTCACACTGCTCCACCACACCTCCCTCCCTCAACACTGCTCCACCACACCTCCCTTTCTCCCTCACACTGCTCCACCACACCTCCCTCCCTCAACACTGCTCCACCACACCTCCCTTTCTCCCTCACACTGCACCACCACACCTCCCTCCCTCCCTCACACTGCTCCATCACACCTCCTTTCCTCCCTCAACATTGCTCCACCACACCTCCCGCCCTCTCTCACATTGCTCCACCACACCTCCCTCCCTCTCTCACACTGCTCCACCACACCTCCCTCCCTCTCTCACACTGCTCCACCACACCTCCCTCCCTCCCTCTCTCTCTCACACTGCTCCACCACACCTCCCTCCCTCCCTCACACTGCTCCACCACACCTCCCTCCCTCCCTCACACTGCTCCACCACACCTCCCTCCCTCCCTCACACTGCTCCACCACACCTCCCTTTCTCCCTCACACTGCTCCACCACACCTCCCTTTCTCCCTCACACTGCTCCACCACACCTCCCTTTCTCCCTCACACTGCTCCACCACACCTCCCTTTCTCCCTCACACTGCTCCATCACACCTCCCTCCCACCTCCTTTCCTCCCTCACACTGCTCCACCACACCTCCCTTTCTCCCTCACACTGCTCCACCACACCTCCCTCCCTCACACTGCTCCACCACACCTCCTTCCCTCACACTGCTCCATCACACCTCCCTCCCTCAACACTGCTCCACCACACCTCCCTTTCTCCCTCACACTGCTCCACCACACCTCCCTTTCTCCCTCACACTGCTCCACCACACCTCCCTTTCTCCCTCACACTGCTCCACCACACCTCCCTTTCTCCCTCACACTGCTCCACCACACCTCCCTCCTTCACACTGCTCCACCACACCTCCCTTTCTCCCTCACACTGCTCCACCACACCTCCCTCCCTCCCTCTCACATTGCTCCACCACACATCCCTCCCTCACACTGCTCCACCACACCTCCCTCCCTCCCTCACACTGCTCCACCACACCTCCCTTTCTCCCTCACACTGCTCCACGACACCTCCCTTTCTCCCTCACACTGTTCCACCACACCTCCCTCCCTCACACTGCTCCATCACACCTCCTTTCCTCCATCACACCTCCTTTCCTCCCTCACACTGCTCCACCACACCTCCCTCCCTCAACACTGCTCCACCACACCTCCCTTTCTCCCTCACACTGCTCCACCACACCTCCCTCCCTCAACACTGCTCCACCACACCTCCCTTTCTCCCTCACACTGCACCACCACACCTCCCTCCCTCCCTCACACTGCTCCATCACACCTCCTTTCCTCCCTCAACACTGCTCCACCACACCTCCCGCCCTCTCTCACATTGCTCCACCACACCTCCCTTTCTCCCTCACACTGCTCCACCACACCTCCCTTCCTCCCTCACACTGCTCCACCACACCTCCCTTTCTCCCTCACACTGCTCCACCACACCTCCCTCCCTCCCTCTCTCACACTGCTCCACCACACCTCCCTCCCTCCCTCTCTCACACTGCTCCACCACACCTCCCTCCCTCCCTCTCTCACACTGCTCCACCACACCTCCCTTTCTCCCTCACACTGCTCCACCACACCTCCCTCCCTCCCTCACGCTGCTCCACCACACCTCCCTCCCTCCCTCTCTCACACTGCTCCACCACACCTCCCTTTCTCCCTCACACTGCTCCACCACACCTTCCTTTCTCCCTCACACTGCTCCACCACACCTCCCTTTCTCCCTCACACTGCTCCACCACACCTCCCTTTCTCCCTCACACTGCTCCATCACACCTCCCTCCCTCACACCTCCTTTCCTCCCTCACACTGCTCCACCACACCTCCCTTTCTCCCTCACACTGCTCCACCACACCTCCCTCCCTCACACTGCTCCACCACACCTTCCCTCACACTGCTCCATCACACCTCCTTTCCTCCCTCACACTGCTCTATCACACCTCCCTTTCGCCCTCACACTGCTCCTTCACACATCCCTCTCTCACACTGCTCCACCACACCTCCCTCCCTCACACTGCTCCATCACATCTCCTTTCCTCCCTCACACTGCTCTACCAAACCTCCTTTCCCCCTCACACTGCTCCACCACACCTCCCTCCCTCCCTCTCACATTGCTCTACCAAACCTCCTTTCCCCCTCACACTGCTCCACCACACCTCCCTTTCTCCTTCACACTGCTCCACCACACCTTCCTTTCTCCCTCACACTGCTCCACCACACCTCCCTTTCTCCCTCACACTGCTCCACCACACCTCCCTTTCTCCTTCACACTGCTCCACCACAACTCCCTCCCTCACACTGCTCCACCACACCTCCCTTTCTCCTTCACACTGCTCCACCACACCTCCCTTTCCCCCTCACACTGCTCCACCACACCTCCCTCCCTCACACTGCTCCACCACACCTCCCTCCCCCCTCACACTGCTCCACCACACCTCCCTCCCTCCCTCGCACTGCTCCACCACACCTCTCTCCCGCCCTCACACTGCTCTACCACACCTCCCTCCCGCCCTCACACTGCTCCACCACACCTCCCTCCCTCACACTGCTCCACCACACCTCCCTCCCTCACACTGCTCCTCCACACCTCCCTCCCTCACACTGCTCCACCACATCTCCCTCCCTCACACTGCTCTACCAAACCTCCCTTTCTCCCTCACACTGCTCCACCACACCTCCCTTTCTCCCTCACACTGCTCCACCACACCTCCCTTTCTCCCTCACACTGCTCCACCACACCTCCCTTTCTCCCTCACACTGCTCCACCACACCTCCCTTTCTCCCTCACACTGCTCCACCACACCTCCCTTTCTCCCTCACACTGCTCCACCACACCTCCCTTTCTCCCTCACACTGCTCCATCACACCTCCTTTCCTCCCTCACACTGCTCTACCAAACCTCCTTTCCCCCTCACACTGCTCCACCACACCTCCCTTTCTCCCTCACACTGCTCCACCACACCTCCCTTTCTCCTTCACACTGCTCCACCACATCTCCCTTTCTCCCTCACACTGCTCCACCACAACTCCCTCCCTCACACTGCTCCACCACACCTCCCTTTCTCCTTCACACTGCTCCACCACACCTCCCTTTCCCCCTCACACTGCTCCACCAAACCTCCCTCCCCCTCACACTGCTCCACCACACCTCCCTCCCTCCCTCGCACTGCTCCACCACACCTCCCTCCCGCCCTCACACTGCTCTACCACACCTCACTCCCGCCCTCACACTGCTCTACCACACCTCCCTCCCGCCCACTGCTCCACCACACCTCCCTCCCTCACACTGCTCCACCAAACCTCCCTTTCTCCCTCACACTGCTCCACCAAACCTCCCTTTCTCCCTCACACTGCTCCACCACACCTCCCTTTCTCCCTCACACTGCTCCACCACACCTCCCTTTCTCCCTCACACTGCTCCACCACACCTCCCTTTCTCCCTCACACTGCTCCACCACACCTCCCTTTCTCCCTCACACTGCTCCACCACACCTCCCTTTCTCCCTCACACTGCTCCACCACACCTCCCTTTCTCCCTCACACTGCTCCACCACACCTCCCTTTCTCCCTCACACTGCTCCACCACACCTCCCTTTCTCCCTCACACTGCTCCACCACACCTCCCTTTCTCCCTCACACTGCTCCACCACACCTCCCTTTCTCCCTCACACTGCTCCACCACACCTCCATTTCTCCCTCACACTGCTCCACCACACCTCCCTTTCTCCCTCACACTGCTCCACCACACCCACAATTCCAATTTTCTTTTTACACTACTGATACGTGACTCAGGGAACAAAATGATTATTACAAGGTAAGTGTTTCCTAAAACTATATTTGAAATTCGGTATTTACAAATATAACGCAAAAAAATGCATTCATTAAAAAAGTTGGTACTTCAAGTCACAAGAAAGTATTAATACATCAATTCGAAGTTTCCGATATCGAATCCCACATTTTAGAACTGTCTTTAACACATAATACAACTTATGTGTTGTAATTCATGCATATCACAAACAAAGATTTTTCTTATATTCAAAATGTATTTGTCTTCTAACGTAGTGATTCCTTTTCATTGTGTTTAAAGTTTTCTATTTCCTTTGTGAGTCACTTGAAACTGTGTTTACGCGAGAATAACAGAACTGGTTTCTAAGACCGCACTACACCGTCAGTTGTGTACAATGATATCTATCTGGAATAAGTCATTTCAAGTCGTGTAAATAATACAAGGCTGGCGATAGATACAAGGAGCGAGGAGCGCGCGTGTACGTGGCACCGCCTTCACCAACACACTGACCTCAGCCAGTCACCACAGACACCATGCGACTCTTCGTCTGCTCCCACCTCCAAAACAACTCTGCCACATACTGCCTCACCAAGAGCCTGTCACATACTGCCTCACCGCCACAACTGTTCACATATAAAACGAGGAAAGGTAAACAATAAGGCCATTGGGGCTACCCAGATAAAAGTTAATAAACAAGTTCACATGAGCAATATCTCTGGGTACCTGGCAAGGCCACCAGCTCCTCTAGTTGCCACTCCTCGCTTACCACGACACACAACAAGGATCCTACTCATGAATTTCCACAACTGGCTGTCATTTTCTCAGCTTATTAGTAAGTCTTCTGTCCCAACTATAACCCTTAAATTACACTGTATGTTGGAATTGGGAGCGTATGAGGGCCGGAGGAGCCTGTGTGTGGCAGGGTGTGGCACTACTTGAGGCGAGCACGGTGTTGCTGCCTCTCCATGACAGCTCTCTTTGTTGGCCCTCCACCACCATACATCACATCCTTACCCTTCCCTGCCACCTGTCTGTTTCAGTTTATCATTAAATAATACACGGGAGGTTAGAAAACTTACCTCTCACTTGTACAAGAAAATAAAAAAAATAAACTTTTCCTCAAGTATCAAATTGACAAGAAATTGCTTGTCAGCTAATAATTATCGAGTATACCATAAAATTATCTAATAACAAAAATAATTCAATTCAACCTTGTTTATGTATTTCTTAGTTGTAGTTCCTGTGTTGGGTGACAAGTGCCAGGCACACTGAAGCAGGATGTCCAACATAAGGATAACAAGCTGCCACAAGGTCGTCCACACACCTGGCGACTTTCAAAGAATCCTTAACGGGACTACTTAAATGAAACCAGTATTTAAAGCGCCCTCTTTCTCCTGGGTCTTCTAAAGGTGCTTCTCTACATCCTGCGGTGAAACACTACCACCCCATTTCACACGTGACGGCCAAGAATGAGGAGCGGCGCCTAACGTGCTGCCAGGATTCACCTCCTGCTGCAAATGGTAGAAGACACCTTCACGGCCAAGGAAAAATAACGTGTTTACATTCCTAAAATATATGCTCACGTTAAATAAATATTATCAATTCAAATTGTGAATTAATAATAAAAATAAATATATAATTCGTCGACGACTGAACATCCGTTATACAAAATCACGAAAATTTATGAGGCACACCTGGCCCCTCTGCTGAACACCTGTACACAGGTGTGACAACCTTCACCTGGCCACATGGTCATTACCAGCCAGATCAAGTTTAAAAAGTCAAACAAAAAACGTTTTCATGAAAGATTTAACACTCAACCAGTTTCTGATATACAAATACTGTCCTCCATTACCATGACGAAAAACGATTTCTGGCTCTCTCCCGACGCCGCCTCACAGGAGTAACAAAAATATTTATAACCAAAGTAGAATGACAAAATAGTAACATAGTTTGTGCGGTGAGGGACATAACACGACGCTGAGGTGTTACAGTACCGCCAAACACCCACTGAGAGATAAGCTACTGATAATAACTTGGGTTTACACAGATTATTTAACAGATTATTATATTTATAAGTTAACACTCAACTGCAAATCTTATATACGGGGTGACTGCCTGATCATCTGACTATAAAACACTAGTTGGTCCAGTGTCTCAGTCTGGGGGGACCTTAGGAGGGGGTGTGAGGTCCATCATACTACAGTATTTATTTACAATTTGTAATATGATTAGGTTAACGTCCCAATATACCGATTGTGTATATGAATATTCCTCCCCTACGAAAGTGAGAACAGGAAATAAGTGAAGACCAATATTTGAAGAACAGATTCCATAAAACACCGCGAGTCACACTAAAAAGCCAACGCGGGGCGGGGGGAAGGAGAGCACGTAAGGGTGACTGTGTGTACTTCAGGGGGTGGTGGTGGTGGTGGTGCTGCTGTAGTGATAATGGGCACCGCGGCCGAGCTCCACACCAGGTATCAGATGAGATCCATCACCAAACTTGTTCCTCACCCCCCCCTCTCTACCAACGTCCTACAACCCTATCCGATTTTAACCACCAAGTCGTCCCCATGGAATCCCCCAAATACCACATCCATGCTATCTACCTCACATCTGTCACGTAGGCCACATTATGCACTCTAACGCTCTTTTAACAGCAGCATATTAATTTACTGATTTTGCTGTAAAATAGAAATATATACTATCAAACTATATCTAACTTAAGTCATGGTGTTGATGCAGTTATTTAGTTCTTTACCAATTGTCACACTGGGAACAAGTTTACTTGACACTACAGATGTTAGGTTAAGTTTGCTCATGGTCTGATTTCATTAGATGTAAGTAAAAGTATTAAAAGTATTATGATCGAAAGGTATGGCATTGCTTACAGTCTTATATTAAATCTCGGTAAATATACCTTAGTGACTCTTTAACTATTAGTCGGGGTCATTCCTGTTAGGTATATACTCAGTGATACACTTGAGCCACACCTAACTCCCGATGTTAAACGAGACCAAAGTAATTAAGAGCACATTTGGTCACCCACACACGTAGTAGAGAGACATTGCTCAATATTCAATGCTCAGGCTCAATGACTGTGCAATGTGGGACCTCTGCAATGCCCACAATGCCTCTTGCTATGCCCCCCTGGGTTTGATTCCCCGTTTGGCTGGGATGTTAGAAGTGTCACCCTATCGATTACCACAGGTTTACTCCGGGTACTGCGGTTTCCTTCTTTACTAACTAGTGATCTATTGGGAGATAATTTAGTCTCAACTGATAAGAGCTAGCCAGTATACACTTTAATTGACCAATCACCAAAACGCATTCCGGAGGAGAAAATCAAAACCGTGCATGTTTTCCCTTTTCAATTAAATTGTTTATATCACGTTGCGTTCGTCAAAATAAATAACAAACATTCCTTCATTTATATCAGTAACCGTAGACACGAATTGCATGCAAGACTGTTCAACAACCAGCCTTCACACTTAGCCATAATAACAACTTATTTCATCTTGCAATTCACAAAATGGATTCTCGTGTAAGGAGACACTTCTACCATAGTGGGGCCGAGCGTTTGGTAGGTCGTTCTCTCTAGTCTCCAGAGCGCGATGAAAGAAAATGGATTACTTATTCAATTTCTGCCCGGAGAGACTTCTGTATATCCGTGGTGATGTAAATTGACATAATAGATAATAGATGGATGGTTATTTAGTATTAAAAAAAAATCACACAAGTTCACATTGGTCCAATATGTACATAAACAATTTAGGCATACAAACTGTGGTAAACAACTGTACAAGTAGAGCTTTTAATATTGGGAACACCTAAGATTGGCCTCACAGCTATTTCACCTCATGATTGAACTCCCTGTGGGCTAATCTTCAGGTGATCCTAAAATTGCTAATTGTAAAGACGGAGCATTGCAGCTGACTTTAACCCACAGAAGAAATGCTGTACTGATCGACTTCCACTATATAAAAATACTTGAAAGTTTAGATTTCCGCGTGTTATTATCAATGAAAATAGCACAAACCAACTAGCATACGGGGGAAGGAAATAAAACCTTTCCTGAACTAGGAAGTTATTTTTTAAACGAGTTACGTATGTTAGAAAGACAATTGGGTTTGTTTGGTTAGTCTTGCTGGTTTCAAAAGACATGCGAGATACAGCAGCCTCTGTCAGGGGAAAGGACAGCGATAATGATATTTATAATTTATTGTCGAACTGAAAACCACAATAGGAACGTTCGCATTAACTTCCTGTACCACCCAATATACAATAACTCTCACTGCTAGTTTAAACATCATTAGATGGGTTTAAACTTCAAACATTACCTTTAAGAGACAAACATTACCTGCCTGAACTGACTCAATACTCCAGCTCAACTCTTCAACATACCTGCAAAAATGAAAGGCATGTTATTAAACACCAGCAAGGTATATTTAAATATCATTAAAACACATCCAGTATATAACCAACAGGAGGCATGCGTCACTTCCCACAGCGCAAGGTGCCTCCGGCAACATGATGGATCCTGCAAGAGGCTAAATAAGGAAAGACATCAAGATGCAACACCAAGATGGATTACTCGCATGGTTCACTCACATGATACACAGCATAGCTTGCATCAGAATGGTCCAATAAGATGGAGCACCATAATAGTCCACTTGGGTGGTAAGCGCGTACACGCTCGCGTGCACTTACAAAGTAATTGAACATTATTAACCTTTCTTGATGTATGAATAAACAACCCGACCTACGCCGCCCACAGCACGATAGTAACAGGGTGATCCTGTCATAATTTCAATAACTTCTATGTAGCAAAATATGATGAACGCACAAAGTGATTACTAAAGAACTTTTAATGAACATATTACCAACAAGACACGGCACATAACCCCCCCCCCAACCACACACAAGGTCAATTATAAATTTCTTTTGTGGGTTTTAAATCTCCAAAGAAAATCCCCAAAATGTAATGATTTCATTGTGAAAAACTATAGAGAGAAGGGTTCTTTCTCTCCTAGCATTTATCTGTTTCACTGCTCACACACACAACCTCCACATCTATGTAACACCACCGTTGTGTCAAGTGCTTTCAACCCACCACCTCACGACTCCCAAACACAGGTCCTCACTAAGCCAACAAGAGCCACGACCTCATTTCCTCGTCCCTGGAACAATTTTCACTCGTATCACGGCCGCTCGTCATGCATTCATTTCATTATAACCCGCTATTCTGCATGCTCGTTAACCACACACACCCCTGCATACTTTCTGTTTTGAGCATGAATAAAACTGGAAAGCTAACTGTGTTATATACGGTGTGAGAAGACACGTGTGATCAAGGCATATGGAAGAGACGATACTAAAGGGTGGGATCCAAGGCTCAACTTAAGCGTAATGCTTATTAGGTCCTTATTGGCGTTTTAATGATTTTTAAAAAAAAAATGATAAAGTCGCGGGACGAAGATTAAGAGAAGAAACTGTATCTTGAACTTCATCCACTCATGAAGACTTCAGAACACCGTAACACACTTAGCCAGATACTTTGAGTTACTTTTAGCATTCGGTAAATTGTGCCGAATGAGACGCAGAACAGAGGTGCTTCACATGCTTACGGCAGCATATCCACTCCCAAATAATACGCCACGCTCTGCATCCTGCCAAGCTACTCTACAACAACGCACTCTGTAAACAAGAGGTCTCTATCACGGAGAAGACCAACGATTAGTAATGTTTAATCTTACTAATAAAAATAACTTTTGCAAAATGCATTTGACTAGCAATTGCAAATCACCAAAATTAACTCAAGTAAATTTACAAATACAATAGGTTTCCCCATCCTGTGTGTGTCAGCTTCCCGGGTGCTGCATCGTAACACGGAACATCACAGCTTTACCTGAAGCAAAATGACCAGGTGTTGCTTCCCCCGTATTTGGTTATGAGATATTACTACCTTCCATACCTGGCAGGGGCAGCCAGCTGTGGCGTGCCGAGGTTATTACCTGGAGCCTGGTTCATATAGGTGAGGGCTGCTACGTATGGTTTGGTACACTGAGGTGCGACACAATCACCTGTTTCAACGTTCTTGACACTATTCCTGTACAGCCCCCATCTTGGCTAATCTCTCAATACACGCCACTAAAACCTCTTAACTTAACACCTAATTGATTTATAATGTGTTGAACTGTTGATGGTACTTAGATGACTGGTAGTAGAGAACGTCAAGTCATTCTCCATTTCAATGAATTCCCCAGAAGTAAGACCAACAACTTAAAGATTAAAACACGACCGAGATCTTATCATTACTTCCTTCTTCATTTACATTGTTAATGAAAGAGAGGCGCGCCAAGGCAGCATGTTAACCCTGACGGTGAGGGAACAGTGATAATTTATTTAAATCAGGGGCGGGGAAAGAGGGAGGAGAGGGACTGCTGATGATAACACCAATCTTTAACATCACATGAAACAAAAAATCCGGATTATTTTACCTGCCGTAATAAAAGACATCACTAAGAACACCTGCCAATACCAATACATAAATAAAACGATTATAAACTGTTAATGGTGCTGGTGGCGGTGGCCAAGTACCTCGACTCTTCGACACCCACGAGGCTTTCTTTTCTTCAAGGGTCAGCTATCTACCTGTCTTGTAGTAATGACAGACAGACAGACAGCACCACGGCTATACAAGTCTCATAAACTGTGGTGAGGTGGAGCACAAAAAGGGTGAAAAGAGTATCTCCGGGTAGAAAGCACGACAGTGAGAGTAATCCATTACTGACGTGGTTGACTGCTGGTGGATCATACTCTACTTTCTATCGTTATGGATCGTGTCAACTTACAACCTCTGTCACAACTCTGTCACACCTCTGACACACACACACACACACACACACACTAATGACAGTTGACACTCCCATTCTGTACTTCCTCCATGACTCACCACACAGGTAGTGGGGACAACAGTATTCTCCCTGACTCACCTCACCACACAGGTAGTGGGGACAACAGTATTCTCCCTGACTCACCTCACCACACAGGTAGTGGGGACAACAGTATTCTCCCTGACTCACCTCACCACACAGGTAGTGGGGACAACAGTATTCTCCCTGACTCACCTCACCACACACGGTAGTGGGGACAACAGTATTCTCCCTGACTCACCTCACCACACAGGTAGTGGGGACAACAGTATTCTCCCTGACTCACCTCACCACACAGGTAGTGGGGACAACAGTATTCTCCCTGACTCACCTCACCACACAGGTAGTGGGGACAACAGTATTCTCCCTGACTCACCTCACCACACAGGTAGTGGGGACAACAGTATTCTCCCTGACTCACCTCACCACACAGGTAGTGGGGACAACAGTATTCTCCCTGACTCACCACACCACACAGGTAGTGGGGACAACAGTATTCTCCCTGACTCACCTCACCACACAGGTAGTGGGAACAACAGTATTCTCCCTGACTCACCACACCACACAGGTAGTGGGGACAACAGTATTCTCCCTGACTCACCTCACCACACAGGTAGTGGGGACAACAGTATTCTCCCTGACTCACCACACCACACAGGTAGTGGGGACAACAGTATTCTCCCTGACTCACCTCACCACACAGGTAGTGGGAACAACAGTATTCTCCCTGACTCACCACACCACACAGGTAGTGGGGACAACAGTATTCTCCCTGACTCACCTCACCACACCACTACACACTCTCACCATTAACTAACCACAATATTACGTCTGGTAAGTTAGTACGCAGGATTTTCTTGTCTGGGTCAGCCACAAGGTAACTTCATTTACGAACTCGCCGAGATCTTGATGACGGACACCTCTGGCAGATGAGGGAGCCACCGTGACAACCATATTCGAGGGTATAATGTAACATATGGTGACACTGTAGACACACGTCACCACCATCGTTAAAATCAATCAAGCAGTGACACAATATAATCAGTAATGCAAATATGTACATGAAAAGGACTGTGATATTTCATCAAGTCACGTTAAACACTTAAAGTAAACAACTTAGGTACACACGGACGAACGCACGTACAGACAGACACACGAGCATCACTATGCTTTCATCATACATATTAAATGCATAAAACAAACGCATGAATAAATAAAATGAAAAACCATATGATACAAAAAAAAGCTGGGGTGACTGTACTTAATAAAACAACAAGGCGTATACACCATCGTACACCCTACCTTACTCATCTCAGCCTAATACTGACAAGACAACTGGACAAACACTGGGCATACGAGGAAATAAATCCTCAAAAAAAAGAAGACATATTGAAATGATAATAAAGTCATATCAACACACACACAAGTCTTTGACCCTTGCTTCTGCGGGTGGAAATCTGCAGGTGTGTGGGAGAGACGCGGACACGGTGGTAGCATAAACTGAGGTAACTCCACCCACCATGACGCCAAACACAACATACTGGTCCCCCCCCCCTCCCTCCCCTCCCTCTCAAGATTATCCTCCGGTCCAAGGACAATCTCTCCCCCCTTCCTTACCTGTACTACCACCCCACAACACCTGTACTACCACCCCACAACACCTGTACTACCACCCCAAGGCACCTGTACTACCACCCCACAACACCTGTACTACCACCCCACGGCACCTGTACTACCACCCCACGACACCTGTACTACCACCCCACAACACCTGTACTACCACCCCACAACACCTGTACTACCACCCCACAACACCTGTACTACCACCCAACAACACCTGTACTACCACCCCACAACACCTGTACTACCACCCCACGGCACCTGTACTACCACCCCACAACACCTGTACTACCACCCCACAACACCTGTACTACCACCCCACGACACCTGTACTACCACCCCACGACACCTGTACTACCACCCCACGACACCTGTACTACCACCCCACAACACCTGTACTACCACCCCACAACACCTGTACTACCACCCCACAACACCTGTACTACCACCCCACAACACCTGTACTACCACCCCACAACACCTGTACTACCACCCCACAGCACCTGTACTACCACCCCACAACACCTGTACTACCACCCCACAACACCTGTACTACCACCACACGGCACCTGTACTACCACCCCACAACACCTGTACTACCACCCCACAGCACCTGTACTACCACCCCACGACACCTGTACTACCACCCCACGACACCTGTACTACCACCCCACGGCACCTGTACTACCACCCCACGGCACCTGTACTACCACCCCACGACACCTGTACTACCACCCCACGACACCTGTACTACCATCCCACGACACCTGTACTACCACCCCACAACACCTGTACTACCACCCCACAACACCTGTACTACCACCCCACGGCACCTGTACTACCACCCCACGACACCTGTACTACCACCCCACAGCACCTATACTACCACCCCACGACACCTGTACTACCACCCCACGACACCTGTACTACCACCCCACGACACCTGTACTACCACCCCACGACACCTGTACTACCACCCCACGACACCTGTACTACCACCCCACGACACCTGTACTACCACCCCACGACACCTGTACTACCACCCCACGACACCTGTACTACCACCCCACGACACCTGTACTACCACCCCACGACACCTGTACTACCACCCCACGACACCTGTACTACCACCCCACGACACCTGTACTACCACCCCACGACACCTGTACTACCACCCCACGACACCTGTACTACCACCCCACAACACCTGTACTACCACCCCACAACACCTGTACTACCACCCCACGGCACCTGTACTACCACCCCACGGCACCTGTACTACCACCCCACGACACCTGTACTACCACCCCACGACACCTGTACTACCACCCCACAACACCTGTACTACCACTCCACGACACCTGTACTACCACCCCACGACACCTGTACTACCACCCCACAGCACCTGTACTACCACCCCACGACACCTGTACTACCACCCCACAACACCTGTACTACCACCCCACGACACCTGTACTACCACCCCACAACACCTGTACTACCACCCCACAACACCTGTACTACCACCCCACAGCACCTGTACTACCACCCCACAACACCTGTACTACCACCCCACGGCACCTGTACTACCACCCCACGGCACCTGTACTACCACCCCACGACACCTGTACTACCACCCCACGGCACCTGTACTACCACCCCACGACACCTGTACTACCACCCCACACCACTACCACCCCACGACACCTGTACTACCACCCCACGGCACCTGTACTACCACCCCACGACACCTGTACTACCACCTCACGACACCTGTACTACCACCCCACGACACCTGTACTACCACCCCACGGCACCTGTACTACCACCCCACGACACCTGTACTACCACCCCACAACACCTGTACTACCACCCCACAACACCTGTACTACCACCCCACAGCACCTGTACTACCACCCCACAACACCTGTACTACCACCCCACGACACCTGTACTCCCACGACACCTGTACTACCACCCCACGGCACCTGTACTACCACCCCACGGCACCTGTACTACCACCCCACGGCACCTGTACTACCACCCCACAACACCTGTACTACCACCCCACGACACCTGTACTACCACCCCACGACACCTGTACTACCACCCCACGGCACCTGTACTACCACCCCACGACACCTGTACTACCACCCCACAGCACCTGTACTACCACCCCACGGCACCTGTACTACCACCCCACGACACCTGTACTACCACCCCACGGCACCTGTACTACCACCCCACGACACCTGTACTACCACCCCACGGCACCTGTACTACCACCCCACGACACCTGTACTACCACCCCACGGCACCTGTACTACCACCCCACGGCAGCTGTACTACCACCCCACGACACCTGTACTACCACCCCACGGCACCTGTACTACCACCCCACGACACCTGTACTACCACCCCACGACACCTGTACTACCACCCCACAACACCTGTACTACCACCCCACAACACCTGTACTACCACCCCACAACACCTGTACTACCACCCCACGGCACCTGTACTACCACCCCACAGCACCTGTACTACCACCCCACGGCACCTGTACTACCACCCCACAGCACCTGTACTACCACCCCACAACACCTGTACTACCACCCCACAGCACCTGTACTACCACCCCACAGCACCTGTACTACCACCCCACGGCACCTGTACTACCACCCCACAACACCTGTACTACCACCCCACAGCACCTGTACTACCACCCCACAGCACCTGTACTACCACCCCACAACACCTGTACTACCACCCCACAGCACCTGTACTACCACCCCACAGCACCTGTACTACCACCCCACGGCACCTGTACTACCACCCCACAACACCTGTACTACCACCCCACGACACCTGTACTACCACCCCACGGCACCTGTACTACCACCCCACGGCACCTGTACTACCACCCCACGACACCTGTACTACCACCCCACGGCACCTGTACTACCACCCCACGACACCTGTACTACCACCCCACGGCACCTGTACTACCACCCCACGGCACCTGTACTACCACCCCACGACACCTGTACTACCACCACACAACACCTGTACTACCACCCCACAACACCTGTACTACCACCCCACGGCACCTGTACTACCACCCCACAGCACCTGTACTACCACCCCACGGCACCTGTACTACCACCCCACAACACCTGTACTACCACCCCACAACACCTGTACTACCACCCCACGACACCTGTACTACCACCACACAACACCTGTACTACCACCCCACAACACCTGTACTACCACCCCACGGCACCTGTACTACCACCCCACGGCACCTGTACTACCACCCCACGGCACCTGTACTACCACCCCACGGCACCTGTACTACCACCCCACGACACCTGTACTACCACCCCACGGCACCTGTACTACCACCCCACAACACCTGTACTACCACCCCACGGCACCTGTACTACCACCCCACGGCAGCTGTACTACCACCCCACAACACCTGTACTACCACCCCACGGCACCTGTACTACTACCCCACAGCACTTGTACTACCACCCCACAGCACCTGTGAGGGTCAGGTGATGGTAGGATGTGTGGTGGTGACAGGAAGAGTGAGGATGCAGCATCAGCGTCACCGCCAGCTAGGTGTGATAGGTGGAGGCGTCTCTCACACACACTCATATGGATCGTGTTAATCATGGGAACTGAGGGCACATCAGAGGGTTACAAGTGGAACATCAAGCAATCATTGCGGTTCGGGAAGGTATAACAGACGCCAAGATAATTGTAAAGGTAATCACTCCTCACACGAATATCAGGCCAATATCCTCCTACCTCAGCGAGACAAGGGAGAGAAGACTGAGGCGACTAACAGTACTACAATATACACCGGGGACCATGTAGTGTCTCAGTCGTACTAGAATGCTTGCTTGTGAAGTCTCATGTTACCACATCAAGTTTCGTGTTCACCCCATGGACGGTCATAGAATGGCCAAGTTCCCTATAAAGTTTCCAACGTAAGGGCGACTAAAACGAGTGATTATCTTTAGTACACTCGGCAACACATTTGATAAAGCATATTAAAAATAAACTCCCTCGCGAGGAAAGTATTGTCAGTCAGACAGCCAGGATAGGCAAGCAAGGGCCGCATATACTCACCAGAATCGGCAGACTCATATCAGGGAGGAGCGGCGTGGCACCCTCATACATCACCAGGGTTGCATGACGAGTTATGATCATCTTACCATAGTAGTCCTTGACCCACACGTGTTGGGATATTCCCACCTGAGCGGGTGCGTCCTCCGCCCCACCGAGGTGACACATCATGCTGCCATTATTCTTATGCAAGACACACCCTATCACGCCTAGAACACCTACTGAATTGATGTGTTGCCTTTTGCGTCTCTATTTTCATATAATCTAATGACTTTTTTTTACTGTATTTTGCTTAAAATTGTTAAATCACACAAACCAGACACCTACCTAGTGAAGTGCGAATTTGGGTGAATATCTGATGACACTGGAGACAACCAGAAGACGTCTTGTGTGTCTCGGTAGTGTGTCAAGTCACCACCTTAATGGTGTTAAAATAAAGTGTTAAGGTAGAGTCTCCGTTCAATTATGACGCCATTCTGGGTGTCATTTCTGTGTTGCAGATTTAAATGAAACAAGTAAAAGTGATATAATATTTCGAATTATGAAGAAAAGTATTTTGAATAATTCAGGCCAAGGTGCTGCATACATTGTTAAAAGTGTGACTCTTTCACAGTACATACACCCAGGCCGCCACGCTACGGACGTATTTACTGTATGTATACCACGTAATTAATCTGTGAAAATACAGAGTCAGCGGGGACACTACGACGCCCAGGGAAGTGTTTTGGGGGAGGAAGAGGAAGGGTGTGTGATACAGCCTGATAATGGGGGGTGGGGTGATGGCAGTAAAGGGTGAAAGAATAGTGGGGTGAAGAGGAAGAGAACGAAATGGATTTAAAAAAAAGTTAGATAAAAGGAGGGATGGGGTGTAGGTCACACTTCATGGGTAATGAGGCAGTACTTGAGAGATTAAGGAGAGGATTATTACCGGGTGACTCACTACATAGCTCTCACCCCCCTCCCTTTCCCTCCTCCCTACCAGCCACACTCACATACGTGTTCCCAACGCATAAATTACTGTTTTTTCAAGGTGACAAGCGCAATATCCCCGTCATCCCTAAAAAGCATACACACACACACACACACACACATCATAAGAGTATAGCCTTGAGCGCCACAACCGTACTTCCATCCTCTTGTGAATTGGTTCAGAACACTCAGCAGATTCAAGGAAGACTCAATACGTCTCCTCGGCCAAGCGTTATTTCCGTCAAACTACTAGACTCCAAAATAGAAACACACCAAATGGTCAATATTTCCCTGCATCAACTTCACCTTCGGGTATTAATTTCCTTTACTAACACTCTGCTAATAATCCAGTACTGACAGCTGGTGAGTCTGCCAGTTAGTATCCCATGCTGCGTTAACCTTCAGCATTAAACACTCACCTGGCTGGAGAGGACCTAAAGGACTACACGTTACTCCGCGTGGTGGGTGAAGGTAGTGGTAGTGTGGCCTCCACTTGCTCCACACCCTCATCATACAAGCTTCCACCCTCCCATCCCTCGAGTTAACAATTCACACTGTTCATCACATTACAGCCACATCCTCGCCATTGTCTCATTTATCCACAACTGTATTTGTTATTGGTTGTCTATTAACTTTAAAATATTTCAAAAGTTTTACATATAATTTTGTTTGTTACTTCGAGATTAAACCAGAGAAGAGTTGCATCACCGGTATATATTACAATAACAGTTTGTGTGATGGTGTGAAGCGGAGGTGATGGCAAACTGAGGGACTGAAAGAAACAACGAACAGGACGGCAACAAGCGGCAGTCGGGGAGGTCGGGGTCGGCGTCCGTGCCTCCACCGGAACCACGGCGACGCTCTCCCCCCCCCCCCCCCCACACACACACCACTATATCAACAACTGCCTCACGAGTGTTACCCCACTAATGACCTGTCCAACCCAGAATTTCTGTAAAATACCAATCAATTTTGCACCTTATCTGCAGCCAAAGCAAAGATGGGAGTTGGGTGTGTGCGTGTGCAGAGACTGGGGTGTAACCTGTCCCTGGCTTGGTGGTAGTTAACGCCTATGGACAACACTATCCTAGGTGTGTGTGTGTGAGTGTGAGTAGGAGATCCTGAGCCTAGTTTAGCGGAGACTACTGGAGACAGCGGCCACCGGAGTAGGGTGAGCCTCCAAGCGTGATCCGAGAGACGTTCAGCCCCGCCCCGCCCCTCCCATCTCCCCGTTAAGCTGGTGACAACATCTACAAGCTGTTTAATTGTATTTATCTCTATGCTCGCGTACATACAGCATAGATAACCCAAACTTATGCTGCATGATGTAATGTGACTGACTACTATAACTCACCGCTGTTCACCCGCATGTATGGTACACTCCCAGCTCACCACCCAGCCAGGGGTTACGTACGATACTCGCTACGGTAACTTCTGTTAAAATAGTGTACGGTAATGTGTCTTATACTAATGGTACCTTCATGAGATTCAAATACGTATCTTCGGGTTCCTAATGAAATGTTTGGTCTTAATGGTAAATATAACATAATACGGGTGTCATTATCGCCAGCCTGCAGAGCACACCTTGACGTACAGGTATATCTTCCTGCACTGATGATGATGGGTCGCCAGCGTCACTCACAGCGTTCAGGTATAAGTCATCGAGTCACTTAGCCAAGGAAAATAAAAACATATTAAGTTTATAATTATTTTGCCAGGGTGATATCCGGAGTGGTGGTGGAGCGAGACGTGGCCAGCAGTCCCGTTACCAGACTACTTTCCACCTGTCCTCCTCCACCTGCCGTCCTCCACCCGTCCTCCTACACCTGCTGCTTCACCCACACCGAAGTACCCTTTGTCCTTAACATCTAAACAACGTAACCATTATATTATCTGTTTACACTACAAAAGACGCCACGAGTCACCAACTTCTGCAGGGTCTGGTGTTTCAAGGGCAGTCATTCATTATAGTATTGGTGTAAATCAAATAGTTTTGTGAGTTAGATTACCACAGGCAGTTAATGGTTTAAATTTATTGCTTCCGATTTATACTTCTGGTAAGTGAATATAATTTCCAGAGCAATAATAAACGGTCCCCCATATATTATAAGATATGGAGATATTACTAAGTGGATATACTAAAACCTGTTTAATTAAGACGAGCTACACACACACACACACACTACACACACAAACTACATCCTTGACCACCGAAGGGTCAAGACGTACCTGGCGCTCCTCTCGGAGCAGCCAGGTCAACTGTTATGTTGGCCCATACCAACTCCCTCCCCTGAACCCTCCTCCCCACAGGAATATCAACTTGTTCTCGCCAGAAGTTACTATTTCATTTAGGAAAGGAATGGAACCAGTGTTAAACAGAGGTGAACAGTGCTTAAGTCAGTGAGAACAACTCAACAGTAACAGTCGTACCCAAGTTAACCTTCACACAGTGAGGTCCCAGGTACCCAGTGATAACGGCCCGTGAGACCCAACAACCAGCGATGTGTTAATCCGTCTACGATAGGAAGGCCTGGGACCACACCTCACTCATATGACACCATCTGTGAGGGAATTACTACACCACGTCAGGCCCCTCATAACACCATATGTGAAGGAGTTACTACATCACGTGAGGCCCCTCATAACACCATCTGTGAGGGAATTACTACACCAGGTGAGGCCCCTCATAACACCATCTGTGAGGGAATTACTACACCACGTGAGGCCCCTCATAACACCATCTGTGAGGGAATTACTACACCACGTGAGGCCCCTCATAACACCATCTGTGAGGGAATTACTACACCAAGTGAGGCCCCTCATAACACCATCTGTGAGGGAATTATTACACCACGTGAGGCCCCTCATAACACCATCTGTGAGGGAATTACTACACCACGTGAGGCCCCTCATAACACCATCTGTGAGGGAATTACTACACCACGTGAGGCCCCTCATAACACCATCTGTGAGGGAACTACTACACCACGTGAGGTCCCTCCCAACACCATCTGGGAGGGAGTTACTACACTACGTTTTTGCTGTTCAACACCTACATTAATCTGTATGTTCACTGTATGTTCCTTTACCTTTCTCTAATGAAGGCTTTTGTTAAACCACCAATGTATGTAATAAGTCATTTATGTCCAATGTATATTTTCAGCCTTCGGGCTGCAGAACTTTTTCAATAAACCGTCAATTATTATTATTATTATTATTATTACAGTCATATGAGTGCCGTGTTTGTATCAGTGGAGGAACAAAACTTTACACTTACAAGAGCATAAACGTAAACGTATATCATTGGGTAAATCACACTAAACATTGGTTTAATTTTCCACTGCTGGTGTTAGCGAAGATACTTTTCTTTACTCCGACTTATCACATAAATATTGTGGCAAAGTCTCGAGTGGTTTTGGCACCTTATATTTATTAATTTTTGTTTCATGTGGAAACTGTAAGGGGTAGATCAGCTCGTATGTCTCTTCAACCTTGACAGATTCCACGAACTACCTGACATATTAAAACGTGTTCGTGTTATCCATTATAACTGTCTTTTAGATTTTAACCCTAATACCATTGTGTTCACAACTCCAGGAACAGTGAACAACAACAAAGGCAGTCACAACCATCCCACACTCACACGCTCCCAATAACACACACCTAACTCTCCACACCGAAAGTGGGTGTCGCTACCACACTGACCACACACATAGTCACACCTCCCGTCCATACACACCTCCGCCACACCCCCAGAGACGTGGTGAGACGGTGTTCTCACTCAAGGAAACAGTGCCTCGACTGTCTCCCCAGGGATGCTCTCTCTCCTCTCCTCCCTCTCCTTGTCCCCCCCCCCCCCACATTCTTCCAGCCCTCTCCCTCTCCCCTTCCATCCATCCCACATTCTCTCACCCTTCCCTCCTCCCCCACTCTCCCACCGCCGCCCACAAGGTAATAAATCCCCCAATGAGAATACTGCTCGTTACGACAGGTGTGTGTTGAAGATGAACCACAAGCAGTCACATGTGGGAGTGGGAGGCTCATTAACCTAACCGGGTCCTCCACACCTGTCAGGAACACTGCTTTATCTCTCCCCAACAAGACGATGGTGGCACGCCTGTGTGTTGATTTTGACACAATGCTTCACAATATTCCTCTGCACTGGTGTAAGTAATCCAATTAACCATCTTTAAATTTCGAGTTACGAGAAAACTTCAACGTGTGAAGTTAATAATAAGAGACCCGAGTGTGACAGAAGGGCTCCCACAGAACAAAAATACTCATCATCGAATAAAAAAAATAATAGTAATAATCCCACCGTCATAAGTTACTTCAATCTTCAACACTCCGTTAGTTAATAATATAAGATCTCTTAGTTAACACACACACAGGAAGACAGCTCTCAAGCATGAACTATAAGTCAGAACCAACAAACGTATAAAAACATAAGACCATAGCTTCCCCCTCTCTCCATGAGCCACCGTTACCACCAATTGACGGCGGCAGCAGAGGGGTACTGGACCACTTCCGGCCCAGTCAACACACCACGTGTACCTCACCACCTTGTGGTATGGAGTCCCCCCCCCCCCCAAAAAAAAAGAGGCAGCGGAGCCATCAGAGCAAACTGTAGCAAGGTACAGCCTCAGGGGCGGTACAGGCACTTGTTACAGGAAGAGGGACAGTAATAAATAATAATAATAAATAATTAACGGTTTATTGAAAAAGTTGCGCAGCCCGAAGGCTGAAAATATACACTGGACATAAATGACTTTTTACATACATTGGTGGTTTAACAAAAGTCTTCATTAGAGAAAGGTAAAGGAACATACAGTGAACATACAGATTAATGTTTACAGTGGAGGTCACGTAGATCTTGTGAGCTGAGGTGTTGAACAGCAGACACGTAGTGTAGTAACTCCCTCACAGATGACGTTATGAGGGGCATCACTTGGAGTAGTAGTTCCCTCACAGGTGGTGTTATGAGGGGCTTGACGTGGTGTAGTAATTCCCTCACAGATGGTGTCATGAAGGGCCTGATGATGTAGTAATTCCCTCACAGATGGTGTTATGAGGGACATCACATGGTGTAGTAATTCCTTCACGGATGGTGTTATGAGGGCCATCATGTGGTGTGGTAATCCCCTCACAGATGGTGTTATGAGGGACATCATTTGGTGTAGTAATTCCCTCACGGATGGTGTTATGAGGGCCATCATGTGGTGTGGTAATTCCCTCACAGATGGTGTTATGAGGGACATCACATGGTGTAGTAATTCCCTCACGGATGGTGTTATGAGGGCCATCATGTGGTGTGGTAATTCCCTCACAGATGGTGTTCTGAGGAATCCCACATGATGCTGTAGCAACTCATTCACTACGTGGTGTCGTAGCATCATGGGGACACCACGTGGTCTGATGTCATAGGACCTCACTCACTCAAGAGAGTGAGATGTGGTCCCAGGCCTCCCTATCGTGGACGGATTAACACATAGGTGGTGTCGTGGAGTCTCAGGGGCAGTTATCACTGGGTACCTTGGACCTCACTGTGTGAAGGTTAGCTTGGGTAAGACTCTGCTGTTACTGCCGGCACTATTAAATTGTTAAATCTGACGAGGACTCCGCAAAACTACAGGAAGATCTAAACAAATTTTTCGAATGGTCTGAAAAATGGCAGATGAAATTCAACGGGGACAAATGTAAAGTACTCAGTATAGGAGATGTAAACAGGGAAACCAGATACCAGATGAACAACGATGCCATAGAGAAATCCGACTGCAAGAGAGGTTTAGGAGTAATGATAAGTAGGAACCTTAAGCCAAGTAAACAATGTGTTTTTGCTCGTAACAAGGCTAATAAAGTACTTGGGTTCATACAAAGGAGTGTTAGTTACAAGACTAGCGAGGTCATCCTAAAACTGTATCTTGCTCTTGTGAGACCACACCTGGATTACGCAGTTCAGTTCTGGTCACCGTATTACAGAATGGATATAGAATCATTGGAAAGAATTCAGAGGAGAATGACAAGACTAATCCTGGGCATTAGGAGCCTTGAGTATAGAGACAGGTTAAAGCATCTTAATTTGCACTCCCTCGAGATAAGTAGAGCGAGGGGGGACCTGATAGAGGTGTATAAGTGGAAGTCAGGGCTAAACAAAGGGGACATTACAAAGGTACTCAAACAATCCAACCAGGAGCGAACTCGTAACAATGGTTTTAAATTAGACAAATTTAGATTTAGGCGTGAAATAGGTAAACACTGGTTTGGAAATAGAGTAGTGGATAAATGGAACAAGTTACCAAATATCATCATTAACTCGAATACGCTGAATAGCTTCAAACATAGGTTGGATGCTTATATAAGCAATAGGGGTTGGGTGTTAACGGGACTGCCCAGTATGGGCCAATAGGCCCGCTGCAGTTTCCTCCATTCTTATGTTCTTATGTTAAGCACTGTTCACCACTATTCAACACTGGTTCCATTCCTTTCCTAAATGAAATAGTAACTTCTGGCGAGAACTTGTTGATATTCCGATGGGGAGGAGGGGTTCAGGGGAGGAAGTTGTATGTGCCAACATAATAGTTGATGTGGCTGCTGCCAGAGCAGCGCCAGGTACGTCTTGACCCTTCGGTGGTCAAGGATGAAGTGTGAAGAATTATAACAGCTGGTGACTATTACTCTCAAAATTGCAGTTCCTTGTGGTTTGTAACCACTCATGCTTATATTAAATGCTACTGCATAGAAACGAAAATTCAATGGTCAAACAGACGAACGGACAGGGACAACACATACTAAATACATCCCGCCATACTGTGTGTGTTCGTGTTGAAATACAATGAGTGAGAAACGTTAGGACAATAGTGACCAGAGGGTGAAGCAGGGAGATACCATATTTATTATACATAAATTGAGGCAGGAGAGAGGACGAGTTACATATTATTAAATGGAATTCTGGTTAACACACACTGAAGACATATAACCGTGTATAAGTCTGGATCAACACAAGACCACACACAACCACCCTGCAAGTTAGGACATTTTAAGGTACAAGTGAATGGAAAGTTGAACCTAACCAACACCACTACTGCTCATACCGGTATAATATAATGCTTATTTCCATCATCATCACTAACATCATTATCCCAGACAACCTGAAGCGGGTGGCGGTGATGCACGGCGTCACGGGTGAAGACTGGGTACACTGCTGAAGGAACTATAGGTATTGACAAGAGTATCCCCAGATGACATCACCTACCA
The DNA here is from genome assembly GCA_958450375.1 of Homarus gammarus. Taxonomy (NCBI): domain Eukaryota; kingdom Metazoa; phylum Arthropoda; class Malacostraca; order Decapoda; family Nephropidae; genus Homarus; species Homarus gammarus. The sequence continues at coordinate 848,521 of CAUDMG010000523.1, forward strand.
CGCAGCACTGAACATCAAGGGCATTTATTCTATGTTGCCGGAGATAATTATGCCAGGTAAAGGTAGCAATGGCGGCACAGGAAATAGTGCAACGGTTGATTCACACACAACATATGGCAGTGTAGTGCTGGTCTTTGTTGTCACTGATTCCCTTCCACAAAACATGATGTTTACTGGAGCTAAAGGCACAGTCTCAGGGAGGAGGAGCGTCTACAAGTCCAGCCTATACGTGGAGGAACCCTGATCTACCTCAAACCAGGAACTGAATCGAGATAAGACTCGTGCATCGCTACAGTCTATACGCACCTCAACTACCACCACCATCTATCACAACACACACACGTCTCCTCCCCAATTGACAGCTCTAAATACGAAAAAAAAGCTCTTAAAACTTATTCGCAAAGTCTTGTTTCAACTCACAACATCAAAATATATCGTAAGAAGAGTACAGATGTTACTTAGGGTGGGCTGTGATAACACTACACTGAGGTGAAGCAACAGAGGAAAGGGAGATACCGGTCCCAGACTCAAAGGGTGTGAAAAGAAATTAAATTATTATTACAAGTGTGTTGTGTCGGGACCTTATAACACTATACCAGTATCTAAATAACATCTATGTATATTGTAATTACTGTCTGTGGAGGGCGTCGAGTGTATGTGGGGGGGGGGGGCGTGGTGTGTATGTGGGGGGGGGGGGCGTGGTGGGTATTGTGGGGGGGGGGGGGTGGTGTGTAGGTGGGGGGGGGGGGCGTGGTGTGTATGTGCGGGGGGGGGGCGTGGTGTGTTGTGGGGGGGGGGGGTGGGGTGTGGGGGGGGCGTGGTGTGTATGTGGGGGGGGGGCGTGGTGTGTATGTGGGGGGGGGGGGGTGGGTGTGTGGGGGGGGGGGTGGTGTGGTGGGGGGGGGGGTGTGGTGTGTGTGTGGGGTGGGGGGGGCGTGGTGTGTGTGTGGGTGGGGGGGGCGTGGTGTGTGTGGGGGTGGGGGGGCGTGGTGTGTATGTGGGTGGGGGGGAGTGGGTGGTGTGTGGTGGGGGGGGGCGTGGTGTGTGTGTGGGGGGGGGGTGGTGGGTGTGGGGGGGGCGTGGTGTGTATGTGGGGGGGGGTGGTGGTGTGTGGGGTGGGGGGGTGGGGTGTATGTGGGGGGGGGTGGTGTGGGGTGTGGGGGGGGGGGTGGTGTGGTGTGGGGGGGGGTGGGTGTATGTGGAGGGGGGGGTGTGTATGTGGGGGGGGTGGTGTGTGGGGGGGGGGGTGTGTGGGGGGGGGGTGGTGTGTATGTGGGGGGGGGTGGTGTGTATGTGGGGGGGGGTGGTGGTGGGGGTGGTGGGGGGGGGTGGTGTGTATGTGGGGGGGCGTGGTGTGTATGTGGGGGGGGCGTGGTGTGTATGTGGGGGGGGGGGTGGGTGTGTGGGGGGGGGGTGTGGTGTGTATGTGGGGGGGGGGGGTGGGTGGTATGTGGGGGGGGCGGGTGTGTGTGGGGGGGGGGTGTGGTGTGGTGGGGGGGCGTGGTGTGTATGTGGGGGGGCGGGTGTGTTGTGGGGGGGGTGTGGTGGGGGGGGGTGGGTGGGGGGGGGGTGTGATGTGGGGGGGGGGTGTGGTGTGGGGGGGGGGGTGGTGTGGTGGGGGGGGGGGGGTGTGTTTGTGGGGGGGGGGTGGGTGTGGGGGGGTGGTGTGGGTGGGGGGGGGTGGTGTGCGGGGGGGTGGGGTGTGTGTGGGGGGGGGTGGGTGTTGTGGGGGGGGTGCTGTGTATGGGGGGGGGGTGTTGTGTATGTGGGGGGGTGGTTGTGTATGTGGGGGGGGGTGTGTGGTGGGGGGGGTGGTGTGTATGTGGGGGGTGGTGGTGTGTGTGGGGGGGTGGGTGGGGGTGGGGGGGTGGGTGTGGTGGTGTGGGGGGGTGGTGGTGTGTGTGGGGGGGGGGGTGGGGGGGTGGTGTGGTGGGGGGGGTGGTGTGTTGTGGGGGGGGGTGGTGTGGGGGGGGTGGTGTGGTGTGTGGGTGGGGTGGTGTGTGTGGGGGGGGGTGGTGTGTGTGTGGGGGGGGGGTGGTGTGTGTGGGGGGGGGGTGGGGTGGGGTGGGGGGGTGGGGGTGTGGGTGGGGGGGGTGGGTGGGGGTGGGGGGGGGGTGTGTTGTGGGGGGGGTGGTGGTGTGGTGGGGGGGCGTGGTGTGTATGTGGGGGGGGGTGGGTGTGTGGGGGGGCGTGGTGTGTGGGTGGGGGGGGGTGGTGTGTATGTGGGGGGGGGTGGGTGTGTGGGGGGGGGTGGTGGTGTGTGGGGGGGGGTGGGTGGTGTGGGGGGGGTGTGGTGGGGGGGGCGTGGTGTGTGTGTGGGGGGGGGGTGGGTGTGGTGGTGTGGGGGGGGGGTGGGGTGTATGTGGGGGGGGGTGGGTGGTGTGGGGGGGGGTGGTGTGTATGTGGGGGGGGGGTGGGTGTGTGTGGGGGGGGGGGTGGTGTGTGTGGTGGGGGGGGGGTGGTGTGTTGTGGGGGGGGGGGGTGGTGTGTGTGGGGGGGGGGGGGTGGTGTGTGTGGGGGGGGGGCGTGGTGTGTATGTGGGGGGGGGGGGTGGTGTGTATGTGGGGGGGGGGGGGTGGGTGTATGTGGGGGGGGCGTGGTGTGTATGTGGGGGGGGGGGTGGTGTGGGGGGGTGTGGGTGGGGGGGGGGTGGTGTGTATGTGGGGGGGGGGGCGTGGTGTGTATGTGGGGGGGGGCGGGGTGTCTATGTGGGGGGGGGCGTGGTGTCTATGTGTGGGGGGGGGCGTGGTGTGTATGTGGGGGGGGGGGGGGGTGGTGTGTATGTGGGGGGGGGGGTGGTGTGTATGTGGGGGGGGGGTGGTGTGTATGTGGGGGGGGGGGTGGTGTGTATGTGGGGGGGGGTGGTGTGTATGTGGGGGGGGTGGTGTGTATGTGGGGGGGGGTGGTGTGGGGGGGGGGGGTGGCGTGTTTGTGGGGGGGGTGGTGTGTGTGTGGGGGGGGGTGTGTTTGTGGGGGGGTGGTGTGTATGTGGGGGGGTGTGTGTGGGGGGGTGGTGTGTATGTGGGGGGGTGGTGTGTATGTGGGGGGGTGGTGTGTATGTGGGGGGGTGGTGTGTATGTGGGGGGGGTGGGTGGGTGTGTGGGGGGGTGGTGTGTGGGGGGGGGGTGGTGTGTGTGGGTGGGGGGCGTGGTGTGTGTGTGGGTGGGGGGGGTGGTGTGTGGGTGGGGGGGGTGGTGTGGGTGGGGGGGGTGGTGTGGGTGGGGGGGGTGGTGTGGGTGGGGGGGGGTGGTGTGTGTGGGGTGGGGGGGGGGGTGGTGTGTGTGTGGGTGGGGGGGGGGTGGTGTGGTGTGGGTGGGGGGGGGCGTGGTGTGTGTGTGGGTGGGGGGGGGGTGGTGTGTGTGTGGGTGGGGGGGGCGTGGTGTGTGTGTGGGGGGGGGGGTGGGGTGTGTGTGTGGGTGGGGGGGGGTGGTGTGTGTGTGGGTGGGTGGGGGGGTGGTGTGTGGTGGGTGGGGGGGGCGTGGTGGGTGTGTGTGGGGGGGGCGTGGTGTGTATGTGGGGGGCGTGGTGTGTATGTGGGGGGGGGTGGTGTGTATGTGGGGGGGGGGGTGGTGTTATGTGGGGGGGGGTGGTGTGTATGTGGGGGGGGCGTGGTGTATGTGTGGGGGGGGGGTGGTGTTATGTGGGGGGGGGGGGGGTGGTGTATGTGGGGGGGGGGGTGGTGTGTATGTGGGGGGGGGGCGGGGTGTGTATGTGGGGGGGGGTGGTGTGTATGTGGGGGGGGGGGGTGTGTTGTGGGGGGGGGGGGTGTGTTGTGGGGGGGGGGGGTGTGTATGTGGGGGGGCGGGGTGTGTGTGGGGGGGGCGGGGTGTGTGTGTGGGGGGGGGGGGGTGTGTATTGGGGGGGGGGGGTGTGTATGTGGGGGGGGGGGGTGTGTATGTGGGGGGGGGGGGTGTGTATGTGGGGGGGGGGGGTGTGTATGTGGGGGGGGCGGGGTGTGTATGTGGGGGGGGGGGGTGTGTGTGTGGGGGGGGTGGTGTGTGTGTGGGGGGGGTGGTGTGTGTGGGGGGGGTGGTGTGTCTGTGGGGGGGCGTGGTGTGATGTGGGGGGGGTGGTGTGATGTGGGCGGGGGTGGGGGTGTGGGGGGGGTGGTGTGATGTGGGGGGAGCGTGGTGTGTTGTGGGGGGGGGTGGTGTGTATGTGGGGGGGGGTGGTGTGATGGGGGGGGGGTGGTGTGTATGTGGGGGGCGTGGTGTGTATGTGGGGGGTGGTGTGTATGTGGGGGGGTGGTGTGTATGTGGGGGGTGTGGGGGGGGGGGGTGGTGTAGTGTGGGTGTGGGGTGGTGTGTAGTGGGGGGGGTCGGGTGTGTGTGGGGGGGGTGGTGTGTAGTGGGGGGGGTGGTGTGTAGTGGGGGTGGTGGTGTGTAGTGGGTGTTTGGGGTATAGTGGGTGGGTGGTGTGTAGTGGGGGGGGTGGTGTGTGTGGGGGGGGCGTGGTGTGTAGGGGGGGTGTGGTGTGTATGTGAGGGGGGGTGTGGTGTGTATGTGAGCGGGGAGTGGTGTGTATGTGATGGGGGAGTGGTGTGTATGTGGGGGGGGGGGGTGGTGGTATGTGGGGGGGGTGTGGTGTATGTGGGGGGTGTGGTGTATGTGGGGGGTGTGGTGTATGTGGGGGGGGTCGTGTATATGGGGGGGGTGGTGGAGGTGGGGGGGTGGGGTGTGTATGTGGGGGGAGTGGTGTAATGTGGGGGGTGGTGTGTATGTGGGGGGGTGGTGTGTATGTGGGGGGGGCGTGGTGTGTATGTGGGGGGTGGTGTGTATGTGGGGGGTGGTGTGTATGTGGGGGGTGGTGTGTATGTGGGGGGTGGTGTGTATGTGGGGGGTGGTGTGTATGTGGGGGGTGGTGTGTATGTGGGGGGTGGTGTGTATGTGGGGGGTGGTGTGTATGTGGGGGGGTGGTGTGTGTGTGGGGGGTGGGGGGTGGTGTGTGTGTGGGGGGGCGTGGTGTGTGTGTGGGGGGGGGTGGTGTTGTGTGGGGGGGGTGTGGTGTGTGTGTGGGGGGGGTGGTGTGTGTGGGTGGGGGGAGTGTGTGTGTGGGGGGGGCGTCGTGTGTATGTGGGGGGGGGGTGGTGTGTATGTGGGGGGGGGGGGTGGTGTGTATGTGGGGGGGGGGGTGGTGTGTATGTGGGGGGGGGGTGGTGTGTATGTGGGGGGGGGGGTGGTGTGTATGTGGGGGGGGGGGTGGTGTGTATGGTGGGGGGGGGGCTGGTGTGTATGGATTGTGGGGGGGTGGTGTGTATGTGGGGGGGGGTGGTGTGTATGTGGGGGGGGGGGTGGTGTGTATGTGGGGGGGTGGTGTGTATGTGGGGGGGGTGGTGTATGTGGGGGGGGGTGGTGTGTATGTGGGGGGGGGGTGGTGTGTATGTGGGGGGGGGGGGTGGTGTGTATGTGGGGGGGGGTGGTGTGTATGTGGGGGGGGGTGGTGTGTATGTGGGGGGGGGTGGTGTGTATGTGGGGGGGGCGTGGTGTGTATGTGGGGGGGGTGGTGTGTATGTGGGGGGGCGTGGTGTGTATGTGGGGGGGGGTGGTGTGTATGTGGGGGGGGGTGGTGTGTATGTGGGGGGGGTGGTGTGTATGTGGGGGGGGGGGTGGTGTGTATGTGGGGGGGTGGTGTGTATGTGGGGGGGGTGTGGTGGTGTGTGTGGGGGGGGGTGGTGTGTATGTGGGGGGGGTGGTGTGTATGTGGGGGGGGGGTTGTGTGTATGTGGGGGGGGTGTGGTGTGTATGTGGGGGGGGTGTGTGTATGTGGGGGGGTGGTGTGTATGTGGGGGGGTGGTGTGTATGTGGGGGGGTGGTGTGTATGTGGGGGGAGTGGTGTGTATGTGGGGGGGTGGTGTGTATGTGGGGGGCGTGGTGTGTATGTGGGGGGGTGGTGTGTATGTGGGGGGGTGGTGTGTATGTGGGGGGTGGTGTGTATGTGGGGGGGTGTGTGTATGTGGGGGGGTGGTGTGTATGTGGGGTGGTGGGTGTGTGTGGGTGGGGGGGTGGTGTGTGTGTGGGTGGGGGGGGTGGTGTGTGTGTGGGGGGGGGTGGTGTGTGTGTGTGGGTGGGGGTGGTGTGTGGGGGGGGGGGTGTGGTGTGTGTGTGTGGGTGGGGGGGGTGTGTGTGGGTGTGGGGGGGGTGGTGTGTGTGTGGGTGGGGGGGGGTGGTGTGTGTGTGGGTGGGGGGGGGTGGTGTGTGGGTGGGGGGGGCGTGGTGTGTGTGGGGTGGGGGGGGGTGGTGTGTGGGTGGGTGGGGGGGGTGGTGTGTGTGTGGGTGGGGGGGGTGGTGTATGTGGGGGGGTGGTGTTGTGGGGGGGGTGGGGGTGGTGTTGTGGGGGGGTTGGGGTGGTGTATGTGGGGGGGGGTGGGTGGTGTGTATGTGGGGGTGGGGGGGCGTGGTGTTATGTGGGGGGGGGGGTGGTGTGTATGTGGGGGGGGGTGGTGTGTATGTGGGGGGGGTGTGGTGTGTATGTGGGGGGGGGCGTGGTGTGTATGTGGGGGGGGGTGGTGTGTATGTGGGGGGGGTGGTGTGTATGTGGGGGGGCGGGGTGTGTATGTGGGGGGGGGGTGGTGTGTATGTGGGGGGGGGGTGGTGTGTATGTGGGGGGTGGGGGTGTGTATGTGGGGGGGGTGGGGTGTGTATGTGGGGGGGGTGGGGTGTTTTTGTGGGGGGGTGGGGGGTGTGTATGTGGGGGGGGTGGTGTGTATGTGGGGGGGTGGTGTGTATGTGGGGGGGGTGGTGTGTGTGGGGGGGCGTGGTGTGTATGTGGGGGGGGTGGTGTGTATGTGGGGGGTGGTGTGTATGTGGGGGGGTGGTGTGTTTGTGGGGGGGGGTGGTGTGTATGTGGGGGGGGTGTGTGTATGTGGGGGGGCGTGGTGTGTATGTGGGGGGGGTGGTGTGTATGTGGGGGGTGTGTGTATGTGGGGGGCGTGGTGTGTATGTGTGGGGGGTGGTGTGTATGTGGGGGGGTGGTGTGTATGTGGGGGTGGTGTGTATGTGGGGGGTGTGTGTATGTGGGGGGGTGGTGTGTATGTGGGGGGTGGTGTGTATGTGGGGGGGTGGTGTGTATGTGGGGGGTGTGTATGTGGGGGTGTGTGTATGTGGGGGGTGGTGTGTATGTGGGGGGTGGTGTGTATGTGGGGGGTGGTGTGTATGTGGGGGGTGTGTGTATGTGGGGGTGGTGTGTATGTGGGGGTGGTGTGTAATGGGGGGTGGTGTGTATGTGGGGGGTGGTGTGTGTGTATGTGGGGGTGGGTGGGTGTGTGTATGTGGGGGGGGGTGGTGTGTATGTGGGGGGGCGTGGTGTGTATGTGGGGGTGGTGATGTGGGGTGTGTATGTGGGGGGGGTGGTGTGTATGTGGGGGGGCGTGGTGTGTATGTGGGGGGGGTGGTGTGTATGTGGGGGGGTGGTGTGTATGTGGGGGGGTGGTGTGTATGTGGGGGGGTGGTGTGTATGTGGGGGGGGTGTGTGTATGTGGGGGTGGTGTGTATGTGGGGGTGTGTGATGTGTGGGGGGGTGGGGTGTGTAGTGGGGGGGTGGTGTGTATGTGGGGGGGGGTGTGTGTAATGTGGGGGGGTGGTGTGTAAGTGGTGGGGGGGTGTGTGTATGTGGGGGGGGGTGGTGTGTATGTGGGGGTGGTGATGTGGGGTGTGTGTATGTGGGGGGGGGGGGTGGTGTGTATGTGGGGGGGCGTGGTGTGTATGTGGGGGGGGGTGTGTGTATGTGGGGGGGGTGTGTGTATGTGGGGGGGGTGGGTGTGTATGTGGGGGGGGGTGTGTGTATGTGGGGGGGTGGTGTGTATGTGGGGTGGTGGTGTGTATGTGTGGGGGGAGTGGTGTTGTGAGGGGGGCGTGGTGTGTATGTGGGGGGGTGGGGGTGTGTGTGTATGGGGGGGGGCGTGGTGTGTATGTGGGGGGGTGGTGTGTATGTGGGGGGGGTGTGTGTATGTGGGGGGGGTGGTGTGTATGTGGGGGGGGGGCGTGGTGTGTATGTGGGGGTGGGGGTGGTGTGTATGTGTGGGGGGGCGTGGTGTGTATGTGGGGGGCGTGGTGTGTATGTGGGGGGGGTGGTGTGTATGTGGGGGGCGTGGTGTGTATGTGGGGGGGTGGTGTGTATGTTGGGGGGTGTGTGTATGTGGGGGTGTGTGTATGTGGGGGGTGTGTATGTGGGGGGTGTGTGTATGTGGGGGGGTGGTGTGTATGTGGGGGGTGGTGTGTATGTGGGGGGTGGTGTGTATGTGGGGGGGTGGTGTGTATGTTGGGGGTGTGTGTAATGTGGGGGTGGTGTGTATGTGGGGGGTGTGTGTAAAGTTGGGGTGTGTGTATGTTGGGGTGTGTGTATGTGGGGTGGTAGTGGTGTGTATGTGGGGGGGTGTGTGTATGTGGGGGGGACGTGGTGTGTATGTGGGGGGGGTGGTGTGTATGTGTGGGGGGCGTGGTGTGTATGTGGGGGGGCGTGGTGTGTATGTGGGGGGGTGGTGTGTATGTGGGGGGGTGTGTGTATGTGGGGGGGTGGTGTGTAATGTGGGGGGGCGTGTGTAATGTGGGGGGCGTGGTGTGTAGTGTGGGGGGTGTGTGTAGTGTGGGGGGTGGTGTGTAGTGTGGGGGGTGGTGTGTATGTGGGGGGCGTGGTGTGTATGTGGGGGGGTGGTGTGTATGTGGGGGGGCGCGGTGTGTACGTGGGGGGGCGTGTGTGTATGTGGGGGGGGTGGTGTGTAGTGGTGGGGGTGGTGTGTATGTGGGGGTGGGTGGGGTGTGTGTATGTGGGGGGTGTGTGTATGGTGGGGCGTGTGTGTATGTGGGGGGTGGTGGGGCGGTGTGTATGTGGGGGGTGTGTATGTGGGGGTGTGTGTATGTGGGGGGGCGTGGTGTGTATGTGGGGGGGGGGGTGTGTGTATGTGGGGTGGGGGGTGTGTGTAATGTGGGGGGGTGGTGTGTAATGTGGGGGGGTGTGTGTGATGTGGGGGGGGTGTGTGTAATGTGGGGGGGGTGGTGTGTATGTGGGGGGGTGCGTGGTGTGTATGTGGGGGGGGCGTGGTGTGTATGTGGGGGGGCGTGGTGTGTATGTGGGGGGCGTGTGTGTATGTGGGGGGGGCGTGGTGTGTATGTGGGGGGGGGGCGTGGTGTGTATGTGGGGGGGGCGTGGTGTGTATGTGGGGGGGGCGTGGTGTGTATGTGGGGGGGGCGTGGTGTGTATGTGGGGGGGCGTGGTGTGTATGTGGGGGGGGCGTGGTGTGTATGTGGGGGGGCGTGGTGTGTATGTGGGGGGGCGTGGTGTGTATGTTGGGGGGTGGTGTGTATGTGGGGGGCGTGGTGTGTATGTGGGGGGGCGTGTGTGTATGTGGGGGGGTGTGTGTGTATGTGGGGGGGGTGGTGTGTATGTGGGGGGTGGTGTGGATGTGGGGGGAGCGTGGTGTGTATGTGGGGGGAGCGTGGTGTGTATGTGGGGGGAGCGTGGTGTGTATGTGGGGGGGCGTGGTGTGTATGTGGGGGGGCGTGGTGTGTATGTGGGGGGAGCGTGGTGTGTATGTGGGGGGGGCGTGGTGTGTATGTGGGGGGGAGCGTGGTGTGTATGTGGGGGGGAGTGGTGTGTATGTGGTGGGCGTGGTGTGTATGTGGGGGGAAGTGGTGTGTATGTGGGGGGGAGCGTGGTGTGTATGTGGGGGGAGGTGGTGTGTATGTGGGTGGGGCGTGGTGTGTATGTGGGGGGGAGTGGTGTGTATGTGGGGGGGAGCGTGGTGTGTATGTGGGGGGGCGTGGTGTGTATGTGGGGGGGCGTGGTGTGTATGTGGGGGGGTGTGGTGTGTATGTGGGGGGAGCGTGGTGTGTATGTGGGGGGGAGCGTGGTGTGTATGTGGGGGGAGCGTGGTGTGTATGTGGGGGGGCGTGGTGTGTATGTGGGGGGTGCGTGGTGTGTATGTGGGGGGAGCGTGGTGTGTATGTGGGGGGAGCGTGGTGTGTATGTGGGGGGAGCGTGGTGTGTATGTGGGGGGAGCGTGGTGTGTATGTGGGGGGAGCGTGGTGTGTATGTGGGGGGAGCGTGGTGTGTATGTGGGGGGGAGCGTGGTGTGTATGTGGGGGGGGCGTGTGTGTATGTGGGGGGGAGCGTGGTGTGTATGTGGGGGGGCGTGGTGTGTATGTGGGGGGGAGCGTGGTGTGTATGTGGGGGGGCGTGGTGTGTATGTGGGGGGGCGTGGTGTGTATGTGGGGGGGCGTGGTGTGTATGTGGGGGGGCGTGGTGTGTATGTGGGGGGGACGTGGTGTGTATGTGGGGGGTGGTGTGTATGTGGGGGGTGGTGTGTATGTGGGGGGGTGGTGTGTATGTGGGGGGTGGTGTGTATGTGGGGGGGTGGTGTGTATGTGGGGGGGTGGTGTGTATATAGGGGGGTGGTGTGTATATAGGGGGGTGGTGTGTATATAGGGGGGTGGTGTGTATATAGGGGGGTGGTGTGTGTGTGTAGGGGGGTGGGTAGTGGTGTGTATGTGGGGGGGAGCGTGGTGTCTATGTGGGGGGGGGCGTGGTGTCTATGTGGGGGGGGCGTGGTGTCTATGTGGGGGGGGGCGTGGTGTCTATGTGGGGGGGCGTGGTGTGTATGTGGGGGGCGTGGTGTGTATGTGGGGGGCGTGGTGTGTATGTGGGGGGCGCGGTGTGTATGTGGGGGGGCGTGGTGTGTATGTGGGGGGGGCGTGGTGTGTATGTGGGGGGGCGTGGTGTGTATGTGGGGGGCGCGGTGTGTATGTGGGGGGCGCGGTGTGTATGTGGGGGGCGCGGTGTGTATGTGGGGGGCGCGGTGTGTATGTGGGGGGCGCGGTGTGTATGTGGGGGGCGCGGTGTGTATGTGGGGGGGACGTGGTGTGTATGTGGGGGGGCGGTGTGTATGTGGGGGGCGCGGTGTGTATGTGGGGGGCGCGGTGTGTATGTGGGGGGGCGTGTGTGTATGTGGGGGGGCGTGGTGTGTATGTGGGGGGGCGTGGTGTGTATGTAGGGGGGCGCGGTGTGTATGTAGGGGGGCGCGGTGTGTATGTGGGGGGCGCGGTGTGTATGTGGGGGGGCGGTGTGTATGTGGGGGGGCGGTGTGTATGTGGGGGGGCGCGGTGTGTATGTGGGGGGGCGCGGTGTGTATGTGGGGGGGCGCGGTGTGTATGTGGGGGGGCGCGGTGTGTATGTGGGGGGGCGCGGTGTGTATGTGGGGGGGCGCGGTGTGTATGTGGGGGGGCGCGGTGTGTATGTGGGGGGGGGCGCGGTGTGTATGTGGGGGGGGGCGGGGTGTGTATGTGGGGGGTGGTGTGTATGTGGGGGGGTGGTGTGTATGTGGGGGGACGTGGTGTGTATGTGGGGGGTGGTGTGTATGTGGGGGGACGTGGTGTGTGTGTGTAGGGGGGTGGGTAGTGGTGTGTATGTGGGGGGAGCGTGGTGTGTATGTGGGGGGGGACGTGGTGTGTATGTGGGGGGGACGTGGTGTGTATGTGGGGGGGACGTGGTGTGTATGTGGGGGGGTGGTGTGTATGTGGGGGGGTGGTGTGTATGTGGGGGGGTGGTGTGTATGTGGGGGGTGGTGTGTATGTGGGGGGGTGGTGTGTATATAGGGGGGTGGTGTGAATGTGGGGGGACGTGGTGTGTATGTGGGGGGGTGGTGTGTATATGGGGGGGTGGTGTGTATATGGGGGGGTGGTGTGTGTGTGTAGGGGGTGGGGCGTGTTGTGTATGTGGGGGGGAGCGTGGTGTGTATGTGGGGGGGGCGTGGTGTGTATGTGGGGGGGGCGTGGTGTGTATGAGGGCGGGGGGGCCTGGTGTGAATGTGGGCGGGGGGGCGTGGTGTGTATGAGGGCGGGGGGGCGTGGTGTGTATGTGGGCGGGGGGGCGTGGTGTGTATGGGGCGGGGGGGCGTGGTGTGTATGTGGGCGGGGGGGCGTGGTGTGTATGTGGGAGGGGGGGCGTGGTGTGTATGTGGGCGGGGGGGCGTGGTGTGTATGTGGGCGGGGGCGTGGTGTGTATGTGGGCGGGGGGCGTGGTGTGTATGTGGGCGGGGGGGCGTGGTGTGTATGTGGGCGGGGGGCGTGGTGTGTATGTGGGCGGGGGGCGTGGTGTGTATGTGGGCGGGGGGCGTGGTGTGTATGTGGGCGGGGGGGCGTGGTGTGTATGTGGGCGGGGGGGCGTGGTGTGTATGTGGGCGGGGGGGCGTGGTGTGTATGTGGGCGGGGGGGCGTGGTGTGTATGTGGGCGGGGGGGCGTGGTGAGTATGTGGGCGGGGGGGCGTGGTGTGTATGTGGGCGGGGGGGCGTGGTGTGTATGTGGGCGGGGGGGCGTGGTGTGTATGTGGGCGGGGGCGTGGTGTGTATGTGGGCGGGGGCGTGGTGTGTATGTGGGCGGGGGGGCGTGGTGTGTATGTGGGCGGGGGGGCGTGGTGTGTATGTGGGCGGGGGGCGTGGTGTGTATGTGGGCGGGGGGGCGTGGTGTGTATGTGGGCGGGGGGCGTGGTGTGTATGTGGGCGGGGGGGCGTGGTGTGTATGTGGGCGGGGGGGCGTGGTGTGTATGTGGGCGGGGGGCGTGGTGTGTATGTGGGCGGGGGGGCGTGGTGTGTATGTGGGCGGGGGGGCGTGGTGTGTATGTGGGCGGGGGCGTGGTGTGTATGTGGGCGGGGGGGCGTGGTGTGTATGTGGGCGGGGGGGCGTGGTGTGTATGTGGGCGGGGGGCGTGGTGTGTATGTGGGCGGGGGGCGTGGTGGTATGTGGGCGGGGGGGCGTGGTGTGTATGTGGGCGGGGGGCGTGGTGTGTATGTGGGCGGGGGGCGTGGTGTGTATGTGGGCGGGGGGGCGTGGTGTGTATGTGGGCGGGGGGGCGTGGTGTGTATGTGGGCGGGGGGGCGTGGTGTGTGTGTGGGCGGGGGGCGTGGTGTGTATGTGGGCGGGGGGGCGTGGTGTGTATGTGGGCGGGGGGGGCGTGGTGTGTATGTGGCCGGGGGGGCGTGGTGTGTAAGTGGGCGGGGGGGCGTGGTGTGTATGTGGGCGGGGGGGCGTGGTGTGTATGTGGGCGGGGGGGGCGTGGTGTGTATGTGGGCGGGGGGGGCGTGGTGTGTATGTGGGCGGGGGGGGCGTGGTGTGTATGTGGGCGGGGGGGCGTGGTGTGTATGTGGGCGGGGGGGGGCGTGGTGTGTATGTGGGCGGGGGGGCGTGGTGTGTATGTGGGCGGGGGGGCGTGGTGTGTATGTGGGCGGGGGGGCGTGGTGTGTATGTGGGCGGGGGGGCGTGGTGTGTATGTGGGCGGGGGGGCGTGGTGTGTATGTGGGCGGGGGGGCGTGGTGTGTATGTGGGCGGGGGGGGCGTGGTGTGTATGTGGGCGGGCGGGCGTGGTGTGTATGTGGGCGGGGGGCGTGGTGTGTATGTGGGCGGGGGGGGGGCGTGGTGTGTATGTGGGCGGGGGGGGCGTGGTGTGTATGTGGGCGGGGGGGGCGTGGTGTGTATGTGGGCGGGGGGGGCGTGGTGTGTATGTGGGCGGGGGGGGGCGTGGTGTGTATGTGGGGGGGGGCGTGGTGTATGTGGCGGGGGGCGTGGTGTGTATGTGGGCGGGGGGGGCGTGGTGTGTATGTGGGCGGGGCGTGGTGTGTATGTGGGCGGGGCGTGGTGTGTATGTGGGCGGGGCGTGGTGTGTATGTGGGCGGGGCGTGGTGTGTATGTGGGCGGGGGGGGGCGTGGTGTGTATGTGGGCGGGGGGGGTGTGGTGTGTATGTGGGCGGGGGGGCGTGGTGTGTATGTGGGCGGGGGGGGCGTGGTGTGTATGTGGGCGGGGGGGCGTGGTGTGTATGTGGGCGGGGGGGCGTGGTGTGTATGTGGGCGGGGGGGCGTGGTGTGTATGTGGACGGGGGGGCGTGGTGTGTATGTGGGCGGGGGGGGCGTGGTGTGTATGTGGGCGGGGGGGGCGTGGTGTGTATGTGGGCGGGGGGGGCGTGGTGTGTATGTGGGCGGGGGGGGGGCGTGGTGTGTATGTGGGCGGGGCGTGGTGTGTATGTAGGGAGGCGTGGTGTGTGTGTGTGTGGGGGCGCGTGGTGTGTATGTGGGCGGGGCGTGGTGTGTATGTGGGCGGGGCGTGGTGTGTATGTGGGCGGGGCGTGGTGTGTATGTGGGCGGGGGGGCGTGGTGTGTATGTGGGCGGGGGGGCGTGGTGTGCATGGAGGGACAGTGTACTATAGGAACTACTTTTCAGTCATTTAGCTGTGACCAAGAGGCCGGTGCTGGGAGGAGGAGGGAGCGGGGGGGGGGGGGGGACCCGGACCTACCTGCCACTCACCTTGAAGAAAATCACTCGGCCATCCCCCCAACACACGTGTTTCCTCGTCACAAACCTTTAGGTGCCAGGCTTGGATTCACCCCACCAGGAATCCTTATTCGATATGGTGACAATCACACATGCTATTCTAAACCATATACTGTACTATTCGAGCTACAACAATATTTTAGAGAGAAATTAGAAAAAACAAATAAGAGGTCATTAAAAAATTGGTCAATCATTTAAGTCCCGCCAACATTACCTGCAACCGTGACAACTCAGGTGCTGGGGCGGTAATGTACTGTAACACCAATTTTTACCCACTGTGGCCACATCTTACACTCGTTGACAAAACAAAACTATACTATATACGTGTTTCTGGCACTAATGCACGAACTCTACCACACGTATGTGATGACCCCTGTAGTGTAAAAACCCGCCATCTGGTGTAGATGTGTCATAGTTTAGCCTGAGTGGGGCTGTGTAACCAGTGGGGTTCCCCAAGGGTCAGTACTAGGCCCACTCTTGTTCATAATTTACATAAACGATCTAGATACTGGGATCAGCAGTGACATAAGCAAGTTTGCGGATGACACCAAAATAGGGCGGCAGATTAATTCAGGGCAGGATGCAAATGCACTACAGGAGGATTTAAATAAAGTGCAGGGGTTGTCAGAAAAATGGCAAATAAAATTCAACACCAGCAAGTGCAGCGTACTTAATATTGGAAGAACAAATACTGTCAATGTATACAGCCTTAACAACATCAACCTAGAAATCGACTTGTGAAAGAAACTTGGGGTACTTGTAAGTCCGGACCTACGGCCTAGAAAACAGTGCGTTAGTGTTCGAAATAAGGTAAACAGAGTATTAGGTTTTATATATAGAAGTGTAAGTAATAAGAGTGCAGAGGTCTTATTGCAACTATATCTTGCGCTAGTCAGGCCGCACCTCGATTATGCGGTTCAGTTCTGGTGCCCTTATTATAGAATGGATATCAAATCACTGGAGTCGGTGCAGCGAAGAATGACGAAAATGATTCCGGGACTTAGAAACCTACCATATCAAGATAGGTTAAAGAAACTAAACTTCCATTCCCTAGAAAGACGAAGAGTGCGGGGAGATATGATAGAAGTATTTAAGTGGGTGAAAGAAATCAATAAAGGGGATATAGATAAAGTTCTTATAATATCAGAGCAGGATAGGACTCGTAGCAACGGATTTAAGTTGGATAAGTTTAGGTTTAGGAGAGAGATAGGAAGGAACTAGTTCACAAATAGGGTGGTGGACGAGTGGAACAAGCTGGACAGTTTTAAAAGGAGGCTGGATCGATTCATGGATGATAGAGAGTGGTAGTAACTCTCGACAGGAGCTGCCATGCACAGGCCAACCGGCCTATTGCAGACTCCTTATGTGCTTACGTTCTTATGTTCTTTTAAAGTACTGTACTCATAATAACACCTCTGTATTCAGTCTTACCAGGACATATCTGTATTCGTAAAGATACATCTAATATTCCCAAGATAAACTTGAATACATAGCTAACACTCAGTACAGTAGTATATCTATATTCATTCCATATACTTATACAGCTGGCACCTTGAGACTATATACATCAATAGATTAAACAGAGACGAAAGAGACATGGTACAAGAAGGACATCTTTTATTAGTATAGTAAGTATAAAGAACACTGGGACATATTTAGGAAGCATTGTTTCTTCTCTTACTGTCAATGAACCTACTGTGCTGATTGTGAAAATAGACACTGTGTAGTTGTAATAATGCAAACTTGCAATTAAATAAACACAAAGTGTGTAATACTGAACGCTAAAGCAGCCAAGACACACCATATAAAACACCACCTGCTTGTAATTAAAATACACCTGTACTCACCAGGACATATCTGAATTGGAAGCGAGCCTCCAGCATCTTGATCTTTCGCTGTCCGTTACCTATGGTGGCGCTGACGGCGGCGTGGACGAAGAAGGGCGGGAGAGACGCCCTTCTTACCTCCACTAACACTAAACACCTAAGTGGTGACTCGGCCACAGCGCCACACACACTACCACCGCCGCCGCCTGCTGCTGCCTCGGTGAGGCCTTGACCACGCTGGTGTTTCTCTCCACACTTCCAGGAGACGACGGTGAGGAGTGGCCCAGCACACTAGGACACTGTCAACACACTGGCCTCGCTGTGTCCCATATTCTACAAGCTCTCTTTACACTCACCACTATTATTTTCTAATTTTGGTGTGTTATTTAGAGCTTTCTATAAATTTTCAATCTTATTTTTTTGCTGCTAATGTTTTTTTCTGAGCTTCACCGTTTCACATTATATTATTTCCATAACGCTTTATTCCCATTGATATATTAATACTTGTTAATATACAAATGGAGATTTGCTGTGTAAGATGAGTTTTACGTGAGATCATTTGGACATTTATACAGTTCTATGTTACTACGGTGACTACTGTACCACACAGTTTGTGCCAGTCTGCACACACTCACGAGCCAACACTTTTACCCTCTACGGTTCTCGCTCATCAGACGCAACACTGTCATCCTCCACACTACCCAAGCCTATCACCCTCATCTTCAATATTATGTGCACCATGACCATCCATAAGCGACTTGGCCCAAAACTGTGTTGAGTTATATATCCTGACCTAGCTGTTATACCCGGTGTTGTCCGGGTATGCCTTTTACGATGTAGAGTTAACCAGAATGCGTGCAGCAACACAGCCAATGTACGTCCTTGGCTAAAATTGTGCACATGCAAAAATAACCATAGAAATTTCAGCTCTGAATTAAATTTTGGTCGTGCACAGCAAAGAATTAGAAAAAAATATGTTTTAATGAGAGGAAATTCTACTTTTGGGGTTGGGGCCAACAACTGGGAGCAACCCCCCTTCCCCACCCCCCCAAAAAATCGACCTTCGGGACACTTCTGGGGTGCAGGGGAATTTTCATGCCATATTTCAGCTCTCTTCAAACTTTAGTCAGGCATTGCAAACCACACAAACAAACAGACAATATTTTTCTCGTCATGGCTTTGTATTCAGTAGTGATTAATTCTGTGAAAAAGTGCCAAGTAGAGAAGTTGTTGGGTCGTCCCGCGGAAACAACGACGTTAACCAGGGACACCCCCCCCCCCCCCCTCCCAAAAAACAAAAGATCACTCCCCGGACACGTACAATAACGCTGGATCTAAACCTAAACTACGCCGCTTGAAAGACAAATCCCCCCTGTTATAACACCCACTAAATATACCATGATTGTCATTTCAATTTTCTTTTCTTACAAAGACTCTGGAGGCGTTTACGAGGCTCAAGTATATTTCTTGCCTTCAGAAACTTGCAGAACAATAGAATGTTTCTGCCGTGATGTTGTGGCTCAAACACTACAATAGGAGGTGACAATGGGCGGGTGAGGGCCGTTCACAACGTCAGCGGCACACACTACCAGTCGACCCCTCGATGGTGTGGGTGTGTTGTTACGGACACATTTACTATCCCGGTCTTCTGCGTGTACAGAAGAGAGCATCACGAATAACAGCAAAAGTATCACATCGCTCAGATTGTTATGGTGACGGCGCTACAGCGAGACTTGGTGGTGACGTTGAAGGGTACATGTATCGCAGTTCTTAAGGTACAGTACGTCATTATATACTGTTTCTCACTGTAGCTGTGATGAGTAACGCCGGTAATGGTGACAGAGAGGGTCGTGAAAGTCGGAGATGTGGTGGTGAGGAGCACTATCATCACAAGTGGTGTTGGCAGTGAGTCATGATGATGGTGTTGACTAAGAGAGGGAGAGTGCGAGTAGCAACGTGGACAATACAGCAACTAGATGTGGTGAAGGAAATCATGCAGAAACTCTGTGTGTCTGATATGGTGAAGGTACTGTACTGCAGCAGGAAAGAACATATATACCAGACGAATGTGGTAGTACAGTAACGTATTTAGAAGTAAATATAAAAAATGACCGACTAGAACAGCTAACACAAACAAGAATAGCCCCCTCCTCCCCTCAAGTGATATGATGCAAAATTTGTTTTACTATTTCTGGCACGTCAATACCTGCCAAGGGCGAACCGGAAGTTAGCCTCCGCAACCATTAGGGTAACCAACACACACACAAGGTAACAGCTGGTGGTGGTGGCTCATGTGGATACGTTACACTCCCCTCAACCCTCACACCAGTTATACAGATAAACATAAAAATATTGAAAACTTAATTTTTTTTTTGTTTTTTAATTATTGTTACCATAAACCAGCCGAGTCTCACGTAACAATAAATACGACGATAAGGACGTTGTTGCCCTTATCGCTGTGCCTTGTTCGTCACTAATATCTACTGAGTTGTCTTAACTTTCTGTAAACAATGCATCACCTTGCTGACAGTTGTAACTCACTAACCAGCAAAACAAATTTTCCTCGAATATTTAGTTTTTACTTTAAAGTCCTTCAACAATAGTTTATTTGTGTGTTGTTGTTGCTTTATATTCTGGTTGTTCTGCCGCAGTTAATAAGCACCGACCACAAGTCTTGGTGTATTAGAACAAGACAACTTCTAGGTTAAAAAACAAATAATACTCTGTTGTTGTGTGTATATATAAAGCCACAACTGCTGATCACTCGGCCACGGTGGGGTAAAACGCACATACGCGCGCGCACACACACACAAAATGCCAAGATTTTTTTAACTGCGCTGGAGCAAGACGGGAAGACGGAAAAGTCAAGACAGGATCTGCCACCCTTCACACATTCCCTCGTGAATCACCGGTGTTGTCACACTCACTGTACAACGTGTAAACAAATAGAGGCATTGTGTTCGTTTGTGTGTGTGTGTTTCTTCTTGATGTTTCATTAAGCCTTTTCCTGCCGCTTTTCACAGTAGTCTTGCGCCACTTTCCCTATTATTCCCGTTTCATCGAGGTCTGTGCACCCCTTGATCCATCCCACACAACAGATGGGAGGATACAAGATATCAGCCACACAGAAATAACCCATCAGTGAGAGGGAACACAACTCAGCCCACGTGGCGGCACTATGATACAAAGGTAAATACAGACGCTTCAGGGCCTCAGCCTCCACACTACTGTACTGTACCACCACCTGCACTCCCCACACTACCGCAGAAATAATCCACATCGCCATCACCATTACCCAACGCCACACTTATCTGGTCTTAACCAACAGCCGGTGACGTAAGCACCTCCCCAGCGATGACACGCCGGAGAGATTCATCTTTCCAAATCTACTATCACGAGCAGCAAGGTGGCCAGCACCCCCTCACCCTCCATGCACAAGTGGCTACAGACAATAAAGGAGATAATCGCTGATCCGAATAGTGACAATAGAGACGTGACTCTCCACCCCACTCCATTCCTCTCCCCCCACTCCATACAACCTCCCCTTCACCATACTTCCTTTCTCCCTACCTCCTCTTACTCCCTCTCTTCACCCCATTATCACACTTCCTACACCCACCTCACTCCCTCCCATCCTCCCCCACTCCATCCCCCCAAGCCAATGCCTTTCTCATACCCGTGAATAAGTTGAGAAACAAAGTTATTTGGCGGTCTAGTGATCAATAAACAAACGGATAATGCTTAGTGACCTTCAGGGGTGCAATGAAGGAGGACTTTCCAGGAAGTGTCTGGAGGACGATGAGGAGGAAAGGAGATCAGAACTCTGTCAGGCTTACTGAAGGTGGAGGGGTGGAGGGGTGGAGGGATGGAGGGGTGAAGGGGTGGAGGGATGAAGGGGTGGAGGGATGAAGGGGTAGAGGGGTGGAGGGGTGGAGGGATGAAGGGGTAGAGGGGTGGAGGGATGAAGGGGTAGAGGGGTGGAGGGGTGGAGGTGAAGGGAAGAAGGGCTGGAGGTGACGGGGTGGAGGTGAATAGGTGGACGTGAAGGGGGCGGAGGTGAAGGTAACTAGGTGGAGGGGTTAAGGGTTGGAGGTGAAGGAGGTAACTCAAGGATAAGTGGCACTCACAGTAAGTGGATACAGTTTATAAACACGAATTCTCAGAACGACCATCAAGCACCATAAACAAGGACTGTAGTGTGAGGGGAGGAAGAACTCGTACCTCGAACTGAACATGGACAGTGACATGCTGCCTGCAGGGTAGTGACCAGGCGAGCCAAGTGCAGCCGAAGGATTTTATGTAAGAAGTTAGTCTCAAGACACACTAACGCTGGGAGTCACCCCCTGAACGAGTGTCGCGTCCGTTTCTTTTAATTCCTCCCCGGGTAAGCGTTTATCCCGTGCAATAGAGTAAGCCAGAACAGATATTGGTGAGAAAAAGTTATCCAGAAATGATATGTTTATAGTACTGCTTCAAAAAGGATTCATATCAACAGCTAAAACGTTATGAGCGCCAGCACAAAAACACACACACACGCAAATGCAAGAACACGCGCGCGCGCACACACACACATATATGCAAGAACGCGCGCGCGCACACACACACACGCATATGCACGCACAAGCACACACGCGATGTCACTAAAAATAAACCCCGATGACAAGTACAGTAACATCAGCTTAACTAGTGAATGTGCCAGAGGCAGCACCATGACGCAGCCGCTCTTAAACACGACAGGAATACAGCTTCAGCCCTCACCTACTGCACCTACTGAGAGAAAACTTATATTTTATTTCTCCTGTGTTTCGTCAGGCGTATAATGATATATATATATATATATATATATATATATATATATATATATATATATATATATATATATATATATATATATATATATATATTTTATGAAAATCCACAATGAAAACGTGGATAAGATAAATCTTGATAAAATCACACGGGAAAATGGAAACAACGGAGTACCTTAGCTTTCGTCTTTATTCAAGACATCTTCAGAGGCAACTGGATTACATGGACAGAGAGAGGCTTAAATATACAGGGTGACCTAAAAACATGAGGTCAGGTCAAAATGATGACATCCACTAATCCCCACACCAACACACACGTAGAGGAGCTTAAGAGAAGGGTGGTGACGTGACTAGTCAAGTCAGGTCAGAAAAAAGGGGGCCCACAAAATAACTCATACATCTAGATCAAAGGTTTTTAAAGCATTTTTAACCTTGGGCCACTGACAAATAAATTTATGTAACATATTATCGGTTTTGAACTGACCATCACGAAGGTTTATTGATTTTAATTCCTTAATCAAACTAGCTTCAACAAGAAGTCTTTCTGTGACACAAGATGATTTGAAAACTTCTAAGCTTTTTTCCCAAGCAATGGGGTGATTATTATTCCTAACATGAACGAACAAGGCACTGCTTTCAGATGCAGTTCTAATATTATACTTATGTTGTTTGATTCTAAGCTGCAGTGTTTTTCCTGTCTGACCTACATAATTACAATTACATTTGCTACATGGAATACAATAAACACTACCATTTACATTCAAACTTGGGCTATTCCTTATTAACATATTAGTAATGGTTGAGTCATACTTGAAAACAACATTAATATTTAGAAGCTTGAGGGACCGAACTAACGGGACAAATTCATTACGATAGGGCAGAGTCAAAATATTCTTAAGTGTAGGAACTTGTCTGGTTTGAGAGGAATGAAAGGATTTTTTAGGCCTATTAAAACAACGATCAACAAACACAGAAGGGTACCCAAGTTTATGTGCAATAGAACGAATGTGTTTCAATTCATCGTCAATAAATTCAGTCACAAATACGCAGACATCTTAGGAACATAACAGAAAAAACTGACATTTTGGTAGACTCAAGGTGATTCGATAAAAAGTGAATGAAACTGTCTACCTGTGTGGGCTTTCTATATACCTTGAATTTATAGTTTTGGCCATTTCTCATGATAAGCATATCAAGAAATGGAAGGGATTCATTTATTTCTCTTTCAATTTTGAACGTGATACTAGGGACAATATTATTAAGTTTGTCTAAAAATTCAAATGGGTCACTGTTTTTAGGCCAAAGACAAAGAACATCATCAACATATCTATACCATGGAGGAATAAAGTCCACTACTGACACCACATACGAGGCACGGGCAGTTTCCCAATGAGGTTCACGGCGCCATCAGCTCGATGAACAGGCTTTGTGTGAAATATAACAGAGTCTAGAACTGCTTTTAGTGTCCTTGTGGGCTAGCCGGTAAGCGTTCCCTAGGGCCACCCAGTAGGTCGAGGGTTTGATTCCTTGCTGGTGAGGTCGTTGATTATATGTTCAAAGTCCGCGTGTTAAATGGACTAAAAATGAAGTATATATATGTACCTCGCGTTTCATACCAGCTGGATTCGGTAAAATGCTACTGACACCACATACGAGGCACGGGCAGTTTCCCAATGAGGTTCACGGCGCCATCAGCTCGATGAACAGGCTTTGTGTGAAATATAACAGAGTCTAGAACTGCTTTTAGTGTCCTTGTGGGCTAGCCGGTAAGCGTTCCCTAGGGCCACCCAGTAGGTCGAGGGTTCGATTCCTTGCTGGTGAGGTCGTTGATTATATGTTCAAAGTCCGCGTGTTAAATGGACTAAAATGAAGTATATATATGTACCTCGCGTTTCATACCAGCTGGATTCGGTAAAATGCTACTGACACCACATACGAGGCACGGGCAGTTTCCCAATGAGGTTCACGGCGCCATCAGCTCGATGAACAGGCTTTGTGTGAAATATAACAGAGTCTAGAACTGCTTTTAGTTTCCTTGTGGGCTAGCCGGTAAGCGTTCCCTAGGGCCACCCAGTAGGTCGAGGGTTCGATTCCTTGCTGGTGAGGTCGTTGATTATATATATATATATATATATATATATATATATATATATATATATATATATATATATATATATATATATATATATCGTAAAGGGGACATTCATAGTGTGTTTATGGATCACTACCACATCCAGTCAGATAACATGTAAATTAGTTGGTACACCTGTGATATAGTTTATACATAAGACAAGCGTGAGAAAAACACACACCCACACACATCCTTGACCACCGAAGGGTCAAGACGTACCTGGCGCTCCCCTCAGAGCAGCCAGGTCAACTGTTAAGTTGCCCCATACCAACTCCCTCCTCCCCACCGGAATATCAACATGTTCTCGCCAGAAGTTACTATTTCATTTAGGAAAGGAATGGAATCAGTGTTAAACAGAGGTGAACATTGGTGAACAGTGCTTAAGTCAGTGAGAACAACTCAACTGTAACAGTCGTACCCAAGTTAACCTTCACACAGTGAGGTCCCAGGTACCCAGTGATAACGGCCCGTGAGACCCAACAACCAGCGATGTGTTAATCCGTCTATGATAGGAAGGCCTGGGACCACACCTCACTCGTATAACACCATCTGTGAGGGAATTACTACACCACGTGAGGCCCCTCATAACACCATCTGTGGGGGAATTACTACACCACGTGAGGCCCCTCATAACACCATCTGTGGGGGAATTACTACACCACGTGAGGCCCCTCATAACACCATCTGTGAGGGAATTACTACACCACGTGAGGCCCCTCATAACACCATCTGTGAGGGAATTACTACACCACGTGAGGCCCCTCATAACACCATCTGTGAGGGAATTACTACACCACGTGAGGCCCCTCATAACACCATCTGTGAGGGAATTACTACACCACGTGAGGCCCCTCATAAGACCATCTGTGGGGGAATTACTACACCACGTGAGGCCCCTCATAACACCATCTGTGGGGGAATTACTACACCACGTGAGGCCCCTCATAACACCATCTGTGAGGGAATTACTACACCACGTGAGGCCCCCATAACACCATCTGTGAGGGAATTACTACACCACGTGAGGTCCCTCCTAACACCATCTGGGAGGGAGTTACTACACTACGTTTTTGCTGTTCAACACCTACAATAATCTATATGTTCACTGTATGTTCCTTTACCTTTCTCTAATGAAGGCTTTTGTTAAACCACCAATGTGTGTAATAAGTCATTTATGTCCAATGTATATTTTCAGCCTTCGGGCTGCAGAACTTTTTCAATAAACCGTTAATTATTATTATAATTATCACACACACACACAGTTTAGACTAGTTTAGTCTGTAACCAGTATAGCAACCAGAGTATTATACACTATGGATGACTAAGTTTTCAGTGTACACTTTACACTGACCTGCAGGGGTCAGATGTTTTCATAGCAAGCATATAGTACGCATTTAGCAAGCATTTATTTAGCCTGCTCAAACGCAGCTGTTTTAGTCACGTACACGGTCTGGCGACAGTGTGTCCACCAGAGATGTGACTAGATCACCTCTGAAGCTCATTACTTATTTAATTAAAGACTCCTACTTGATAACTAGGTACATTGATTATCACTTGAAGACTTCCAAGTATTTGATGTAAATTATTAGTTAGATATTTGCAACATCAATTAAGGATGATTCACGGCTTAACGAGATCATTTTCTAGACAGCCATTTCAGTAATGCTCCTGACAGTGATTCAGGTGTTCATGCCAAGGAATTGACTCATACCGACCCTCCCTGCTGGTAGAAGCTTGAACCCACGTGACGTCATTGTTAGTTAGCCCCAGAGTGGGTCCGCCCTAGACACACCACCCAGTTGTGATCTAACACTGAGCATTTGAAGGAGAGACCACCTCAGTCATAGCAGATCTAACTCTGAGTATTACCTCAGAACTAAACGCTCTAACACTGCTCTCGCCTCAGTATTAGATCAAGTGGCCAGCCCTCTCTGTAGATACAAGTGTAAATAAATATATATAGACATAACAATTTGTATCCGTCCACCCATCTCTGTGAATTGAACTAACAGACTTTTGTGAACGATTCTGCAAACTTCTGGATATAAGTGTGAGTCTTCAGGAGAAATTTACACACACACACACACACACACACACACACACAGATGGAGTAAAAGTATTGGGGGAATCTTTAAAATGTACACTCGTAATTCCGTTCCGTATGGCGGCAATTCCTAGTGAGGTGTGACTATACACGTCAGACTGCCGCCGCTACCACTGTGTACCACCACCACCACCCACGACGCGTTATGTCTTCCACCACACTAAGCAACTAATGGTGACTCACTCATCTCAACACCGACAACCTTCTCCCTCCTCATCCTCCGTCTCTACCTCTCCCTCCTCCACCTCCGTCTCTACCTCTCCCGTCTCTACCTCTCCCTCCTCCACCTCCGTCTCTACCTCTCCCTCCTCATCCATCTTCACCTCCTCCATGTCCTCCTCCTTCCCCATCTCCTCCTCCACCTCATCTCTCTCCCACTGTGTGTTCAAACAGTATAAACACTCCAAGTCATCTCGGGGTCCTCCTTTCAACACGGCAGGAACACACTTCACTGTCTCAGATCGATATTATGGGTGTTGGGCCATAAAAACAAAACAACAACGGGAAAAAACACGTTGCCGGAAAAACTCATTTCCCATAATATATTACGGATTATGTGAAGATTAACCAAGTTTATCCCACATTAAGATTAACCACCCAAACGCTAACCTAATCTAACCAAAACATAACGTAACATTATATAATTTCACCCGTCCTACCCCTAACCCTAGGTAGCATTAGGTTATTTAATTAATCATCAGGTGAAATAGGCCCCGGGAAGGGGAGGGGGGAATTTGCATGTGATCCTATAGCTAATTAACCTGCCAAGGAAGATGTCTCGCGATAACTAATCCTGATTTACCCCTACTATAGGTCCTGTCCTGGCTGGAGGTGGGGGGGGGGGGGGTAGCTTCGAGACAAAAACCAGTGGTGGAGATTTCAAGGGGGTGGCAGCGAGTGATCCAAGGGGGTGGCTGTAACTGTACCTTAGAGCGAGGGGACTGGCCCGCCGCCTCACCGCTCCCCCCCCCCCCCTTCCCCTCAAGTCACGCTCGGCACCTGACACCCCTCAATTGTACATAAACCCACATAATGTCATACTTAACCAGTGGCGTGTGTTGTGGAGCAGTGTTTACCTTAGTAACGGTAGGTGGCTGGAGTCGAGGGGTGGGGTCACTCTTACCAAGCTATCCCAGAAAATAAGTGCTAATAAACTTACTGTCGTATCATCTAAGAGCCTCCCAATTTAACCTAACCATGAGGCTCGGGATCTGTAAGGACTGAAGCTGATTAGCACTGATTAGAACGGGGGGGGGGGGGGGGGTTTCGAGTCGAGTCACCAAAAGAAGGCCAATACTGTCAGAAGGCGCGCCAATATTCTTCTAGTCCATCCTCTTTAACTATAGGGTGAATGTGAACGTCAGGCAGAGTTTTAACGATAGGGAGCCTTAGTACCAGAACACGCCACAAGAGGGTACGAGATACCCCGGCGTGAGGAACTTCTCCACACCAACCCTGGAAAGTCTGTAACCTGTAAAGTGACCCTAGTGTCCGTAAAACAAGTTGGATGGGAACACATTCGGCTTAACCGGCACGACTCGTTTATCAGGACACCCAAGAGTATAAAACAGCACAACACCACCTTCCCCACACCTGTTCATCACTATATCATATCTCGAGGCTGTTCTTATGTTCTCTCTAACAAGTTCTTCACTCATGTTATGCTACAAGACATATCCCTCATAACCTGCTCTACTTAAAACCTGTAACACATTTCTGCTGCAATACACCAGCAGCCTCATGTTGTTTTCATGTATCTGCCCGATATAAATTGCAAAATATCGACGACTACTGCTGCTGCTGCTACTAGTCGACCCTCCCTACTGTCACCACAAAACGCTACCTAAAGAGAACAACCGATTAAGAGAAACACTTAAAAAATATATATATATTTTCTTCAAGATATGTCAGGAGTCAAGAAAATGGGTTTCTCCGCACGCACGCACGCACGCACCAGTTATTGTGTACCCAAGGTAACACTCACTGCAACCCAGAGACCCTCACAGTAATGTTCACCCCCACCACTATTGTATCCTTACCTCCCACACCGCGTCATAACAAAGTTATCTTCACCTACTGTTTCAACAGACCGTTCATCTCTACCCCCCCCCCCCATACCACCTCAATGACCTCGTCCTGCCTATAACGGTGACCTGCTCATAAAAATACAGCTATGACCTCCCTGTAAAAATCTCCCCCACCTTCTCCCTCCGCCATTACACACCTCTGGCTCTCGCCCTGACCCCTTGGGTGCAGGTGAAGGTACGGACCCTGTTGCCATAGTTCCGGCCATGTCAATCCTACACCACTGTCAGAAGGTTGCCATAGCTTCCCATCAATGTCAACACACACGTCCATACTCCAATGTTGCCAGAAAGTTGTCAGAACTCCAACTTTGCTGTTGTCAGAGGGTTGTCAATACCCCACCGTTGCCAGTAGGGTCTCAAGAGCTCAGCCGATCATCACCTCAGCTCTACATCCTCCACATTATACCTCAACCTCGTACAGATAAAACACCTTACAACTTTCTCCCAGTTCTCAGTCATTACCTATGAAATAAGTACTTGATGTGTGCAGTCAGCCCAACCTTGAGCTGTAAAACACGAGAAACTGTGTGTGTGTGTGAAGAGCTTAACACACACACACACACACAGCCAAATTTCTATAATGAAGAAAAAAACAGAACTTGTACAACTAAACATAACCTAATTCAACCTAACCTAATCTAATTAATTTTAAATAATATCTAATTAACCTAACTTATCCTAATTAAACCAAACTTAACCAAAGTTAAACTAATTCAACGTAACCTAACTTAATCTAATTCAATATTAACCAAATCTAAATCAACCTAGCCTAATTTAAACCTATTTCAGGATAGTCTACAGGCACAGTAATCAAATTCAACCTAACCTGACCTACAGTATGTCAAACCAAACATATTTTATTCAACGTAAAAGACCATAATGTAAGCTAATCAAGCCCAATACAACCTAATTCAGCCTGATTCACCATAACCTAACCTAAGCTAAATCAACCCCAGTCAGCCTAACCTTATCTGAAGCAGCCTAAACTAACTTAAATGAACCTACAAAGTCAAGCGATCGAGTGGTGAAAATAACAACGGTGAACGTTAACCCTGAATTACCCAAGGAAAAATACATCGACCATCATCACTACCACCAGCTTGAAGCAACACAGACCATTGGGGAGAACAGAGGTACCATACAGGGGAGAGACAGACGGAGCCCTGCCTACTGCTTTCACTTGGTCCTCCTGCGGGTGTTCACTTGCCGTGACTCAACCCTCTCCCACTCCCTCCCTCCCCTGCACCAACCGCTTGCATCCATGCAGTAACCGGTGCTTCAGTTGCAAGAATCACTACTGTTGCAGTACAGACAATTCTGTAGCGCGGTTCCTGGAGCTCCTGTTCCGGGTAGAGGACTAAGAGCAACTGGGAAAGCAGGCAGGTGAGGCTCTCGTGAAGATGAAGGTAAGTGGGAAGTGAAGGGGGTGCATGTTGACGTAGGTACTGTACCTGCTTGCGAGGTAGTGCCACACCCGTGACCACCGCTACCACGGCTCACGGCACTACACACTTCCGCCACCGAATAACGCTTCAACTCTCTCACTAATATATATATATATATATATATATATATATATATATATATATATATATATATATATATATATATACAGTATATATATATATATATATATATATATATATATATATATATATATATATATATATATATAAAATGGTTGCCCCTCGTGTATGAACTGTGTGTAACACACATAATTATATAACATATATTATTATATCAGGTTATATTATACACATATCGACAACTATAAAGCGAGGAATACGTTAACTAAGAACATCCTGTGTACCTCGTATTGTGTCAGGTCGTGGAGCTACAGGCCACCTAAGGGACCTTGGGCCAAGGCGGGCACAACAGTTCACTTGGGAGACCCGGCGCCACAGTATCACAAATCACCAGTACAGAATGACCAAGCGCTGCGGTACACAGATGAGCCTGGTGACTGGGCTACAACGTGGCACCGTACTCACTGCAGCAGCACCACACACTCCTCCTGCCACCTACCCAGTGCTCTTTAGTACCATTTGTCAAAGATGCTACAACCTCAAGATATAGATGATGACGATAATAATAATAATAATAATTTATAATAATTTATAATGTCTTAAAGGACTTAAAAGTATGTGTTAAGGATGGCCTGACCAAACACCATAATTCTTAACATTAAACAGGTAATGAGATATACCAGCTCCCCTTTGTGTGCTCGTCCACCGAAAGACTGATCCACTATCGGCAAATGCACCCAGTAGTGCACTCACTTACGGCTAAAGCCAGTACACAGGGAAATATCCCACATCCTCGGCGAAGAACAGAATCCAGGACCATTTGTGTGAGAAACGAAAACTGTACCGCTGAACAACTGTGAAAAGATTGACAATAACAACTACGATAATACTACAGGTATCGCCATTCACTAATAAAATATTCATTGCCGAAGGAGCGTGTGGAGAGTAAGACTTAGCCACCCTACACACCAGGCGTGGGAGGGCCGTGAGTAAGAGCAGTATTCAACTTAAGCGTTGAGCCCCACACAAGAGGCTGCAATACCTCCACCCCCCCCCCCCCCCCAGGCTCGTGTTAATGTGAACAAGCTCGTTCAGTGTGTTAGTCTAGCGGCGAGGTAACTGTACCACCGTCCTCACTTCCTGCCCCTCACCGCCATCACACACCGTTTCCCTGTCTACCTCCCAGCATTATGGGGTCCTGATCCTCAAACGTTCTTACGCTAAACATTTCTCGAGATTCAAGATATAAGAAAACATCTAATAGACGGACTATGAGATAAGGGCACAAAATATAAATCCCAAATGGCATCTAGTTACGCCGCGACTCTTCCTTTAATTTGATATGTTCTCCAACCTCTCGCCGCGAACTGTACGAGATCTTAACTACTGCAAACACTCCAAGTGGCATTCATAAACAACTAAATATTACCATAAATAACCCAAAGAGATCCACAACGATACAGTATGTTAATGAGTCTTCCACATACTCGAGATCGTATGTGACCAAAACCTCTCATACTAAAGAGATTTAATTAAAAGCCAAAAAATCTTCCAGGATCATACACTCCCCCGTACAGGAGAACACATCTCTCACTACAAGGATTAACTGAAAATATCGAGGTGTAGTGACTGGTACATGAACAAGAAGTGTAATAAGTGTGACGACAGGTGGAGTAATCGTGCACATCAGGGCTAGTGGCTGCTGGCCTCACACGCCACGACCTGGGACCAAGTTGACGCCCGTGACACCCTGCGGCAGACACCGCCCGTGACCACCACCACCTACAGAAATCGACAGTGAGGCCACGTGAAATAAATGCAACAATTGAGAGTGTGTGTGTGTGAGTTGTAACAGTAGAAAAAATTACCCACAGCGACAAATGACCTAATCCAAGGTGGTGGGGCTACTGGAGTCTGCAAACAATGTGGCACTTGTAATAACACGACACTCAGAGCAATACATACTCACTGGTAATATTGTTTGGTGAATTATGTAACGATAATAATCAGCAACAAACATAATATATTGTTTCTCACCATTGATCTTTTTTTTGTTATTATTATTATTATTTTGTTATCATTATTATTTTAGTATTTATATTTTATATTTTTATTATAAATTGATTTATTATGAATTATTATCATTATTAATTATCATTATTATATCCCCCCCCCCCCCCCCCCCCCAGGCCCCGATGTGGGTCAGTGACCTGTGCTCGGCTGGGCTAATCCCAGTGGAGAAAAAAAAGAAGAAGCTTATTACCCACAGAAAATAAAATAAAATCTCTCTCTCTCTCTCTCTCTCTCTCTGCCAGAACTGTCGTCTTTGACACACTCACTATCAAAAATGAAACCAAATAACTGGTACGAAGTACTGTACCTTTATATCAGTAGCCCCTCCCCCCCCCCCAATCGCAGGTGCAAGATTAACACCACTATCATGTTAGTTTATCACCACCACCTGCTTCTCTTACTCCGCGGTGCCACCAACACCGTGAGAACAGCGGTGACTATAGGCATGTCTCACTCCACCGCAAATGCTACACTCTGCCGCAAGAAGCTGCCAGCATGACTCTTACATAACCTATAACAAAAATTTTAACATCAAATATTTTTCGAAGTTTATGTAAAAAACTACAAAATGTGTGACAAGGTGAATACAAACAAGCTGACGATAATTACTTGTTACATCTTTGGATTTTCAATCAAGATTGATTTGAAAACACTTGACCTCCGTGACGGACACAATCTGTGTACGGGTTTGTTTGTTGTAAAAATTATTAACCCTTTAATAAGATAAGTGCAATGATGCGCCTAAGACACCACCATCTAGCTCAGCGTTAACCTTAAGTCACCAACAAACAAACTACAAGACACGCTTCTGAATGAATCAAAATACTGCACTACAGAGGTCGTTGAGGCATCACTCTCACCAACACCAAAGACTTGACAAAACTCTACAGCAGTTGTATGGGAAATATGGTCGTCTACGGGGCCTTGTCGCCGCAACTTCTTTAGTCAAAAGCCAACTAGTACCACAAGGTCTTGGAAAGCCAGAGCAGAGAGAGAGTGTTATTACTACACAGTGTGGTCAGCTCTGGCCCCCCACACTACCTGGTCTCCATCTAGGTATACTGTACACCACCACAGATACAGATGGCGGTACAGTATGGTCACGCATCACGTTAATGTGTGTGTGTTATCATTGTAATGTAAAGTACGTGAACACAACCTACACCTCACTCCAGTTTGTGTTACGAAGACACCCACAAACTAGTCCGCCTATAATGATTTTTTTCCACAGGTATCCAGAAGACAGTATCAGTACCCGGTAGGGATACATGTATGTATCCCACTACACGACTGTTCCTGTACTACACTGCGGGAGGACACGTGGGGATCACTAACACCCACCACTATACTGTACAAAAGGCTCTTCCGCACACCACTCACTCCCAACACTGACTGCCGACCCACACTCCTCGCTCCACGCCACACGCTCCCTCTCCACGCTCCTTGATTCTCCCTCCACAACACCACTCCCAGCACCTCCACAACACCACTCCCAGCACCCACACAACACCATTCCCAGCTCTTCCACAACACCACTCCCAGCACCTCCACAACACCACTCCCAGCACCTCCACAACACCACTCCCAGCACCTCCACAACACCACTCCCAGCACCTCCACAACACCACTCCCAGCACCTCCACAACACCACTCCCAGCACCTCCACAACACCACTCCCAGCACCTCCACAACACCACTCCCAGCACCTCCACAACACCACTCCCAGCACCTCCACAACACCACTCCCAGCACCTCCACAACACCACTCCCAGCACCTCCACAACACCACTCTCAGCACCTCCACAACACCACTCTCAGCACCTTCACAACACCACTCCCAACACCACAACACCACTCTCAGCACCTCCACAACACCACTCCCAGCACCCACACAACACCACTCCCAGCACCTCCACATAATAATAATAATAATAATAATAATAATAATAATAATAATAAATAAATATTCAATTGAAATACATATACGGTACATAAATATTGTTACATGAATAAACTTTGTGTTGTTACAGTGTTAAAGGAGGTAACGCACGGACCAGCCAGGACGACACAATTTGTCCACCAACGGTAACGGCATCTACGGTGTGCTCTCCATAACCCTTACGTGTGAGCCACCTTAACCTACCACACTCTACCAAGGACTATGTAAATCAAGTTCTACCTTCGATACAGCAATAAATCCAACATTTCTTTGTCCTAAACACACAAGATTAAATACTAACACTATTTGGGAGGAAGAGGTTGGGTTGGGTTAATGTTCCCTTTAGGTAAAATAAGCTGGGTAGAGATTCTTCAGGTAATGCGAAATATCTACTTTTTTTTTCCAATGTCTTAAACACACGAGAAAAAATACATAGAATTACCGTTCATAATTGACCAGCAGCCACTAGTTCTTGTAGTGCTTACGAAGAACATCTAAATATAAACTGACAGCCTTAAGACACTGCAAGTGAGTTCCAGAGGAGATCTAGGAAATATTGAACATTGGGTAAACCCGCGAAGTTACTTACATGTAAGCAGTTAGACCCAGCAAAACACACAAATATACGCGCGCGCACGTGCCACACACACAGTTTCCGTCTCCACCTCCTCCGCCGACTCAAGTCCCTCGGAGTTCCTGCACCCGAGCTCCTTAGTGTTTACTCAACATTCATACTTCCCAAGCTCACGTATGCCTCCCCTACCTGGTCTTCCTCCCTAAATGCCACACAAAGTAAACCCCTACAAAAAGGGCAAAAGAGGGCATGCAAAATTATTCTCTCCCCTTCCTACTCCACATATCATGAAGCGGTCAATACACTGACCCTCTCTGACCATCACCACGACCTCAACTGCAAATTTGGTGAGAAGCTTCTGCACCATCCTCGAGACCGGCTCCTACTACCACCCGAGATCCCTCGTCCGCGAATTGCTGTTTTGTTTGACACCACAACCGCACCCAGCCCATACGAGCACGTACTGATCGTTATAAGAACAGCCCAGTCCCAACCAATGTAAAAATTATCAACAACTCTAAATCAACCAGTGTATTCACTCCCAGTCAATCTTACCTTTTGCACTGTCACTATGTTGAAATGTCCTGCAGTATGACCTTCTCCCCACCTTGTTATTATATATCATGTGTATCACTTATGTTACATGTATATTATTTGTCAATCAAGAGACCCATTCCCCAATTATGTAACTGTATATTTTCAGCCTTCCGGCTGCCATTCTCTTTCAATAAACGTTATTATTATTATTACACACACTCTTAAATGACTGGCCCAGAAATACGTAGATTTACACAGAATAGCTAAACCCAGCCACATACATACTAGTACACAAATGAAGCACTGACCCACCAATGATCAGGTTTTACTGCATTTGTTATTTTGTAGGTAAGAAATATGCCGAATACAGAGTTCTTCTTACAGTTGACAGACACGCCCAGTTGTTATCATATTACAGTATTCTGAAGTTGGGAAGCAGTCAGCAAAATACGGGTTATTTTACAGTTAGCAGATACGAAAGAGAACCACGTAAACTGAGTTGTGCGTGAAGACTGCGCAGGCGTCATGGTGTTATTAGCCCCGTCACCCGGCGTCACCATCCTCACGCGCACAATTTCGCCCTTCTGATCCTCCGATACAAAACCGAGAATCCCCCACTACTGCTTTCCTCGTCAGCTGACCCTACAAATATGTTATCCTAAGCCAACCCCGTCCTTCCGCTCCCTCGCCACAAGAACAAGAGTACCCTGCCGCTGGCCTATCAGGTGAAGTGACCCTCTGCTGCGCCACCACCTCAAGCCAAACCATCTCCACCCTCCGACTGCCTCTACACTAGGCCAAAAGTCACTTGCCCCCTGCTGACTCTTCAGCTGATCCAACCACCAAGACTCAAATTGGCGTTCTGGCGCTTACAATAAATTTCCTTATTTTCCTACAGCACCGACCACACGGTTTCCTCGGCCTGCCTGCCATGGGGGAGATGACTCACCCATGACGATACTAATGATGATGACAATGGTGATGAGAATGATGAGAATGATTGCGCTCTTTTCCATTTACTGCCCCCACACACTCCAAACACACACACACACATCCTTCACTCCATTTGTTTGTATTATAAGGTCTACGTAATTATTGTTAACGGTTTTCTTCTTTAAACTTTTTTTATAATTTCAAACACATATTTATATTATTATTATTATTTTTATTATTATTATTGATGGAAGTTGTATGTTTACCATCATCATTTTTTACATTATGATCACACAAACAAAATAGAGAATCCGCACCAACGTCAACACATCCCCACCGCCCTCTCTCTCTGATCGTTTCATTACCACGGGCAACTTTCTCCAACTGCTACCGTCACTTTTAACACCTGTCCACTACCTCCTGAACACACACACACACCTTCATTCACTCCAATTTATCTCCTTCGCTGTCTCTGCTTCACCCGCACCTAAACACAGTAATTAATTATCTATACAATCAACTAATACGCTTAATTCTGATACTTACTCCAGTTGGCCGTGGAGCTGAACCAACATGAC
The DNA here is from genome assembly GCA_958450375.1 of Homarus gammarus. Lineage (NCBI taxonomy): Eukaryota > Metazoa > Arthropoda > Malacostraca > Decapoda > Nephropidae > Homarus > Homarus gammarus. The sequence continues at coordinate 883,948 of CAUDMG010000523.1, forward strand.
GGGACTAACAAGGTATGGACGTATTACTGTACTGAGGCTCTTCACAATTATGAATAAATTGGAACCTAATATTTTTGGACCTTAATGGAAGATGAGTCCCATGTTACCATAATAAAGCGCACTTTTTATTCGAGTAAAATAGATGTGTTTAGGGTTTTTTTTTTCATAAACAATTTGTACATTTTGTGAGTCCCAAATATACAGCCATAACATTAATAATAATGACACATGGTGTTTGGCAATGATCACGTGAATTTACTCCTGCAATGCAATTACTGTTGATACGATATTGGTATTGAAAGGAATGACTTCTCTGACTGCTCTAAGGCACAAAAGAGTACTAACTAAATATACAGTGTAAGCAGTTTCACGACCCCAATCACGAAAAACGGTAACGTGAGGTGAAACAAGAGATGTGCAGCAAAAATGTGAGGTGTTGGACTCATCAGGGAGGTGTGTGTACGATGGAGTGTGATACGTGCCGTGAGGCCCCTTGGCCCCTCTCCCTGGAGTCAACACCAGCCAACCCTCCAGGTGAACCAGTCTGTGCGAGCTGGTTTTACGTCACACCCGCCCCTCCTGTGTCACCCCAGTCACCTGCTTCTCTAATGCCACCAACCAACACTTTCCTCACCGGTGCCAACTTGGTCACCTACAGAACCAGTGCCCACAGCTTCCCCCTACGGTGTTCCCTTGGTGTCACCTGTAATACAGGGTGAATTTAACCAAGACTTTACACGAGATGTGGTGAAGTTCTCGTGATCCTGGACACAAACAATAAGATAAACACCATCGAGGAAGGTTTAAAGCGTCCCTGATATATTGTCACATATGGCGGGAACAAGGAAGTGACTAATCTAGTCTGCCCAGAAAAATTTGTCTGAAAATTTTAATTTTAACGGAATATTCTAAGTGGTCTTTCTTAACTACTCAGCTGTTACTTTACTTTCAGAATATGTTGCCATAAACTTAGTATCACAATCAAGTTCTTGGCACGATGTAACGTCCCATGTCCTTCATCCTCCAAGTCATTATTTACTAAACATTATCATTCCTAGATACATTTTAGATATATATATATATATATACATATATATATATATATATATATATATATATATATATATATATATATATATATATATATATATATATATATGCACACACAATCAACACCTCAACCCGCCAGGATTCGAACCCAGGAGCCCATGGACTGGGACCGTGGAACGCTACCTCTGGCGGGTTGAGGTGTTGATTGTATGTAGATTCTACATACAATCAACACCTCAACCGCTCATTTTTTCACACTTTTTTAAAATTGTGGATGGGGGTGTTTTTTCCCATTATTTTGTTACTCCTGAATTCATTGGTGCCAGAATTAATGAAATCCAACATGTTCTAGGGGTCGCGAATCCAAATATAAAAAATGAATTTTTGCGAAAAAACGTCAAAACTCAAGCTTTTTCTCTTATAGATCAGCAATCGCGCTGCTTTTCACTACTTAACCCTAATGGCTGGCTAGAGCAGCTATTCAGCTTTCCATTGACACCTAATTCGATTGCATGCACCTCTTATTTGACCTTCTAAGTCAGGTCAAAGGCTGTAGCCTACCTGCGTTAACGGAGTTATAAATTCACTAGGTTCACATTGGCAGCTTTAAAACCCTGCGCTTCTTTGCAGTGTTTTGACATGTGTTGTTGGTACTGTGGTGTTATTTTATAATTTACTCAAATCTGCTATATAGTGTGGCAGTAAATTTATGGTTATCTATTTATGTTGTATTTTCTACAGGTGATTAAATTGCTCTTATGTGACCCTATTTTGTTTGCCTATTTTGTTTTATTACAAAACGTTTTTTTCTTACAGAGTTCATCTGTTTATATACATACAATCATGGAAGAGAGTGAGTCGCAGTCGGGGGAGAATGCTAAGGGGACTGTCAGGCCAACATCATCCACTACCCGTTCTGCCACTGAAATCTATCTAGTAGGCCAGCCAGCATCGTCAATTAGAGGCAGTAAACTCCCGACGATGCGTCAAGTCCTGAAGTTCTTCTTTCACACAGTGAATGAATCTGGTGACAGACAGGAGACGTTTAAAGAAACAGTGAGAAACGTACTCACGTTCTGGAATTTAGCTCGCATCAAGACTATCTCAGAGAGGGGGTGCCGGGAGAAGCTGACAAGGTTATGGGAGCACTGGAGAAGTCTACAAAAAAGTCGGGACAGGGCTGCAAAGGACAAGGTTGAAAACTTCAAGTCTCAACTTGACCTGTTGTGGGACATCGGAGCACCGGACGCCGTAGAGGACATCGAGAAGAACCGGCTGCTTACACCGGCCGACAAACAACAAGACATCGCCTTCTATCAAGACCAACGCGGAGAAAGAAAAGCGTTCATGAGTGGTAACGATAAGATTTTTGCCGCTAAGAAGAGAAAGCAGGAGGAACGAGTCGAGAAGCAAAGGTCGAAACAGGGAAGGTTCGCAGCCTGTGAACCAAGCAGCAGTGATTCGAGACCTCAAACCTCTGTGGTGGCTGACACCCCAACGGAAGTAGAAATGGAGAAAAAGGACACAGCGATACAACCTGGCAGGTACACATCAAAGCACCCTTATGTGACGGTTCAGCTTCCACGTCGCATTCTCCAAGAGCCAGCATTAAAGGAACTCGCTGACCGTCTTCGGATATCCAATAACGAAGTAAGTGTATCCATAAATGTGTTTGGAATGTTTGAAATTTCTGTTAATTATTTGATAAGCACTTAAACAGTCGACATTTTCTACTGACACCCTTGCCTGCTTTTGCTCGCAGATAGTTTCGGTGGTCGCAGCAGTGCTGCGCTCTGCTAACCCGCCAGGCGATCTGTCTGAGTTCCGGATCTCGAGAGAGACTGCGAGACGGGCGCGAGCTTCACACCGTCGTCAGGTAGCTGCCGCACAAAGGGAAGCCTTCACGCCTCCACCACATGCAGTGGTGCACTGGGATGGTAAGCTGGTTAAGGTGAGAACACGTTTAGGTACTACATTAATATTTTACCAAAGCCTAGACTATTGTAATATATTGTTAGAAATGTATCAAATCATTAACAAAAAGCTTGGAGAAAAAGGCAGCCTTGATAATTCTTCATTATCTGTCTGAATTTTTATATTTCTCTCATTTCAGAACGTCGTGGGAGAAGAACACCGACAGGCCATCTTCATCTCAGGGCGCGGCCATGAGGAAGGGAAGCTGCTTGCTGTCTTGCCAGTGAAGGACGGCACTGGCCTGACCCAGGCACGCGCAACAGCTCGTGCTATCGAGGACTGGAGCTGCGCTTCAAACGTCAAGGCACTGTGCTTTGATACAACGTCGTCCAACACAGGGCGAGTCCAAGGTGCGGTTGTCCATCTGGAGGCGCTGCTGGAAAAACAGCTGTTGAGGCTTGGGTGCAGACACCACGTCATGGAACTGGTGGTGAGAGCCGCTGCCAGCAACATCTTCGGCAAAACATCGGCCCCTACGGACCCTCTCTTCCAGACTCTTAAGAAAAGGTGGAGTCAACTAGATCACTCTCAGTATCTCAGGCTGGACATTGCAAATCTACCAGAGTCTGACTGGCTCAGTCACCTCCGACACAGGACCGTTAGCTACCTGCTGACCGTCACAGAATGGGCCAGAGAGGATTACCGAGAAGCGGCAGAACTAACGCTCCTCGTCCTCGGTGTGAATCCTCCGCGCGGCACGCACTTTCTGCGTCCTGGCGCATGTCACCACGCTCGCTGGATGGCGAAGATCATATACTACCTCAAGATCTACATGTTTAGCCACCAGCTAGAGCTCAGCAGTGACCTGTGCGTCAAGCTGCAGAGGTTGGCGATCTTTGTGTCTCTGCTGTACACACCGGCGTGGCTGAAATCATCAGTAGCCGAGGATGCGCCTGTGAATGACCTGCAACTGCATCACGAACTCCTCCGCTACAGGGCCGTGGACTGTGAGGTGACTGATGCAGCGCTGGCGGTCGCGAACCGCCACCTGTGGTATCTAAGGCCACAGACCGTCGTTCTGTCGCTGTGCAGCGAGAAGTTGAGTGCGGCAGAGAAAAAGGAGGTGGCGACCAAATTGAGCTGCCTAGAAGAAACGAACGACTACGCCAACGACAACTTGGTCATCCAACAGACTACACGGCTTTCCGACCTGATAGATGAACGTTCATGGATGATCTTCAAGGAGCATCATGTGTGCGGCACAGCATGGCTGATGTCACCGGTGGAAGACTGGGAGAAAAACGAAGAGTTCATGAAGCTGAAAGATTTCTCCAGAAGCCTGAAGGTAACCAATGACGTGGCCGAAAGGGGAATAAAGCATATGCAGGACTTCAATGGTTCAGTCACGAAGGATGAGCAGCAGCTGCAGGATGTCATGCAACTTGTGGAAAAGCACAGGAAGCAGACGAGTGGCTTCAGCAAGTCTGCTCTAATGCAACTGTGAGAGTTGAATAGAGGGGGGATTGAACTTTCAAATTGCATCTCCTAGAGTTATTGACCTATTTCAATGATGTTTGTTTTTTTAAGAGGGAAATATATCATGGAAAAGACTGTGACGGCAAAATATTGATATGTGTTTTCGAATAAATGGAAAAGTCAAAACTATGAATATTTTGGAATCTGGTTCCCTTAACGCAGGTAAAGCCTTTGACCTGAACTAGAAGGTCAACTGAGAGGTGCATGCAATCGAATTAGGTGTCAATGGAAAGCTGAATAGCTGCTCTAGCCAGCCATTAGGGTTAAGTAGTGAAAAGCAGCGCGATTGCTGATCTATAAGAGAAAAAGCTTGAGTTTTGACGTTTTTTTCGAAAAAATTCATTTTATATATTTGGATTCGCGACCCCTAGAACATGTTGGATTTCATTAATTCTGGCACCAATGAATTTAGGAGTAACGAAATAATGGGAAAAAACACCCCCACCCACAATTTTCTAAAATTGGGAAAAATGAGCAACCCTAAATTGTAGAAATCCGCATGTTTTATTGGGCTAATGAAATAAATAAATAAATATATATATATATATATATACGAGGTATAAAATAAATACAATATGTTTAGTTTTCAGTTATTCAATATCCTATTACTCTGATTTTCTGGTTTTCTCATTCCAAATAAAACTTAGCTACAGGATTTTGTATAAAAATGAAAGGTTATATATCAGAAGTGAATGGAGATAAGCGAAAAATTTTGTGGCGGGAATGTCTTGTACGACATGGCGAAATACGGATACTTTTAGGGGTATTCAAGAGCAAGTATTTGGGAGGGTCATATTGTCCCCCCCCCCCCCTACCTTGACTTACGTGCAAATAATCATTACATTGTTGCTTCCCATAAAAATATTTTTGATTTATTCACACGCGGTTTTAAACCGACAATGGTTACAGCTCCGTCGATACAGCCCGACAATTGGGGCGTTACTGGTATTGTTAAAGATCCGGCAATACTGTGCCTGTCACCTTGTCATTTCCCAAACCTATCCCGTGATCGTTGGGTTAGGTTCACTAGTGACGCAAGGTTTACTTAGTTCGTGACCTCTTATGTCATAAAATGGATATCTTAGACATAAATTTTCCACACTTGGTTTTTACTAAAATTATGCTGAGAGCCGGACCACCATCGGTAACCACAGCCTAATTTCAATCCTGTATAAGTGTTCAAAAAGTAAGAGTTATCCCTACAATTTTGACAAAGAAAATGGACACTTACCTTCCGGGCGACCGCTGCCATTCTCTACGAATTACGACGGAGACTTAGCGCATTCTCATTCGTCTGCTTCCAACGTTGATATATCGATGAATTTAGCGCTTTCTCGTTACTATTAATTCCAAGTATTCCTTTTATCTGTTCTTAACAGGTTTCTTGCACACACTTAAAAAGGTCAGCCTAAAATCTTATCACAATAAAATAATATTAAAACTGTTCACACAATCACAATAACTTAAAACTTTTTGGCACAATGAAGTTAAAAGTTTTACAGCTCACATACTGTTTCTGTTCTTCACTCTCACTGAGCTATGGCCTGTTTCTTTTCCCTGAGCATCTCTCCTTCATCCACTGGCTGAACTTCATTTTATGCTCTCACTGCACCTGAAAACAGAATACAGTACTCTATAAATAAAAACACAGATAATAAAATATATATACAATCCCTACATAGTCTTACCAAGAACACCCACTCTATTTGGTTTGAGTATCAACGTTTCTTGAAATTATGTATAAGTCCTGAATATACAAGGTTATACAGTCATCAAAAAGGTGACAGTCGACAGGACGAAACTAGCCAAAAATGTTAACAGACGTGTCATCTTGTTACACAACACATTAACACTGCTTCTGGCACAATTATTCTGATACAATGTTAAGTGATTAGAACGCTTATACCTGTACCATACCCGTCCACCATAACCGGGTCGACATACACAGGTGACTTGTTAGAGAGAGATCTGTGAACACTACCTCCTTCCCTGCTTGTTAATGTATACTTCAGCCAACCGTCGACACCAACACTTATAGCCGCGTCACTATCGAGCACTCCCTGCCAATTTCCGAAGCTCTAACCATGAAACTCACTAAACATTTATACGAGTATATACGACTGGCACACTCGTCTCAACGCCACCACACTAACACCACATTCTTTGTCACATTACTGGTATGATAAAGAGAGATAACTCGTTCAAAAAATCCTAAGTACTGTCAATGATAAGATAACGTTAGGTGCACGTGATGGGTTATACTGTACAATGGACAAAGGTGGGTTAACACTGTCTAACCAAACTAAATAGCCGAGGCTGTCCCTAATATACGGTTATAAATTACCTTTAAGACTTTCATCGAATGCTCTTACCAACGACTTAATATTGTGATTTATTGAATGAGTTCATGAGTCATCTGTTATGTATTATTTATTCAAGATGAAAAAGACTTAACACATTTATGTGCCTAGACACTGGGTAATTTGTTAGCCTTTTATGGGAGAATAAATATTAAAGAAATAAACCATTAGAAAATAATTACAGGACGAGTGAGTATGAAGAAAGTCTGCTCTCTCTCTCTCTCTCTCTCTCTCTCTCTCTCTCTCTCTCTCTCTCTCAATACAGTATATCTCCACAAAGACCTAAACACAAAAATAACAAATAAATTAGACTACAGGTGGTAACGAAACACTTCAGAAATGTCAATTAATGTAATATGAAATCGAAAACTAGTAGTGATCATACAACCACCACCTCATATACCAAGTAAGTATGTCTCCATCTACCATAAGGAGACTGAACTATCACCTACCAACGGTCACACACCCGACACTGTGTTCATTCTCTCTCTCTTGCCTGACAGCCACAACAATAAATACCCAACACGGCGCACCAACAACCAGTCCATGGCGCTGTATTATAGCCAGTTCCTCCACGCATGAAAGGTTGACCGTGGGCGCAGTGTGGGCGTGGGCGTGGCGCCAGCAAGACGTGAGCTGCCCACACCCAAGGTACCCCACAGCTTCTCCGATGTTTACGGCTTCATCATCCTGCCTCTCCCCACTGCACCCCACAAACGGCAACATATGTCCACGGTGAAAAGCTTCTATTGAAACCAATTTATAAACTTTACATTGTAAGCGATTATTCTGTTTATTCTTAGTATTTTAAAAGCTACGTTTATTGCTTTCTTATACAACAGTGAAGTGTTGCCCTGTACCAGCACTATTATAACTAACGGGTTGTTGCCCTGTACCAGCACCATTATAACTAACGGGTTGTTGCCCTGTACCAGCACCATTATAACTAACGGGTTGTTGCCCTGTACCAGCACCATTATAACTAACGGGTTGTTGCCCTGTACCAGCACCATTATAACTAACGGGTTGTCTCTCCTATCAGTTTTCTGACGCCTGACTGCCACCAATGGTGTAAGGAGTCTTACGTCACTAAAATGTCATATTTAACAAATATAAACAGTCAACAAACAAAACTTATGATTCACAAAGTTAGATATAAAAGTGAGCACCATCATTTCGAAAGTAAGATGTACAAATGAATATCGCTATTCACAACGGAAAACACTTTTGAATTACATTATTGAACAAGGAAGATGAACTAGCATACACCATTATTGTAATTACAAAGTAAGTATTCTGAAGGCTACGAATTGGTCCCCCCCCCCCTCCCCTCCCCGAGTGACGATATCACATAAGCTTCATTGTGAATAAACAGGTCAGGGAGAGAGTAACTCCCAAGTTCCGCACGAAAACTCAAGAAATTGCTTCTCACCTTTGACCATTGTCGAGCGACGGCAGGTGTGGTAATACCTGGCCATAAGGCATGTGCTGTGAGAGAGCATTCTTGCTGCTGGTACCTGTGCTTCACACTACACCCTATTCCCTCTCCTCGCTCTGTCCCTCCCCTTATTCAGCCACTTTCTCTCAATTCGTCTACAATTAAATAAATTATAGGTTAAAAATCCCTTTAAACTGCTTTCACAAAACACTCAATAATTTTTAACACCATCGTGGCGCTTTCACTAAAACTCCTAAGGCATCGTCAACCCCTTGTAAATTCCTTCCACCCAAGAGTCGGATGAATGAAATTCCCTTTAGGGTGGCACCTTCCGCGTTCCTCTCTGTCACCACAATATATCTGATCACCGAGAAAGTACATTAAAATATAACGGTACTTTAAGCCCTGATCCAATCTTCCCACGAGACTGGTATATACAATAAAACGTATTGTGGTCCTACAGGTCAGTTCCTTATAACGTTATTGAATAGGTGTGCTGTCAAAACGGCCGTCCTGGTATTAGACAGAAGACGTAAGGCAAGACTCTATATTAGTTTCATCTTGCAAAACTGATACAAATTCCTGCTGACTCTCCTTCATTTACAGGGTACAAGAGCAATGTATTCATAGTGTCAGACATTACGCAAAAGAAAAGCAAGATAACACCTGTAAAAATCATGCAACAAAGTAAAGGTGTGTGTGTGTTTGACGTCCACAACTCCCTCACACCCCCCCCCCCCCCACACACACACGACTTACATGGGAGTTACGGGAGATAGTCTACTAAGTGTCATCATCGTCGTCGCTTTCCATAAATCGATTCTTTATAAAATATAAATCAATATTTTTTTTTTGGAAGTATAAATATTAAAATGAGAAAGCGGTGAATGATCATGATTAATGGTGAAGTGCAGTGGAGAAGTGGGGGAGGAAAGGGGGAGGTGGAGGGTGAATGATGATGATGGCAGATGAGGGATAAGGTGTATGAGGTGTCAGGGTAGATGAGGAGGAGGGGGGAAGGTGAGAAAGCCTGGAGGAGGAAGGGGAGGCAAGGTGACGGGTGTAGGAGTGGGGGGTGGTAGCTGGCCTTAAGTGGTGGCCACGTCATCCATATATTCACGACCCCCCTCCCCCCCCCCCCTACTACCTCCCACGACCCCCCTCTCCTCCTACCTCCAGCCTCCCTCCCTCACACATCCGGGCCTCGCCTTAGCCTGCTGACCCAACTCCATCAGATAATCACCTCTATTTACCATCACAAACCTCAACAAACGTACATATGGACAATAATAATACAGGAATCAAAATGTACGAACTTATCACACTTAGAGGTTCACCGAATGACTATACACCCACACACCCTCTCGATCTAGAAGCTCCAGGAGTAACAAGGTGACAGTAAAGAACCTTGACTTCTGACCTCTCGCTACTCAACACTCTCTCTAAAGGCACCTGGTTAAGGGAGTCTGTTCTACTATCCTTTACTTCTCTCTCGTTGTTGTGTGTGATGGGGTGGACCAAGGAATACAGAAGCCCAAAGAGAGGAAGGAAATTGTTAGAGGAGACTCGTGTGTAATAAGATAAATGAGTAGAAATTGACAGTAGAAGGCTGAGACAGGTACACACACACACACTTCATTCCACAACGGTGCACAACCCAAAACTCTCAACACGTAAAATTCAAAGATGGAAACTATGAACAGTATCATATAAGCTGACTGTTCCAATAACCCCCATTCCAAATAGATAATGTTAGGTTGGGGTCTATTGCAACTGGGTCCTCTTTGACCTACAACTCACCGAACGTGCCCAATCCTAACCAAAACATAAGGGTTGGGGGGACCACTGTGAATGAATCTTACTCCAAATGAACCCCAATCCTTATAATTATGGAGTCTTGAGCCGAGTTCGAACCCATCTGGTCTTGGGCTGAGTTAAACCTCATCTGGACTGGCTTACACCACCTGACAACCTACTCTAATGAGGAATGTAACTTCAATAATAGTTTTACCTGTAAACTTCCAACACAAAAACAAACTTCAACTCGACCGACTAACCATGAGATAACGGCACGGAATCCAGTCGTATTCAACACGGGTTTATAAAGTCACAGCTCGACCGGGGGTGAGTGTGTGTGTGCTGCAACACCCTGAGGGGATGAGGGAAAGTAGGAAAGACAAGTAAACAGCCCTCCAGATACAGTGGTGAGTGGCTCAAGTGTTACAGTGGTGAGTGGCTCAAGTGTTACAGTGGTGAGTGGCTCAAGTGTTACAGTGGTGAGTGGCTCAAGTGTTACAGTGGTGAGTGGCTCAAGTGTTACAGTGGTGAGTGGCTCAAGTGTTACAGTGGTGAGTGGCTCAAGTGTTACAGTGGTGAGTGGCTCAAGTGTTACAGTGGTGAGTGGCTCAAGTGTTACAGTGGTGAGTGGCTCAAGTGTTACAGTAGTGAGTGGCTGAAGTGTTACAGTAGTGAGTGGCTGAAGTGTTACAGTAGTGAGTGGCTGAAGTGTTACAGTAGTGAGTGGCTGAAGTGTTACAGTAGTGAGTGGCTGAAGTGTTACAGTAGTGAGTGGCTGAAGTGTTACAGTAGTGAGTGGCTCAAGTGTTACAGTAGTGAGTGGCTCAAGTGTTACAGTAGTGAGTGGCTCAAGTGTTACAGTAGTGAGTGGCTCAAGTGTTACAGTGGTGAGTGGCTCAAGTGTTACAGTGGTGAGTGGCTCAAGTGTTACAGTGGTGAGTGGCTCAAGTGTTACAGTGGTGAGTGGCTCAAGTGTTACAGTGGTGAGTGGCTCAAGTGTTACAGTGGTGAGTGGCTCAAGTGTTACAGTGGTGAGTGGCTCAAGTGTTACAGTGGTGAGTGGCTCAAGTGTTACAGTAGTGAGTGGCTCAAGTGTTACAGTAGTGAGTGGCTGAAGTGTTACAGTAGTGAGTGGCTGAAGTGTTACAGTGGTGAGTGGCTGAAGTGTTACAGTGGTGAGTGGCTCAAGTGTTACAGTGGTGAGTGGCTCAAGTGTTACAGTGGTGAGTGGCTCAAGTGCTACAGTGGTGAGTGGCTCAAGTGCTACAGTGGTGAGTGGCTCAAGTGCTACAGTGGTGAGTGGCTCAAGTGTTACAGTGATGAGTGGCTCAAGTGTTACAGTGGTGAGTGGCTCAAGTGTTACAGTGGTGAGTGGCTCAAGTGTTACAGTGGTGAGTGGCTCAAGTGTTACAGTGGTGAGTGGCTGAAGTGTTACAGTGGTGAGTGGCTGAAGTGTTACAGTGGTGAGTGGCTCAAGTGTTACAGTGGTGAGTGGCTCAAGTGTTACAGTGGTGAGTGGCTGGTGTTACAGTGGTGAGTGGTAGAAGTGTTACAGTGGTGAGTGGTTGAAGTGTTACAGTGGTGAGTGGTAGAAGTGTTACAGTGGTGAGTGGCTGAAGTGTTACAGTGGTGAGTGGCTGAAGTGTTACAGTGGTGAGTGGCTGAAGTATTACAGTGGTGAGTGGCTGAAGTATTACAGTGGTGAGTGGCTGAAGTATTACAGTGGTGAGTGGCTGAAGTATTACAGTGGTGAGTGGCTGAAGTATTACAGTGGTGAGTGGCTGAAGTATTACAGTGGTGAGTGGCTGAAGTGTTACAGTGGTGAGTGGCTCAAGTGTTACAGTGGTGAGTGGCTCAAGTGCTACAGTGGTGAGTGGCTGAAGTGCTACAGTTGTGAGTGGCTGAAGTGTTACAGTAGTGAGTGGCTGAAGAGTTACAGTAGTGAGTGGCTGAAGTGTTACAGTAGTGAGTGGCTGAAGTGTTACAGTAGTGAGTGGCTGAAGTGTTACAGTAGTGAGTGGCTGAAGTGTTACAGTAGTGAGTGGCTGAAGTGTTACAGTAGTGAGTGGCTGAAGTGTTACAGTAGTGAGTGGCTCAAGTGTTACAGTAGTGAGTGGCTCAAGTGTTACAGTGGTGAGTGGCTCAAGTGTTACAGTGGTGAGTGGCTCAAGTGTTACAGTGGTGAGTGGCTCAAGTGTTACAGTGGTGAGTGGCTCAAGTGTTACAGTGGTGAGTGGCTGAAGTGTTACAGTAGTGAGTGGCTGAAGTGTTACAGTAGTGAGTGGCTGAAGTGTTACAGTAGTGAGTGGCTGAAGTGTTACAGTAGTGAGTGGCTGAAGTGTTACAGTAGTGAGTGGCTGAAGTGTTACAGTAGTGAGTGGCTGAAGTGTTACAGTGGTGAGTGGCTGAAGTGTTACAGTGGTGAGTGGCTGAAGTGTTACAGTGGTGAGTGGCTGAAGTGTTATAGTGAGGGCTGAAGTGTTACAGTGGTGAGTGGCTGAAGTGTTACAGTGGTGAGTGGCTGAAGTGTTACAGTGGTGAGTGGCTGAAGTGTTACAGTGGTGAATGGCTGGTGTTACAGTGGTGAGTGGTTGAAGTGTTACAGTGGTGAGTGGCTCAAGTGTTACAGTGGTGAGTGGCTCAAGTGTTACAGTAATGAGTGGCTGAAGTGCTACAGTGGTGAGTCGCTGAAGTGTTACAGTGGTGAGTCGCTGAAGTGTTACAGTGGTGAGTGGCTCAAGTGTTACAGTGGTGAGTGGCTCAAGTGTTACAGTGGTGAGTGGCTCAAGTGTTACAGTGGTGAGTGGCTCAAGTGTCACAGTGGTGAGTGGCTCAAGTGTTACAGTGGTGAGTGGCTCAAGTGTTACAGTGGTGAGTGGCTCAAGTGTTACAGTGGTGAGTGGCTCAAGTGTTACAGTGGTGAGTGGCTGAAGTGTTACAGTGGTGAGTGGCTGAAGTGTTACAGTGGTGAGTGGCTGAAGTGTTACAGTGGTGAGTGGCTGAAGTGTTACAGTGGTGAGTGGCTGAAGTGTTACAGTGGTGAGTGGCTGAAGTGTTACAGTGGTGAGTGACTGAAGTGTTACAGTGGTGAGTGGCTGAAGTGTTACAGTGGTGAGTGGCTGAAGTGTTACAGTGGTGAGTGGCTGAAGTGTTACAGTGGTGAGTGGCTGAAGTGTTACAGTGGTGAGTGGCTCAAGTGTTACAGTGGTGAGTGGCTCAAGTGTTACAGTGGTGAGTGGCTCAAGTGTTACAGTGGTGAGTGGCTCAAGTGTTACAGTGGTGAGTGGCTCAAGTGTTACAGTGGTGAGTGGCTCAAGTGTTACAGTGGTGAGTGGCTCAAGTGTTACAGTGGTGAGTGGCTCAAGTGTTACAGTGGTGAGTGGCTCAAGTGCTACAGTGGTGAGTGGCTCAAGTGCTACAGTGGTGAGTGGCTCAAGTGTTACAGTGGTGAGTGGCTCAAGTGTTACAGTGGTGAGTGGCTCAAGTGTTACAGTGGTGAGTGGCTCAAGTGTTACAGTGGTGAGTGGCTCAAGTGTTACAGTGGTGAGTGGCTCAAGTGTTACAGTGGTGAGTGGCTCAAGTGTTACAGTAGTGAGTGGCTCAAGTGTTACAGTAGTGAGTGGCTGAAGTGTTACAGCGGCGAGTGGCTCAAGTGTTACAGTAGCGAGTGGCTCAAGTGTTACAGTAGCGAGTGGCTCAAGTGTTACAGTGGCGAGTCGCTGAAGTGTTACAGTGGTGAGTGGCTGAAGTGTTACAGTGGTGATTGGCTGAAGTGTTACAGTGGTGAGTGGCTGAAGTGTTACAGTCGTGAGTGGCTGAAGTGTTACAGTCGTGAGTGGCTGAAGTGTTACAGTCGTGAGTGGCTGAAGTGTTACAGTCGTGAGTGGCTGAAGTGTTACAGTGGTGAGTGGCTGAAGTGTTACAGTGGTGAGTGGCTGAAGTGCTACAGTGGTGAGTGGCTGAAGTGTTACAGTGGTGAGTGGCTGAAGTGTTACAGTGGTGAGTGGCTGAAGTGTTACAGTGGTGAGTGGCTGAAGTGTTACAGTAGTGAGTGGCTGAAGTGTTACAGTGGTGAGTGGCTGAAGTGTTACAGTGGTGAGTGGCTGAAGTGTTACAGTGGTGAGTGGCTGAAGTGTTACAGTGGTGAGTGGCTGAAGTGTTACAGTGGTGAGTGGCTGAAGTGCTACAGTGGTGAGTGGCTTAAGTGTTACAGTGGTGAGTGGCTGAAGTGTTACAGTGGTGAGTGGCTGAAGTGTTACAGTGGTGAGTGGCTGAAGTGTTACAGTGGTGAGTGGCTGAAGTGTTACAGTGGTGAGTGGCTGAAGTGTTACAGTGGTGAGTGGCTGAAGTGTTACAGTGGTGAGTGGCTGAAGTGTTACAGTGGTGAGTGGCTGAAGTGTTACAGTGGTGAGTGGCTGAAGTGTTACAGTGGTGAGTGGCTGAAGTGTTACAGTGGTGAGTGGCTGAAGTGTTACAGTGGTGAGTGGCTGAAGTGTTACAGTGGTGAGTGGCTGAAGTGTTACAGTGGTGAGTGGCTGAAGTGTTACAGTGGTGAGTGGCTGAAGTGTTACAGTGGTGAGTGGCTGAAGTGTTACAGTGGTGAGTGGCTGAAGTGTTACAGTGGTGAGTGGCTGAAGTGTTACAGTGGTGAGTGGCTGAAGTGTTACAGTGGTGAGTGGCTGAAGTGTTACAGTGGTGAGTGGCTGAAGTGTTACAGTAGTGAGTGGCTGAAGTGTTACAGTAGTGAGTGGCTGAAGTGTTACAGTAGTGAGTGGCTGAAGTGTTACAGTAGTGAGTGGCTGAAGTGTTACAGTGGTGAGTGGCTGAAGTGTTACAGTGGTGAGTGGCTGAAGTGTTACAGTAGTGAGTGGCTGAAGTGTTACAGTAGTGAGTGGCTGAAGTGTTACAGTAGTGAGTGGCTGAAGTGTTACAGTAGTGAGTGGCTGAAGTGTTACAGTGGTGAGTGGCTGAAGTGTTACAGTGGTGAGTGGCTGAAGTGTTACAGTAGTGAGTGGCTGAAGTGTTACAGTAGTGAGTGGCTGAAGTGTTACAGTGGTGAGTGGCTGAAGTGTTACAGTGGTGAGTGGCTGAAGTGTTACAGTGGTGAGTGGCTCAAGTGTTACAGTAGTGAGTGGCTGAAGTGTTACAGTAGTGAGTGGCTGAAGTGTTACAGTGGTGAGTGGCTCAAGTGTTACAGTAGTGAGTGGCTGAAGTGTTACAGTGGTGAGTGGCTGAAGTGTTACAGTGGTGAGTGGCTGAAGTGTTACAGTGGTGAGTGGCTGAAGTGTTACAGTGGTGAGTGGCTGAAGTGTTACAGTGGTGAGTGGCTGAAGTGTTACAGTGGTGAGTGGTGACTGTGGCTGAAGTGTTACAGTGGTGAGTGGCTGAAGTGTTACAGTGGTGAGTGGCTGAAGTGTTACAGTGGTGAGTGGCTGAAGTGTTACAGTGGTGAGTGGCTGAAGTGTTACAGTGGTGAGTGGCTGAAGTGTTACAGTGGTGAGTGGCTGAAGTGTTACAGTAGTGAGTGGCTGAAGTGTTACAGTCGTGAGTGGCTGAAGTGTTACAGTGGTGAGTGGTTGAAGTGTTACAGTGGTGAGTGGCTGAAGTGTTACAGTCGTGAGTGGCTGAAGTGTTACAGTCGTGAGTGGCTGAAGTGTTACAGTCGTGAGTGGCTGAAGTGTTACAGTGGTGAGTGGTTGAAGTGTTACAGTGGTGAGTGGCTGAAGTGTTACAGTAGTGAGTGGCTGAAGTGTTACAGTAGTGAGTGGCTGAAGTGTTACAGTAGTGAGTGGCTGAAGTGTTACAGTGGTGAGTGGTTGAAGTGTTACAGTAGTGAGTGGCTGAAGTGTTACAGTAGTGAGTGGCTCAAGTGTTACAGTGGGGAGTGGCTGAAGTGTTACAGTAGTGAGTGGCTGAAGTGTTACAGTGGTGAGTGGCTCAAGTGTTACAGCAGTGAGTGGCTGAAGTGTTACAGTGGTGAGTGGCTGAAGTGTTACAGTGGTGAGTGGCTGAAGTGTTACAGTAGTGAGTGGCTGAAGTGTTACAGTGGTGAGTGGCTGAAGTGCTACAGTAATGAGTGGCTGAAGTGTTACAGTAGTGAGTGGCTGAAGTGTTACAGTAATGAGTGGCTGAAGTGTTACAGTAGTGAGTGGCTGAAGTGTTACAGTGGTGAGTGGCTGAAGTGTTACAGTGGTGAGTGGCTGAAGTGTTACAGTAGTGAGTGGCTGAAGTGTTACAGTAGTGAGTGGCTGAAGTGTTACAGTGGTGAGTGGCTGAAGTGTTACAGTGGTGAGTGGCTGAAGTGTTACAGTAGTGAGTGGCTGAAGTGTTACAGTAGTAAGTGGCTGAAGTGTTACAGTGGTGAGTGGCTGAAGTGTTACAGTGGTGAGTGGCTGAAGTGTTACAGTGGTGAGTGGCTGAAGTGTTACAGTGGTGAGTGGCTCAAGTGTTACAGTAGTGAGTGGCTGAAGTGTTACAGTAGTGAGTGGCTGAAGTGTTACAGTGGTGAGTGGCTCAAGTGTTACAGTAGTGAGTGGCTGAAGTGTTACAGTGGTGAGTGGCTGAAGTGTTACAGTGGTGAGTGGCTGAAGTGTTACAGTGGTGAGTGGCTGAAGTGTTACAGTGGTGAGTGGCTAAAGTGCTACAGTGGTGAGTGGCTGAAGTGTTACAGTGGTGAGTGGCTGAAGTGTTACAGTGGTGAGTGGCTGAAGTGTTACAGTGGTGAGTGGCTGAAGTGTTACAGTGGTGAGTGGCTGAAGTGTTACAGTGGTGAGTGGCTGAAGTGTTACAGTAGTGAGTGGCTGAAGTGTTACAGTCGTGAGTGGCTGAAGTGTTACAGTGGTGAGTGGTTGAAGTGTTACAGTGGTGAGTGGCTGAAGTGTTACAGTAGTGAGTGGCTGAAGTGTTACAGTCGTGAGTGGCTGAAGTGTTACAGTCGTGAGTGGCTGAAGTGTTACAGTCGTGAGTGGCTGAAGTGTTACAGTGGTGAGTGGTTGAAGTGTTACAGTGGTGAGTGGCTGAAGTGTTACAGTAGTGAGTGGCTGAAGTGTTACAGTAGTGAGTGGCTGAAGTGTTACAGTAGTGAGTGGCTGAAGTGTTACAGTGGTGAGTGGTTGAAGTGTTACAGTAGTGAGTGGCTGAAGTGTTACAGTAGTGAGCGGCTCAAGTGTTACAGTGGGGAGTGGCTGAAGTGTTACAGTAGTGAGTGGCTCAAGTGTTACAGTGGTGAGTGGCTCAAGTGTTACAGTAGTGAGTGGCTGAAGTGTTACAGTGGTGAGTGGCTGAAGTGTTACAGTGGTGAGTGGCTGAAGTGTTACAGTGGTGAGTGGCTGAAGTGTTACAGTAATGAGTGGCTGAAGTGTTACAGTAGTGAGTGGCTGAAGTGTTACAGTAATGAGTGGCTGAAGTGTTACAGTAGTGAGTGGCTGAAGTGTTACAGTGGTGAGTGGCTGAAGTGTTACAGTGGTGAGTGGCTGAAGTGTTACAGTAGTGAGTGGCTGAAGTGTTACAGTAGTGAGTGGCTGAAGTGTTACAGTCGTGAGTGGCTGAAGTGTTACAGTCGTGAGTGGCTGAAGTGTTACAGTCGTGAGTGGCTGAAGTGTTACAGTCGTGAGTGGCTGAAGTGTTACAGTAGTGAGTGGCTGAAGTGTTACAGTATATCCTGCATCTACAGTAGTGAGGGTCTATGTATAATTTAAAGGCTCAAGACACACCTGACTCCGTGTAAAGGCTCAAGACACACCTGACTCCGTGTAAAGGCTCAAGACACACCTGACTCCGTGTAAAGGCTCAAGACACACCTGACTCCGTGTAAAGGCTCAAGACACACCTGACTCCGTGTAAAGGCTCAAGACACACCTGACTCCGTGTAAAGGCTCAAGACACACCTGACTCCGTGTAAAGGCTCAAGACACACCTGACTCCGTGTAAAGGCTCAAGACACACCTGACTCCGTGTAAAGGCTCAAGACACACCTGACTCCGTGTAAAGGCTCAAGACACACCTGACTCCGTGTAAAGGCTCAAGACACACCTGACTCCGTGTAAAGGCTCAAGACACACCTGACTCCGTGTAAAGGCTCAAGACACACCTGACTCCGTGTAAAGGCTCAAGACACACCTGACTCCGTGTAAAGGCTCAAGACACACCTGACTCCGTGTAAAGGCTCAAGACACACCTGACTCCGTGTAAAGGCTCAAGACACACCTGACTCCGTGTAAAGGCTCAAGACACACCTGACTCCGTGTAAAGGCTCAAGACACACCTGACTCCGTGTAAAGGCTCAAGACACACCTGACTCCGTGTAAAGGCTTAAGACACACCTGACTCCGTGTTATACAGGGAGTAGCGAAGGGAACGTTCTTCAGCGAGTAACAGTTGGCGTCATGTGTTAGCAAGACTAATGACCAATTGTTTGGACTGCCACTGATAGTTATAGTCCTGCTGTGCCTGACCTGCTCGCTCTACTGCTGCCACTGATAGTTATAGTCCTGCTGTGCCTGACCTGCTAGCTCTACTGCTGCGACTGATAGTTATAGTCCTGCTCGCTCTACTGCTGCGACTGATAGTTATAGTCCTGCTGTGCCTGACCTGCTCGCTCTACTGCTGCGACTGATAGTTATAGTCCTGCTGTGCCTGACCTGCTCGCTCTACTGCTGAGACTGATAGTTATAGTCCTGCTGTGCCTGACCTGCTCGCTCTACTGCTGAGACTGATAGTTATAGTCCTGCTGTGCCTGACCTGCTCGCTCTACTGCTGCCACTGATAGTCATAGTCCTGCTGTGCCTGACCTGCTCGCTCTACTGCTGCGACTGATAGTTATAGTCCTGCTGTGCCTGACCTGCTAGCTCTACTGCTGCGACTGATAGTTATAGTCCTGCTGTGCCTGACCTGCTAGCTCTACTGCTGCGACTGATAGTTATAGTCCTGCTGTGCCTGACCTGCTCGCTCTACTGCTGCGACTGATAGTTATAGTCCTGCTGTGCCTGACCTGCTCGCTCTACTGCTGCGACTGATAGTTATAGTCCTGCTGTGCCTGACCTGCTGGCTCTACTGCTGCCACTGATAGTCATAGTCCTGCTGTGCCTGACCTGCTCGCTCTACTGCTGCGACTGATAGTTATAGTCCTGCTGTGCCTGACCTGCTAGCTCTACTGCTGCGACTGATATTTATAGTCCTGCTGTGCCTGACCTGCTCGTTCTGCCGGTGATCATCTTGTCATTTCTACTACCAATCCCGTTGTTTGTTTTGCTAGCGCTGTTGTTCCCGCCGGGTCTTCTGGTGGTGTGCCGCTCGTTCCTCCCTCGGTTGCTGCTGCTTCAGGCTCTCCGTCCTCTTCTTCTAGCTGTTAGTTTGTTCCTTATCCTGTTTTCTCTGTTCAAAAAATCCTCCGCAGTGAATCCGTCCCTATAAACAGCGCCCCTTCACCCCAGTCTCTCTCAGATGTGCAAGTACAACCCAACAGGTGCCAGTACAACCCAACAGGTGCCAGTACAACCCAACAGGTGTCTACACAACCCAATAGGTGTCTACACAACCCAACAGGTGCCAATACAACCCAACAGGTGCCATTACAACCCAACAGGTGCCAATACAACCCAACAGGTGCCAATACAACCCAACAGGTGCCAATACAACCCAACAGGTGTCAGTACAACCCAACAAGTGTCAGTACAACCCAACAGGTGCCAACACAACCCAACAGGTGTCAACACAACCCAACAGGTGCCGGTACAACCCAACAGGTGTCAACACAACCCAACAGGTGCCAGTACAACCCAACAGGTGTCAACACAACCCAACAGGTGCCAGTACAACCCAACAGGTGTGAACACAACCCAACAGGTGCCAGTACAACCCAACAGGTGTCAACACACCCCAACAGGTGTGAACACAACCCAACAGGTGCCAGTACAACCCAACAGGTGTCAACACACCCCAACAGGTGCCAATACAACCCAACAGGTGTCAGTACAACCCAACAGGTGCCAATACAACCCAACAGGTGCCAATACAACCCAACAGGTGCCAATACAACCCAACATGTGCCAATACAACCCAACAGGTGTCAGTACAACCCAACAGGTGCCAGTACAATCCAATAAGTGCCAACACAACCCAACAGGTGCCAATACAACTCAACAGGTGTCAGTACAACCCAACAGGTCCCAGTACAATCCAATAGGTGTCAGTACAACCCAACAGGTCCCAACACAACCCAACAGGTGCCAACACAACCCAACAGGTGCCAATACAACCCAACAGGTGCCAGTACAACCCAACAGGTGCCAATACAACCCAACAGGTGCCAGTACTAACCAATAGGTGCCAGTACAACCCAACAGGTCCCAACACAACCCAACAGGTGTCAGTACAACCCAACAGGTGCGAGTACAACCCAACAGGTGCCAGTACAACCCAACAGGTGCCAGTACAACCCAACAGGTGCCAGTACAACCCAACAGGTGCCAGCACAACCCAACAGGTGCCAGCACAACCCAACAGGTGCCAGTACAACCCAACAGGTGCCAGTACAACCCAACAGTTGCACTGTGACAGGAGAAATGCTGTTAACGAGACGACTGCTGCCCCCCCCCCCCCTCAGGAGAATGAGTTATTCCTTCAGCCTCCATGAACAGCACTGGTTCACTGACGTATAATGGTTCTTCACGCCGACATATAGCAGTCAAGTGAAGACCAAAATAGAGCCAACATTGATAGGTTATTCACGAGAAAGTACTGAAAATGTAATGAGGTCTGCATACGAATATTAACTTGTGTTTATGAAAGTGTTTAATGTCTATTTCTATGTTTGTGTATTGACTTTATTTCAGTTACCCCGTAAATTTGTTTAAGGTGTAGAAGCTGTCGCCAACACAACAACCACACCCTAAGTTAACAAGCTGCATGACCCAGTCTCAAGGAATAGTCTGCAAAGACCGGACAACTCGCCAACTGCACTGGCTAACCATTACCCCGGAACACTGTCCGCAAATCGATTAACATCCAGGTCCCCAATTACTGCTGGGTAGACAGAGACAAATGGCGTAAAGAAACTTGCCCATAGTTTCACCCCGCCAGGGAATCAAGCCCGGGTCCACTCGCTTGCTTTGACTGTGAGCTTAGAATTATAGGAAGTAGTTGTTGCATGACCAGAAACTCCAATAGCGACACGTGAGCGTATTACACCCAACACTATGACCACCGTGCCTGGTCACCTGCTGGGGCCGTCACACCTGGCTAATATGGACACACGGTTGAGGACGCCTTAACTACCACTCTACTGTACTCTGCCGGCATTCCACTCCACATCCTCAGCTCATACAGGTAAATGTTCTTCTTCTAATGGTATTTTATGTACTAAATCACCTGTTTCTATATAACACCAAATAATTGTAGTTAATTTGGTTATTCTGTCATATATGAACAGGATATAAAAAGCCAAGCGTACTACGTGACAGGTGTTTGGTGATGATGCACTGAACACTATTACTGGCCCCTTATCTCTTCTCCATTTTTTCCTTCACCTTTCCTTCTCCTTTGTCAACGTTCTTTTACAGGAAGACTCTCTTTATCTTCCAATTACTGTAGACATTTTCCCAATTTTCCGGATGCCTCCCTCGGCAGCTACCATGACCCGTCACTCGCCACCTCCTGCCTGCACCCTTCAGAGTCTAGTCTTTGTTCTCCCCCCGATGCAGTCACCCCAACACGGACGGAAATCCCCCGCCCTTCACCCCCTAACACTCACCGTGGAACTACCATCTGCCAGCCTCGGATCCAAGTCCTCACTCATGTAAATATTCAAAGAGACAACTTTTTTATCTTAGAGAATATAAAGCGGCGTATATGTAAAGGGAACAAAATATAGGAGGAGTCAGAAGTTCATTGTCTTACACGGTGAGGTCAGTTCCCCTCCCTGCTGAGTGAACAGTACCATAGCTGGAGGATGGATTGAGGGGTTTGGACCCAGCAGCTAAGGA
Source organism: Homarus gammarus (assembly GCA_958450375.1). Classification (NCBI taxonomy): domain Eukaryota; kingdom Metazoa; phylum Arthropoda; class Malacostraca; order Decapoda; family Nephropidae; genus Homarus; species Homarus gammarus. Next base: position 906,024 of record CAUDMG010000523.1, read on the forward strand.
ATGTCTTGTCTAGCAGGGAATTAAAACTCAACCTGACAGGTAAACTGGACTATACTGGCAGGTGAATACTTCTTTCTCTTCCTCATAAAATAGACTATTTGAGAATAAAACTACGGATTACATCAGTAAGGGAAATCGGTTCCATCTACTACGAACATAAGGTCATGTCTTGGGAAAAAGAATAAGATTTTAACAGGAGAAAAAGTTCCACTCTACACCAAGAGCATACGTCCCTAAACATAGGAGCATTGAACCTTTACTATCAGGAGTACAAGGTCTTATTTAACCGAAAAAAACGAATAATATGGCCGAAAAAGCCGATTGATGTGGTCGAGATCAGAATTCTAAGCAAAAGGCGAATATGTTTCTACATTACATGAAGAATAGTGATCTACCTACCATAAGAACTGAGTTTTCGTTGATAGAGAACAAAACCCGACCATGAATGAGAACACTCCCCTAATACCTGAAGCATAAAGCAGAAGGAGGTAAGTCACCGACACTCCACAGGTAAGTGACGTCATCCTTACCACAAGCAAGCATCTGTTGGCTCCAGCTGAGAACCTCATCAAGCATCCATGTTGTCCCGAAGACGACAGTTGGTAACACTTTCATCTGTAGGAGGTAATAAAACTTAAAACACACACACACACACACACACAGCAACTGAGACTGAGTAACACGGCAGCAACTGTAGGTCAGGGCGTTGGTGGAGGTGAGGGAGGGGTGAGGAAGCGGGTCAGCCCAGGGTTATGTACCCGCCACGAACCCCACCTGCTGCTGGTGACCAAACCAAGGAATGAAACAAGCTGCAATTTGCGACCGAGAAAAAAAAAATACTGTAGCTTCACCTGCCCCTACACCTGATGGCTACTTAATACAGACGCGTGCTTTTTTTTTTTTTGTAGGGTTTCAATTCGATGTCTTTTGCCTTTTGCGAAATTATATTAATTCCTAACGCCTCACATTGCTTTTATCTGGGTTTTTATCTATACTTATTTGACCTGAACGAATAATGTGGTGTGGTAACGTGCAGGAGAACATTATATTAATTCCCAGTTTCATCTTACAATTCACTCGTCACTGTTCATTTGGCCACGTGATCCCTCAGTCATTCTCTCCCTACGTTTTGTCTTCCATGTAACAAGATTTTTCCACCAGTGAGTTTCCGTGCGATCTACAACACCAACTTCTGACCTATACGAGAGAGAGAGAGAGAGAGAGAGAGAGAGAGAGAGAGAGAGAGAGAGAGCCACACACTACCACACTCTACACACACACACTGCCCTATATCCTCAACACGCATATAGAGTACACACAATCACTCCTTCACCTCCGAACTAAACACAACGCGTCACATATCAATCCGTTTATGCTGTACTAAAACGCTTATCTGTGAGACTAATAACCACACACACTGTACAAGACCCACGATCGTTTGTTCACCTGTTGACACCACCTGACCAGACAAATTCAATTAGGTAGCTTATCCCGCGTGTGTTTCTCCATCTTCCTCTCACCCTCGTGTAGTCATTAGCTTTCCTTTCTAATCTACCTTGAGTAACCTACGATGATTTAAACCGTGTGTGTGTGTGTTAAGAGTCATCGCACAAAACGCACAGCACGTGGGTGACACATCCACCGTCCACACCCTCTGTTTACTCAGTCTAATCCTAAACAAACGAATAAAAACAAGACAAACAAACATACACAGAGCCAAGGCAGCGTCCCTACACAGAGCCAAGGCAGCGTCCCAGTAGTTTTCATTTACCTCCCGCTGTCCTCTAATCACTACCTCCAATACCTGATACAGTTACTACACAATAACAAATAAACGCCACCAGTCCACTACCACCAAACTCTACCACAAAAACTAGTCCATAACAGCCGACAGCAGGGTGTGTTTGTTTTTTTATTCCTCCTCACAACGTTAAACAGTTTCATATATGTCCTTCAAACAGGGAGCTCAGGGCACATTGAGTGACGTGTGAAACTCTGTGTGAGGTAGAAAGTGCAGAGAGTAGTTTGATAAGAGATATCAGTGAATGGTAGAAGGAGGAGAAGACGACAAATGATATGATAAATAATCATCTAGTAGTGAAGGGGTTAAATCATCTAGTAGTGAAGGGGTTAAATCATCTAGTAGTGAAGGGGTTAAATCATCTAGTAGTGAAGGGGTTAAATCATCTAGTAGTGAAGGGGTTAAATCATCTAGTAGTGAAGGGGTTAAATCATCTAGTAGTGAAGGGGTTAAATCATCTAGTAGTGAAGGGGTTAAATCATCTAGTAGTGAAGGGGTTAAATCATCTAGTAGTGAAGGGGTTAAATCATCTAGTAGTGAAGGGGTTAAATCATCTAGTAGTGAAGGGGTTAAATCATCTAGTAGTGGAGGGGTTAAATCATCTAGTAGTGGAGGGGTTAAATCATCTAGTAGTGAAGGGGTTAAATCATCTAGTAGTGAAGGGGTTAAATCATCTAGTACTGAAGGGGTTAAATCATCTAGTACTGAAGGGGTTAAATCATCTAGTAGTGAAGGGGTTAAATCATCTAGTACTGAAGGGGTTAAATCATCTAGTAGTGAAGGGATTAAATCATCTAGTAGTGAAGGGGTTAAATCATCTAGTAGTGAAGGGGTTAAATCATCTAGTAGTGAAGGGGTTAAATCATCTAGTAGTGAAGGGGTTAAATCATCTAGTAGTGAAGGGGTTAAATCATCTAGTAGTGAAGGGGTTAAATCATCTAGTAGTGAAGGGGTTAAATCATCTAGTAGTGAAGGGGTTAAATCATCTAGTAGTGAAGGGGTTAAATCATCTAGTAGTGGAGGGGTTAAATCATCTAGTAGTGGAGGGGTTAAATCATCTAGTAGTGAAGGGGTTAAATCATCTAGTACTGAAGGGGTTAAATCATCTAGTACTGAAGGGGTTAAATCATCTAGTACTGAAGGGGTTAAATCATCTAGTAGTGAAGGGGTTAAATCATCTAGTAGTGAAGGGGTTAAATCATCTAGTAGTGAAGGGGTTAAATCATCTAGTAGTGAAGGGGTTAAATCATCTAGTACTGAAGGGGTTAAATCATCTAGTACTGAAGGGGTTAAATCATCTAGTAGTGAAGGGGGTTAAATCATCTAGTAGTGAAGGGGTTAAATCATCTAGTAGTGAAGGGGTTAAATCATCTAGTAGTGAAGGGGTTAAATCATCTAGTAGTGAAGGGGTTAAATCATCTAGTACTGAAGGGGTTAAATCACCAAGTAGTGAAGGGGTTAAATCATCTAGTACTGAAGGGGTTAAATCATCTACTGTAGTACTGAAGGGGTTAAATCATCTAGTACTGAAGGGGTTAAATCATCTAGTACTGAAGGGGTTAAATCATCTAGTACTGAAGGGGTTAAATCATCTACTGTAGTACTGAAGGGGTTAAATCATCTAGTAGTGAAGGGGTTAAATCATCTAGTAGTGAAGGGGTTAAATCATCTAGTAGTGAAGGGGTTAAATCATCTAGTAGTGAAGGGGTTAAATCATCTAGTAGTGAAGGGGTTAAATCATCTAGTAGTGAAGGGGTTAAATCATCTACTGTAGTACTGAAGGGGTTAAATCATCTAGTAGTGAAGGGGTTAAATCATCTAGTAGTGAAGGGGTTAAATCATCTACTGTAGTAGTGAAGGGGTTAAATCATCTAGTACTGAAGGGGTTAAATCATCTAGTACTGAAGGGGTTAAATCATCTACTGTAGTACTGAAGGGGTTAAATCATCTAGTACTGAAGGGGTTAAATCATCTAGTAGTGAAGGGGTTAAATTATCTCGTAGTGAAGGGGTTAAATCATCTAGTAGTGAAGGGGTTAAATCATCTAGTAGTGAAGGGGTTAATAAACAACACGAGTACAGTATCGCCCAACCTTCCGTTATTCCCCCAATACCAGTCCTGAGTTAACTAACCCGTTGACGACTTCACTGTCATTATGTGCATTTTACCTTTACGACCGTGGCAGACCATACAACAGGTATAGACTGTCAACATCACCACCCGACGTTACCAAACCACATCCTGCTTACCCCAAATATTTCTCCAAGGACACACAATCGCCTGCTTCCTCTAATAGTGATACTTAAATTATTATTGTATCGTTAACTTTTTTAACGAACACACACACACACTAAAACCTACTTGAAAATCGAGAAAGTAAAAACTATTAGTTTTAAAAGTATAATGAATACGTAAATTGACATCTTATTTTTTTTATTTGCAGACAAACAACTAAGTGCATATACACCTGAATATACAGTATAGAAATGATAAACACTTAAAATTTTTATACCATCTCCTTTCTGAAATGACAACTTTGTGTGTTGTGTACGGTCGTTTGAACAGATACTGTACACATACCATAAAATATTAATAATAACAATAACAACTTATATCCCATTCAACTTAAAAGATAATTAAAGGAATAAACCACAAAAGTATACTCTGCCATGTTTAAACAACGCACGGTCTCGGATAATTCCCACACAGAAATTCTACACCTGCCTCTGTGCGCGGCTCTACCTGTGTCAGGGATTATCGCGCGCCATTACAGCCATAACCGGTGTATCCCACCATCCCACAGGAGAAAGAATCTGGATACTAATGACGTCATAAACGATCCACCGCTTTCACGTGGTGATGATCTAGGCTTGCGGGATGAAGGTGGAGGGGGCGGGGCGCTAACACAACGCTACCTAACCTTGTTATAGCGTCATATTATAGGTATTACAAACTATAGCCCCATGTGAATGTACTCGTATAACAAACACCCATATAGATTATTTTACTATTATTATACGTACTTATTGTGCTCCTCAGTCCTTATACGGGTTATTGCATGCTTGACAACCCCTCTCAGAGGTCAGCTCATCTGACCTCTAAATTGATGACTGTAGGGCGCCGCCCTAGCGACAGACAGACATTCTAAGAGCATCTCTCATTACTCCCCGACGAGAACTCAGTTACAGTTCTGTCACTGTACAAACTCGTACTTCACTTTACTGTTACACCAAATAAAGTAAAAAAAAAACAGTTGTGTTTCAACAACTTCCCTGACACCTACTGTACAGTGTCTTCAAGTGAATAAGTGACCCTATTTACAAATACAGTAGCCATAACTACTAAGTGCTACGATCTGACTATAACAGCCTAACCTAGCACAAACTTAAATTATGGCTAACCAAACTTAACCTAACCTATCACCCAGGGCAGCACTAGGGTGTTCAATTATCTGGTAAAATAAGCTGTCGGGGGACAATCTTCAGGTGATCCGAGAACTGTAGCTAAACACGACTTCATTCTGGCAGCCACTTGTACAGTATACAATAAATTAGAAGAAAAATAATTACAGACGTTCTTACAATACATCTCCAGACAGATAAGAACACACACCCACCCACATCACTGAGCAGGCCACACAACCCGGCAACACTACTCTCAACACAGGGACCTTGATACAATCTTTTTCTCAAGTGGACAGACAGACACAGGTGGAAGGATATCACCTGGAGAAGGGGGGTGGGGGAAGGAAGTGAGATGGGTGGGGGGGATGAAGTGGGGGTGTGGGGATGGAGACGAAAGTGTGGGGGAGTGGGAGTGAAGGAAAGTGTGGGGAAGGAAGTGGGAGGAAGTGAGTGGACGGGAGTGTAAAATAAATGATATGCAAGCGGGTGTAACGGGTCAGTAGACAACCACCGCCACGGGGCACTCAGTGAAGAGCTGGACGACTAACTGCACCGTGATGAGGCAAATGATTAGTGGCCAACACACGTGAAACAGTAGCTCGTGGCCACACAGCTGAAACAACAGAACTACTGGTCAGACAGATGAAAAATTACGGTTAATGGCCACACACGTGAATTGTTATAATGGCCATACAGTACTTACTGACCACACATACATAGAACAATAGTCAGTGACCACTCGGTTGAAAGATTAATTGTTGGCCCCACAATTGAAATATTGTGGCCACAGAAGCGAATAATGCAGGTAGTGGCCACAGACATGAGCAGTGCAGGTAGTGGCCACAGATATGAGCAGTGCAGGTGGTGGCCACAGACATGAGCAGTGCAGGTGGTGGCCACAGACAGGAGCAGTGCAGGTGGTGGCCACAGACAGGAGCAGTGCAGGTAGTGGCCACAGACACGAGCAGTGCAGGTAGTGGCCACAGACACGAGCAGTGCAGGTAGTGGCCACAGACACGAGCAGTGCAGGTAGTGGCCACAGACACGAGCAGTGCAGGTAGTGGCCACAGACACGAGCAGTGCAGGTAGTGGCCACAGACACGAGCAGTGCAGGTAGTGGCCACAGACATGAGCAGTGCAGGTAGTGGCCACAGACATGAGCAGTGCAGGTAGTGGCCACAGACACGAGCAGTGCAGGTAGTGGCCACAGACATGAGCAGTGCAGGTAGTGGCCACAGACATGAGCAGTGCAGGTAGTGGCCACAGACATGAGCAGTGCAGGTAGTGGCCACAGACATGAGCAGTGCAGGTAGTGGCCACAGACATGAGCAGTGCAGGTAGTGGCCACAGACATGAGTAGTGCAGGTAGTGGCCACAGACATGAGCAGTGCAGGTAGTGGCCACAGATATGAGCAGTGCAGGTAGTGGCCACAGATATGAGCAGTGCAGGTAGTGGCCACAGATATGAGCAGTGCAGGTAGTGGCCACAGACATGAGCAGTGCAGGTAGTGGCCACAGACATGAGCAGTGCAGGTAGTGGCCACAGATATGAGCAGTGCAGGTAGTGGCCACAGACATGAGCAGTGCAGGTAGTGGCCACAGACATGAGCAGTGCAGGTAGTGGCCACAGACATGAGCAGTGCAGGTAGTGGCCACAGACATGAGCAGTGCAGGTAGTGGCCACTGACATGAGCAGTGCAGGTAGTGGCCACAGATATGAGCAGTGCAGGTAGTGGCCACAGATATGAGCAGTGCAGGTAGTGGCCACAGAGTTTAACGGTGCAGGTAATGGCCAGAGGTAAACAGTACAGGTAATGGCCACAGACCATAATAATATAAGGTGGGCGTTGGTACTACCTCGTGATCAAAAATGACCCCGACTAACCTACAAAGATAATTACCAGAGCGCCCTTCAGGCCACCCCCTCTCAGGACCAGTTCCCACACCCTCCCTTTTAAGACATACACTGGGAGTAACTGTACTGTATATCTCACATGGGGTACGGTGACTGTTTTAGAAGCATAAGTTCGATTTAGTATGACAGTCTTACAAAGTACCTGAAGGGATTTAACCAACAGTATTCAAAGAGTTGGGTCATCATTTTTTTATCGCCGTAGCTGTTCTTTGATAAATATTTAAATTATCGTTAAAACTATAAAACAGTATGTTGAAATCCTCACTATTCGGCAATGGTCCACAAAAAGTAGGGAACGTAGGAAGCATTGGTGTGTGTGTGTGTGTGTGTGTGTGTTACTAAGCACCAAAGGTAGGGAACAAGCACAGCCACATACAGAAAGTATACCAAAAAAAAAAAAAAAAAACTAAAATAAAGAATAATAAACTCCAACTCCAAACATTCAACTTTGAGTCAAATGTCAAAAGTACTGTAACTTGTACATAATTCACGACATAACATTACAGTTCATCTTATCATCACTACCAGCTAAATAATAAGTTATACATTAATCATAAAAAATACCCGAGTCAATTCCATACAGAAGATATTTTGGTATATACAGAAAGAGTTTAATGACCTAGGGAAGTATCTCCGTAAACACATCATTCACCCTCCTGGTATATTGAAAGTAAGAAATGCAATCCTCAAAGTGAAACACACACAGGATGTATTGGGCAAGAACTTGGGAGGTCGTGACAACAACCGGATGATAGTGGTGACGCAACACTAACTCCACTGCTAATAGAACGCCCCCCCCCCCCCTCCTTCACTACACCCCTCCTCACCTCACCTGTCTCCACCCAACAGAAGAAAACCGATAGTGCTTAAACATCAATCAATATTAACACATTTCACCATCATCTCCATCAACTAAATTAGGCATCCACATTCACCATCAACAACCGTGACATCATCAACAGGGAGGCGGTGATGGTGATTGTGTGTTGCCCCCCCCCCCCCAGTTCTCACCACCATCACATCAGTGACTGCAATACCCGCCTCCACACCTTCACATAAAAACTTAAAATAGACACGTCGATAACAAAGGAAGTTACATAAAGAGCTCCACTGTGTAATAATCTACCATGAAACAAAGTCGTGATGAGGCGACAAGTTCCTGTATTCAAAATCCCTAATGACTTTGGCACACGTCTCATCATTTTGCTATTTCGGTATATATTCAAATTAATTAATATTTAAATCGACAGGACAGGTTGAAGGTTAGAAAGCAAGAAGTGCAGATGACGACACTACATGTAGATTAATCAATTCACAACATAAAGGCACAGACGAGCAACAATCATGAATAACCTTGTTTTTATGATGTTACACCTGATCATGTCCTTGGGTTCGTTAATAACCCGAGCGATGGGTCAGCCCACACACACATGGGCGAAACTAGACCCCTGAATTCATGGGCGTCGGATAAAACTAAAAAAACATTTCAACAGCCAATGCCCTGAACTCCACGTAGTTTTGACCCCGCCAGGAACGAGGAGGGGAGCGAGCAGGGGCCAGCACCACCAGGCAGTGTCAACAGCGGCTTGTTGACAGAAGGGGCCTCTCAATACATCATTAGTTAGGGTAGTCGTAGTCATCAATTCCCATCATAAATACCGATTACCGATAACATGCCTTGCACACACACACACACACACACACAATCCAAATGAATGCAGACTATCAATGGCATCTCGATTGTTTTTGTCTGACCAATCCTGTTACCAAAACAACAAAGATACATCCACTGATTCCTGTTAACTTTACTTCCAGGTGTGGTGGATGTTGCATTTGTTCTTCACTAATACCGAACACCTGAGTTCACCAGACAAAGAACTCCCCCCCCCCAACCTCCTTGTGCTATTCCCGGGCCAGGTCTGGTGATGGCAACAACGCCCAAAAAGCCACACCGTCACCACCACCTAATACACCTTACGTAAATTGGTTCCTTCACTAAGGTGGTGTGTTTACCTTATATGGTGAAATTATTACCATAGAGGCGAGTCAGGTGCCGCCCTCCCACCTCATCAGTCTACCTGTACTTCCATTATTATTGCCCACCATAAGTGTCTACCATCGCTGTACATCCTCATTATGGCCACTATCAAAAGTGAATGATTTTTAACTGTTAATCGACCACTTCGACATTACGAGGCTAATTTAACGCAGGTGTCGGTACACCCGCACGAGGCACGTTATATCCACGCCACGATTCGTCCTCCTCACACAGTCAAGGCATAAAGATAATATACCTTGCACACAGTAACCCAATACTCGGGAGAAACCACTTTCCACACCTGCCGTCTGAAATGTAGCCACTGGTCAACGAACTAACACACACGGTATCGCAATTCTAATCCCCATATTGCGGTACATCAATTGAGACATGTCAGTAGATGTGAGGGGAATATGACACACACATACACAAAACTGACCTTGAAAACAGAACTGCTGGTAAGGTACTCAAATGAGCTTATTAGCATCAAGCCTACAGCGCGGTGTTGATCTTAACAGCTTATTCGACGGCTAAAGATAACGTATAACAAACAGTGAGTATAATCAAAGCGCTTGGGGTGTTTTAATGGGGAAAATTCAATATCAAACTGTGTCAAGTACTAAGAAACGCCGACTGTCTGAGGTAAACACGACACCCTTAAGCTGCTCTCACAACACAAGGCTGTCAAGGAAGACTAATTCTGCCAGGAGAATGTGTAGCAGTGAGGTGAACGAAAAGAAATTAAGTAGAGGCGAATTGTAATGTTGTGTAGGAGGAACAATAGCAGACATCCTCAAACCCCTCCACCACCCTCCTCCCAATCCATCTCGCTCCTCCCTCCTGGCAGGTCATCCGCCCACCGCCCGCCAATAAATAATACGCGCTACACTACACAAACTCACATCCTCTTCCAACACCCACACGCGTTAGTCTGGCCCACAGTAATCACCACCGCTTGTGGAGGATATTACAAGTGTACCTTCACAGTAGTTCAGATTACCTTACACACTTGTACACTTTCCTGGTTAACACACATCCGTAGCCGAAACAAAAAATCACCAAGAAACACAGTTACGTCGGCCTGCCAGTGCAAGTGTTGGTGTGCCACTAACCTAAGACCATCTTAGTGGACACACATCACCACACTACTTTTTTTCCCAGATCATGAAAACAAATACCAATATACTTACCACGAGCTGTCCAGCACTTATCGGTCCTGTCCAGCGTCCACAACTGAGAAAGAGGAGGTTTTGGTTACAATCCGTTCAACATAAAGACGATACAACTAAACACACCACCACACACAACACGTCACCAATTCCTGTAGTTCCGGCTTGGGAAAATGATCTCATGGCCCAATAATCTCTCTTAAATGTGGAGGGAAGGTAAAGGTACCGTACGGAAAGTTCATTCAACTTGAATTTGCACTGTGTGTGGCTGTGACTGTCTCTGGATTATGTAAATATAAGGACATATGGGGGCCACACTTTACAACACACCGAGGCACACTAGACAGTAACACAGCCAGCACTGACCCCCCCCCCCCTACCCCGTGTCATGCTCTACCGCTCTCACCCCGTGACAAAAGCACCGGCAGACAGACAGATAGGCCGGCAACACTCACGACCTGCACCAACCACCTGTGCCACGCTCACCTCATGATAAAGCACCACATGCATCAGACACAACCTACAGTACACCCAACACTTATATCACGTTCCTACCACACACCACAACCCCTTAAGTCAATTCAAGTTGACCTAAAAATGGACCATGACATTATCCTGCCCAAGGTAAACCTGAGCTAGCAGGTGTTACATTACTCAATAATATCTTGATTAAGACCTTGACTACTGCCGAAGAGATGACGGGTCTTTTGAAATAATGTTCAAGGTCTCGGTGACATTAATATTCACACTTTCTCAATTCAGATAGGAGTTAATTATTACCCTAACACTCCATACTTTTATCCATGGTAATTTTCTCACCTTCGCTCCTCCCATGATGATCCGTCCAAGGAGAAATCCGAAAGCTGTGGCACATATAAAGGGCCAACGCTCAATAAGATCTTCAATCACTGTATGTCAGTTTCGCGGCACAATCTCCAAGTTTAAAATATTGCTGTGATCCTAAACTTTGAGGACAAAAACGTGAACCTGTATTCATTTCTAAAATAACACAGTAAGGGCTCACTGTTCACAATGTCCCGAAGAACGAGGACAGGGAGTAAGTAGAGAGGAGGGGGTAAGTGTCGTGGCCGCTGTCGGATACACACTGACACAGCGAGGACTTCAGCACACACCACGCCACCAGTCCGCCACTCTCCTCGTGTTGGTGGACGTCCGTGAGACTCCTTCTGTTGTGTGTATGTGTGTCCACACCCAGCCCAGGCGCCGCCCCTGTGTGCTCTCACCACGCCTCACCCAGGCTCCGCCCATGTGTGTTGTCACCACGCCCACCTTACTTGATTACAAACTCAATATACAAATAATCACCTACACAATACGACAAGCATGCAAGTACATACCCACAAACACCACTGATACGTAATAACAAGTCACACTACTCACCACTATAAGCGGGCGAGTTATGCAATATAACACACCTCGAGTACCGAGTAGTGGCAAAACTCCCAGGTGAGACGGACGGATAGAGGAGGAAGCAACACAGACGAACTGACGGGGGCAACTGTGTACCTGTACCACGTTGTCGTCCATGACCACTTCCGCCCACCACCAGGGCACCACCGTGCACCGGTCACCCACTCACTCAGTTCTTACTCCCGTCACATACTCAACTTGTCTGTTCTCTTTTCTTTTTCACAAACACATACAGATATACACACAATTATAGACACAAACATGCATACTGTACATTCACAGAAACACATGTGCGCGAGATCACGTCCCTGTAGCAGGGTCACGTAGCTTTAGCGAGAACACACACACACAGTTTAGAGGCAACAAAGCAGGAACCAGGTGCGCTTCAAGGCCACACTATACACGCCGCTACTCAAAAATCGTTTTATTTTCCTCGGTAATCACATTAGCCAAGAAGAGTCCCAAGTCTCGCCGACTATTTGTAAACATTGCTTAGCAGCTGATTGCAAGGACGATATCAACATTTGTGCGTTAATGAGGCAGAGCTTTCACTAGACGTTTCTTTGAAGGAGACTGGGGATCAAGGGGCTCATGGCTTACACAGTGTAGATCATTACACAAACGGATACAGACACGTTTAAGAGACTTATTTAAGGCTGGGTTATGTTTATTTCCTCTTAAGGCTATTTTTTTCTCTGGGTTCAGTGAGTACTTTTTCTTTTAGTCCGAGTTAATATTTACTTTTAAGAGTATATCCGTTATATATTAGGATAAGCTAATATATTTTTTTAATGAAGCAGAGTTGATATTTATTCCTAATATCAATAAAGTAAAGATTTTGCTCCAGGAAACTTGGTACCCGACCTGACGTGAGATGAACTGATTACAACAGCCAGTGGTCAGTCGTGCTTTATGAAACCTAATGCAGTTACCATCATACTGTTTACAAACGCACGTGAGAGACAAGAGGGTGTATTGTGTAAGATGGTGTAGCAGAGCTGTGCAGTACAACGGTGGTGGGTGACGTGGCTACGAGATAACAACTGACGGTGGTGTGGGGGAGGGGGGTGTTGGAGCCTGGCAGTGGTCCAGCTGGGTGTGCGTGGTGCCCTACAACACGCTGGGGGTCAGGCTGCCATGTGCCACACTCCCCCAAATTACCCTCAAGTTCAAGTGACAAGTTACAAACAACTTACCATGTACAGCCTATGTCAACAAATTACCTACAGTCAGTGAGCAAATTGGACGATGGTACTTGCGTTATATCGTTTTATGGCACTATAAGAAAAGATATACTACCCACTATAACACGTGTCCTACCCACTCTAACACGTGTCCTACCCACTATAACACGTGTCCTACCCACTATAACGTGTCCAACCCACTGTAACACGTGTCCTACCCACTATAACACACATCCTACCCACTATAACACGTGTCCTACCCACTATAACACGTGTCCTACCCACTATAACACGTGTCCTACCCACTATAACACACATCCTATCCACTATAACACGTGTCCTACCCTCTATAACACGTGTCCTACCCACTATAACACGTGTCCAACCCACTATAACACGTGTCCCATCACTAACAGCAACACAACTCTGCAGGCTCTCATTTGTGAGTGAGAGAGAATGATAAATGCCTCTGTATTCGGTATGCATAACAAATTGTTCAAGGTATTGGAGGAAGGGAGGGAATGGGGGAGCAGGAGGGAGGGAGGGAGGGAAGAGGAAGGAAGGAAGGAGGGTAATGAAGAGAAGGAAGGAGGGTAGTAAGGAAAGGAGTGAGGTAAGTAAAGGAGGGAGGTAAGGAAAGGAGGGAGGGAAGAAGGAAGGAGGGAGATAAGGAGAGGGAGGGAGGTAAGGAAAGGAGGGAGGTAAGGAAAGGAGGGAGATAAGGAGAGGGAAGAAGGAAAGGAGGGAGGTAAGGAAAGGGAGGGAGGTAAGGAAAGGGAGGGAGGTAAGGAAAGGGAGGGAGGTAAGGAAAGGAGGGAGGTAAGGAAAGGAGGGAGATAAGGAAAGGAGGGAGGGAGGGAAGAAGGAAGGAGGGAGATAAGGAGAGGGAGGGAGGTAAGGAAAGGAGGGAGGTAAGGAAAGGAGGGAGATAAGGAGAGGGAGGGAGGTAAGGAAAGGAGGGAGGTAAGGAAAGGAGGGAGATAAGGAGAGGGAAGGAGGTAAGGAAAGGAGGGAGATAAGGAGAGGGAGGGAGGTAAGGAAAGGAGGGAGGTAAGGAAAGGAGGGAGATAAGGAGAGGGAAGGAGGTAAGGAAAGGAGGGAGGTAAGGAAAGGAGGGAAGAAGGAAGGAGGGAGATAAGGAGAGGGAGGGAGGTAAGGAAAGGAGGGAGGTAAGGAGAGGAAGGAGGTAAGGAGAGGGAGGGAGGTAAGGAAAGGAGGGAGATAAGGAGAGGGAGGGAGGTAAAGAAAGGAGGGAGGTAAGGAAAGGAGGGAGGTAAGGAGAGGGAGGGAGGTAAGGAGAGGGAGGGAGGTAAGGAGAGGGAGGGAGGTAAGGAAAGGAGGGAGATAAGGAGAGGGAGGGAGGTAAGGAAAGGAGGGAAGTAAGGAGAGGAGGGAGGTAAGGAGAGGGAGGGAGGTAAGGAGAGGGAGGGAGGTAAGGAGAGGGAGGGAGGTAAGGAAAGGAGGGAGATAAGGAGAGGGAGGGAGGTAAAGAAAGGAGGGAGGTAAGGAAAGGAGGGAGGTAAGGAGAGGGAGGGAGGTAAGGAAAGGAGGGAGATAAGGAAAGGAGGGAGGTAAGGAGAGGGAGGGAGGTGAGGAAAGGAGGGAGATAAGGAGAGGGAGGGAGGTAAAGAAAGGAGGGAGGTAAGGAAAGGAGGGAGGTAAGGAAAGGAGGGAGATAAGGAAAGGAGGGAGGTAAGGAGAGGGAGGGAGGTAAGGAAAGGAGGGAAGTAAGGAGAGGAGGGAGGTAAGGAAAGGAGGGAGATAAGGAGAGGGAGGGAGGTAAGGAGAGGGAGGGAGGTAAGGAAAGGAGGGAAGTAAGGAGAGGAGGGAGGTAAGGAAAGGAGGGAAGTGAGGAGGGAGGTAAGGAAAGGAGGGAGGGAGGTAAGGAGAGGGAGGGAGGTAAGGAAAGGAGGGAGATAAGGAAAGGAGGGAGGTAAGGAGAGGGAGGGAGGTAAGGAAAGGAGGGAAGTAAGGAGAGGAGGGAGGTAAGGAGAGGGAGGGAGGTAAGGAGAGGGAGGGAGGTAAGGAGAGGGAGGGAGGTAAGGAAAGGAGGGAAGTAAGGAGAGGAGGGAGGTAAGGAAAGGAGGGAAGTGAGGAGGGAGGTAAGGAAAGGAGGGAGGTAAGGAGAGGGAGGGAGGTAAGGAGAGGGAGGGAGGTAAGGAAAGGAGGGAGATAAGGAAAGGAGGGATATAAGGAGAGGGGGGGGAGGTAAGGAAAGGAGGGAGGTAAGGAAAGGAGGGAGGTAAGGAGAGGGAGGGAGGCAAGGAAAGGAGGGAGGTAAGGAGAGGGAGGGAGGCAAGGAAAGGAGGGAGATAAGGAGAGGGAGGGAGGCAAAGAAAGGAGGGAGGTAAGGAAAGGAGGGAGGTAAGGAGAGGGAGGGAGGTAAGGAAAGGAGGGAGATAAGGAAAGGAGGGAGGTAAGGAGAGGGAGGGAGGTAAGGAGAGGGAGGGAGGTAGGGAGAGGGAGGGAGGTAAGGAGAGGGAGGGAGGTAAGGAAAGGAGGGAGATAAGGAGAGGGAGGGAGGTAAGGAGAGGGAGGGAGGTAAGGAAAGGAGGGAGGTAAGGAGAGGGAGGGAGGTAAGGAGAGGGAGGGAGGTAAGGAAAGGAGGGAGATAAGGAAAGGAGGTAGGTAAGGAGAGGGAGGGAGGTAAGGAAAGGAGGGAGGTAAGGAAAGGAGGGAGGTAAGGAGAGGGAGGGAGGTAAGGAAAGGAGGGAGGTAGGGAAAGGAGGGAGGTAAGGAGAGGGAGGGAGGTAAGGAAAGGAGGGAGGTAAGGAGAGGGAGGGAGGTAAGGAGAGGGAGGGAGGTAAGGAAAGGAGGGAGATAAGGAAAGGAGGTAGGTAAGGAGAGGGAGGGAGGTAAGGAAAGGAGGGAGGTAAGGAAAGGAGGGAGGTAAGGAGAGGGAGGGAGGTAAGGAAAGGAGGGAGGTAGGGAAAGGAGGGAGGTAAGGAGAGGGAGGGAGGTAAGGAGAGGGAGGGAGGTAAGGAAAGGAGGGAGATAAGGAGAGGGAGGGAGGTAAGGAGAGGGAGGGAGGAAAGGAAAGGAGGGAGGTAAGGAGAGGGAGGGAGGTAAGGAGAGGGAGGAAGGTAAGGAAAGGAGGGAGATAAGGAAAGGAGGGAGGTAAGGAGAGGGAGGGAGGTAAGGAAAGGAGGGAGGTAAGGAAAGGAGGGAGGTAAGGAAAGGAGGGAGATAAGGAAAGGAGGGAGATAAGGAAAGGAGGGAGATAAGGAAAGGAGGGAGGTAAGGAGAGGGAGGGAGGTAAGGAAAGGAGGGAGGTAAGGAAAGGAGGGAGGTAAGGAGAGGGAGGGAGGTAAGGAGAGGGAGGGAGGTAAGGAAAGGAGGGAGATAAGGAGAGGGAGGGAGGTAAAGAAAGGAGGGAGGTAAGGAAAGGAGGGAGGTAAGGAAAGGAGGGAGGTAAGGAAAGGAGGGAGGTAAGGAAAGGAGGGAGATAAGGAAAGGAGGTAGGTAAGGAGAGGGAGGGAGGTAAGGAAAGGAGGGAGGTAAGGAAAGGAGGGAGATAAGGAAAGGAGGGAGGGAGGGAAGGAGGAAGGTAAGGAGAGGGAGGGAGGTAAGGAAAGGAGGGAGATAAGGAAAGGAGGGAGGTAAGGAGAGGGAGGGAGGTAAGGAAAGGAGGGAGGTAAGGAAAGGAGGGAGATAAGGAAAGGAGGTAGGTAAGGAAAGGAGGGAGGTAAGGAGAGGGAGGGAGGTAAGGAGAGGGAGGGAGGTAAGGAGAGGGAGGGAGGTAAGGAAAGGAGGGAGGTAAGGAAAGGAGGGAGGTAAGGAAAGGAGGGAGGCAAGGAAAGGAGGGAGGCAAGGAGAGGAGGGAGGTAAGGAGAGGGAGGGAGGTAAGGAGAGGGAGGGAGGTAAGGAGAGGGAGGGAGGTAAGGAAAGGAGGGAGGTAAGGAGAGGGAGGGAGGTAAGGAGAGGGAGGGAGGTAAGGAAAGGAGGGAGGTAAGGAGAGGGAGGGAGGTAAGGAAAGGAGGGAGGTAAGGAAAGGAGGGCGGTAAGGAGAGGAGGGAGATAAGGGGAGGGAGGGAGGTAAGGAAAGGAGGGAGGTAAGGAGAGGGAGGGAGGTAAGGAGAGGGAGGGAGGTAAGGAAAGGAGGGAGATAAGGAGAGGGAGGGAGGTAAGGAGAGGGAGGGAGGGAGGGAGGGAGGGAGGGAGGGAGGGAGGGAGGGAGGTAAGGAAAGGAGGGAGGTAAGGAGAGGGAGGGAGGTAAGGAAAGGAGGGAGGTAAGGAGAGGGAGGGAGGTAAGGAAAGGAGGGAGATAAGGAGAGGGAGGGAGGTAAGGAGAGGGAGGGAGGTAAGGAGAGGGAGGGAGGTAAGGAAAGGAGGGAGGTAAGGAAAGGAGGGCGGTAAGGAGAGGAGGGAGATAAGGAGAGGGAGGGAGGCAAGGAAAGGAGGGAGGTAAGGAAAGGAGGGAAGGAGGGAGGGAGGGAGGGAGGGAGGAGGTAAGGAAAGGAGGGAGATAAGGAGAGGGAGGGAGGGAGGATGGAAGGAGGTAAGGAAAGGAGGGAGAGAGGAAGAAGAGAAGGGAGGGAGGGAAGAAAGAAAATAGGAGCAGGTAAGACAAAAGGAAAGGGGTTTAAATATACAAAGGAAGAAGCGACACCCATGATGCAGGTTCGGACCCACGACACCAATACAGGACTGAAAACACCCTCAAGGCAGTACAGTATTACGGTCTGGCGCATGTGATTCACCACTCACTCATAGTAACAAATACAATGATTCCAATAACAATAATGCCATAATCAAAATAATAATAATAATAATAATAATAAACTATAAAAAGAGGAATAACGATAATAATCATAACAGAATATAATACAGGTAATAAGATAGTGCATAATGTAATAATAATAAATAATACCTTAGAATAAACAACTTTTAAGAAACTATTACCACAAAAAAACATAATGATCATGAAACATAAAACAGTGAGTTACCGTAATGTACACAAGGGGGAGAGTTAGCGAGGCTAGCTAGGGCATGAGAGGAAGAGGAAAACGTGATGTACACAAGGGGGAGAGTTAGCGAGGCTAGCTAGGGCATGAGAGGAAGAGGAAAACATGACAAGTGAAAGATATCTAATCTCCTCCCGGCAGAGCAGTCCCCTCAAAAAATCACAACATGATGGTTTCTAATTTAACAGAGTTCCTCACATTTCTTAAAATAGTATATAACAGATTACATAGACCAATGGCAACTGTACATGGGTTTTTCCAAAGGTTTTCGACAGTACAGTACTACTCACGGACTGCTAGCCTCAACGATCTAGGCACTTAGCATCATAAATCGTATACTGTACAATAATTGAATACAAATAAATTAAACCGTTCATTTACCTCAACGAATCACTCGTACGTCCCCACCAAAACTACTGTATACAAGCTTGGAAATCACACACACACTATCTCCAGATAAAATGCCACCCAATGTAACTAGAATATATTCATGGAATAAGTCCTCTCGAGTATCCAAGTAGGCTGAGGGCCTTGGGAATCACAACTCTTCAGACAAGACACAACAGGTCAGTCTCAGGAAAATTTCAAAATCCTGAAAGGGATGAAAAGCGTAAACTCAGATCAATTCACAAGATATCAAGCGCTACGAACACAAGGTCATAATTTCAAACTCACTATGCTGTCGTATAAAATTAATATTGTACTGTACTGTGGAAGCAAAATTCTTCATGTGGAGGATGTTAGACCAAGGTGAAACTCAACTAGCAAAAGCCGTGAAACTGAAACAATACTATGATCCAAAATATTCCTGGGCAATACTATAACAATAGGAAACTGTACACACCCATGGACCTTCTCTGGATGTGCCCATTGCTAGCGCTGGCCGAGTGACTCATGGGTAAAAAAAATAATAATAATAATAATTAAATTTATCTTCCTCTATGCATGACTCGCCTACCCACCAATGCATCTGGCAAACATCAACTACTGCACCACTTTCCCACGAATACCTCTCTCCCTTGTTCCTTGGATTACCCCCCCCCCCCCCCACCAACCACTCATCCCTCACACAATAAGTCCTATAACTATAAACAATAGACAAAAATGCTGGAAAAATAAATACAGATTTTTTTTTACTCTCTCCACTCATTAAGGTATTATATAAAATAATATTGCCATTTTATTAAAACTGTATACTGTAGTACCTTAATTTGTGAACCTACCCTTTATACTTATGTTTCAATAAAAATATTGATCAAACTACTTTTGACGTTGTCCCAGAAAATTCACTACTTATATTAATGTTTCAAGGTAACTTATTCAAATCCAAATATAAATTATTTGAAAGACATGCTGGTTCTGAGAGGCCTTAAGTCTATCGAGAATATACCCTACACATATAAGAGGCAAAATGTCATCCTCTGGACATAGCTCCAAGGCGCCAATACTGGCTGGTATGCGGTAATAAAAATGAAAGCCAGCCCCTGAGCCTGGTCCTGCAGGCTGGCTCACAGTGGTGGTTCACAGTGACCACAAGCTGAAGAAAAATGTTTCCTCACTTGGGATGGTGCCACCACCATCCTTCACCTGTACCACCCCATCACCATCCTTCACCTGTACCACCCCATCACCATCCTTCACCTGTACCACCTCATCACCATCCTTCACCTGTATGACACTACTGTACCACCCCATCACCATCCTTCACCTGTATGACACTACTGTACCACCCCATCACCATCCTTCACCTGTATGACACTCCTGTACCACCCCATCACCATCCTTCACCTGTATGACGCTACTGTACCACCCCATCAAAATCCTTCACCTGTATGACACTACTGTACCCCCATCCTTCACCTGTATGACACTACTGTACCACCCCATCACCATCCTTCACCTGTATGACACTCCTGTACCACCCCATCACCATCCTTCACCTGGATGACACTACTGTACCACCCCATCACCATCCTTCACCTGTATGACACTACTGTACCACCCCATCACCATCCTTCACCTGTATGACACTCCTGTACCACCCCATCACCATCCTTCACCTGGATGACACTACTGTACCACCCCATCACCATCCTTCACCTGGATGACACTACTGTACCACCCCATCACCATCCTTCACCTGTATGACACTACTGTGCCACCCCATCACCATCCTTCACCTGTATGACACTACTGTACCACCCCACCACCATCCTTCACCTGCATGACACTACTGTACCACCCCATCACCATCCTTCACCTGCATGACACTACTGTACCACCCCATTACCATCCTTCACCTGTATGACACTACTGTACCACCCCATCACCATCCTTCACCTGTATGACACTACTATACCACCATCCTTCACCTGTATGACACTACTGTACCACCCCATCACCATCCTTCACCTGTATGACACTCCTGTACCACCCCATCACCATCCTTCACCTGTATGACACAACTGTACCACCCCATCACCATCCTTCACCTGTATGACACTACTGTACCCCCATCCTTCACCTGTATGACACTACTGTACCACCCCATCACCATCCTTCACCTGTATGACACTACTGTACCACCCCATCACCATCCTTCACCTGTATGACACTCCTGTACCACCCCATCACCATCCTTCACCTGTATGACACTACTGTACCACCCCATCACCATCCTTCACCTGTATGACACTACTGTACCACCCCATCACCATCCTTCACCTGTATGACACTACTGTACCACCCCATCACCATCCTTCACCTGTATGACACTACTGTACCACCCCATCACCATCCTTCACCTGTATGACACTACTGTACCACCCCATCACCATCCTTCACCTGTATGACACTACTGTACCACCCCATCACCATCCTTCACCTGTATGACACTACTGTACCACCCCATCACCATCCTTCACCTGTATGACACTACTGTACCCCCATCCTTCACCTGTATGACACTACTGTACCACCCCATCACCATCCTTCACCTGTATGACACTACTGTACCACCCCATCACCATCCTTCACCTGTATGACACTACTGTACCACCGTCCTTCACCTGTATGACACTACTGTACCACCCCATCACCATCCTTCACCTGGATGACACTCCTGTACCATCCCATCACCATCCTTCACCTGTATGACACTACTGTACCACCCCATCACCATCCTTCACCTGTATGACACTACTGTACCACCCCATCACCATCCTTCACCTGTATGACACTACTGTACCACCCCATCACCATCCTTCACCTGTATGACACTCCTGTACCACCCCACCACCATCCTTCACCTGCATGACACTACTGTACCACCCCATCACCATCCTTCACCTGCATGACACTACTGTACCACCCCATTACCATCCTTCACCTGTATGACACTACTGTACCACCCCATCACCATCCTTCACCTGTATGACACTACTGTACCACCCCATCACCATCCTTCACCTGTATGACACTACTATACCACCATCCTTCACCTGTATGACACTACTGTACCACCCCATCACCATCCTTCACCTGTATGACACTACTATACCACCATCCTTCACCTGTATGACACTATTGTACCACCCCACCACCATCCTTCACCTGTATGACACTACTGTACCACCATCCTTCACCTGTATGACACTACTGTACCACCCCATCACCATCCTTCACCTGTATGACACTCCTGTACCACCCCATCACCATCCTTCACCTGGATGACACTACTGTACCACCCCATCACCATCCTTCACCTGTATGACACTACTGTACCACCCCATCACCATCCTTCACCTGTATGACACTCCTGTACCACCCCATCACCATCCTTCACCTGGATGACACTACTGTACCACCCCATCACCATCCTTCACCTGGATGACACTACTGTACCACCCCATCACCATCCTTCACCTGTATGACACTACTGTGCCACCCCATCACCATCCTTCACCTGTATGACACTACTGTACCACCCCACCACCATCCTTCACCTGCATGACACTACTGTACCACCCCATCACCATCCTTCACCTGCATGACACTACTGTACCACCCCATTACCATCCTTCACCTGTATGACACTACTGTACCACCCCATCACCATCCTTCACCTGTATGACACTACTATACCACCATCCTTCACCTGTATGACACTACTGTACCACCCCATCACCATCCTTCACCTGTATGACACTCCTGTACCACCCCATCACCATCCTTCACCTGTATGACACAACTGTACCACCCCATCACCATCCTTCACCTGTATGACACTACTGTACCCCCATCCTTCACCTGTATGACACTACTGTACCACCCCATCACCATCCTTCACCTGTATGACACTACTGTACCACCCCATCACCATCCTTCACCTGTATGACACTACTGTACCACCCCATCACCATCCTTCACCTGTATGACACTACTGTACCACCCCATCACCATCCTTCACCTGTATGACACTACTGTACCACCCCATCACCATCCTTCACCTGTATGACACTACTGTACCACCCCATCACCATCCTTCACCTGTATGACACTACTGTACCACCCCATCACCATCCTTCACCTGTATGACACTACTGTACCACCCCATCACCATCCTTCACCTGTATGACACTACTGTACCACCCCATCACCATCCTTCACCTGTATGACACTACTGTACCACCCCATCACCATCCTTCACCTGTATGACACTACTGTACCCCCATCCTTCACCTGTATGACACTACTGTACCACCCCATCACCATCCTTCACCTGTATGACACTACTGTACCACCCCATCACCATCCTTCACCTGTATGACACTACTGTACCACCCTCCTTCACCTGTATGACACTACTGTACCACCCCATCACCATCCTTCACCTGTATGACACTCCTGTACCATCCCATCACCATCCTTCACCTGTATGACACTACTGTACCACCCCATCACCATCCTTCACCTGTATGACACTACTGTACCACCCCATCACCATCCTTCACCTGTATGACACTACTGTACCACCCCATCACCATCCTTCACCTGTATGACACTCCTGTACCACCCCACCACCATCCCTCACCTGCATGACACTACTGTACCACCCCATCACCATCCTTCACCTGCATGACACTACTGTACCACCCCATTACCATCCTTCACCTGTATGACACTACTGTACCACCCCATCACCATCCTTCACCTGTATGACACTACTGTACCACCCCATCACCATCCTTCACCTGTATGACACTACTATACCACCATCCTTCACCTGTATGACACTACTGTACCACCCCATCACCATCCTTCACCTGTATGACACTACTATACCACCATCCTTCACCTGTATGACACTACTGTACCACCCCACCACCATCCTTCACCTGTATGACACTACTGTACCACCATCCTTCACCTGTATGACACTACTGTACCACCCCATCACCATCCTTCACCTGGATGACACTACTGTACCATCCCATCACCATCCTTCACCTGTATGACACTACTGTACCACCCCATCACCATCCTTCACCTGTATGACACTACTGTACCACCCCATCACCATCCTTCACCTGTATGACACTACTGTACCACCCCATCACCATCCTTCACCTGTATGACACTCCTGTACCACCCCACCACCATCCTTCACCTGCATGACACTACTGTACCACCCCATCACCATCCTTCACCTGCATGACACTACTGTACCACCCCATTACCATCCTTCACCTGTATGACACTACTGTACCACCCCATCACCATCCTTCACCTGTATGACACTACTGTACCACCCCATCACCATCCTTCACCTGTATGACACTACTATACCACCATCCTTCACCTGTATGACACTACTGTACCACCCCATCACCATCCTTCACCTGTATGACACTACTATACCACCATCCTTCACCTGTATGACACTACTGTACCACCCCATCACCATCCTTCACCTGTATGACACTACTGTACCACCCCATCACCATCCTTCACCTGTATGACACTACTATAACCCCATCCTTCACCTGTATGACACTACTGTACCACCCCATCACCATCCTTCACCTGTATGACACTACTATACCACCATCCTTCACCTGTATGACACTACTGTACCACCCCATCACCATCCTTCACCTGTATGACACTACTGTACCATCCCATCACCATCCTTCACCTGTATGACACTACTGTACCACCCCATCACCATCCTTCACCTGTATGACACTACTGTACCACCCCATCACCATCCTTCACCTGTATGACACTACTGTACCACCCCATCACCATCCTTCACCTGTATGACACTACTGTACCACCCATCACCATCCTTCACCTGTATGACACTACTGTACCACCCCATCACCATCCTTCACCTGTATGACACTACTGTACCACCCACAGTCACCTGTATGACACTACTGTACCACCCCATCACCATCCTTCACCTGTATGACACTACTTTACCCCCATCCTTCACCTGTATGACACTACTGTACCACCCATCACCATCCTTCACCTGTATGACACTACTGTACCACCCCATCACCATCCTTCACCTGTATGACACTACTGTACCACCCATCACCATCCTTCACCTGTATGACACTACTGTACCACCCCATCACCATCCTTCACCTGTATGACACTACTGTACCACCCCATCACCATCCTTCACCTGTATGACACTACTGTACCACCCCATCACCATCCTTCACCTGTATGACACTACTGTACCACCCCATCACCATCCTTCACCTGTATGACACTACTATACCACCATCCTTCACCTGTATGACACTACTGTACCACCCCATCACCATCCTTCACCTGTATGACACTACTGTACCACCCCATCACCATCCTTCACCTGTATGACACTACTGTACCACCCCATCACCATCCTTCACCTGTATGACACTACTATACCACCATCCTTCACCTGTATGACACTACTGTACCACCCCATCACCATCCTTCACCTGTATGACACTACTGTACCACCCCATCACCATCCTTCACCTGTATGACACTACTGTACCCCCATCCTTCACCTGTATGACACTACTGTACCCCCATCCTTCACCTGTATGACACTACTGTACCCCCATCCTTCACCTGTATGACACTACTGTACCACCCCATCACCATCCTTCACCTGTATGACACTACTGTACCACCCCATCACCATCCTTCACCTGTATGACACTACTGTACCATCCCATCACCATCCTTCACCTGTATGACACTACTGTACCACCCCATCACCATCCTTCACCTGGATGACACTACTGTACCACCCCATCACCATCCTTCACCTGGATGACACTACTGTACCACCCCATCACCATCCTTCACCTGTATGACACTACTGTACCACCCCATCACCATCCTTCACCTGTATGACACTACTGTACCCCCATCCTTCACCTGTATGACACTACTGTACCCCCATCCTTCACCTGTATGACACTACTGTACCACCATCCTTCACCTGTATGACACTACTGTACCACCCCATCACCATCCTTCACCTGTATGACACAACTGTACCACCCCATCACCATCCTTCACCTGTATGACACTACTGTACCACCATCCTTCACCTGTATGACACTACTGTACCCCCATCCTTCACCTGTATGACACTACTGTACCACCCCATCACCATCCTTCACCTGTATGACACTACTGTACCACCCCATCACCATCCTTCACCTGTATGACACTACTGTACCCCCATCACCATCCTTCACCTGTATGACACTACTGTACCCCCATCCTCCACCTGTATGACACTACTGTACCCCCATCCTTCACCTGTATGACACTACTGTACCACCCCATCACCATCCTTCACCTGTATGACACTACTGTACCATCCCATCACCATCCTTCACCTGTATGACACTACTGTACCACCCCATCACCATCCTTCACCTGTATGACACTACTATACCCCCATCCTTCACCTGTATGACACTACTGTACCACCCCATCACCATCCTTCACCTGTATGACACTACTATACCCCCATCCTTCACCTGTATGACACTACTGTACCACCCCATCACCATCCTTCACCTGTATGACACTACTGTACCACCCCATCACCATCCTTCACCTGTATGACACTACTGTACCATCCCATCACCATCCTTCACCTGTATGACACTACTGTACCACCCCATCACCATCCTTCACCTGTATGACACTACTGTACCACCCCATCACCATCCTTCACCTGTATGACACTACTGTACCACCCCATCACCATCCTTCACCTGTATGACACTACTGTACCACCCCATCACCATCCTTCACCTGTATGACACTACTATACCACCATCCTTCACCTGTATGACACTACTGTACCACCCCATCACCATCCTTCACCTGTTTGACACTACTGTACCACCCCATCACCATCCTTCACCTGTATGACACTACAGTACCACCCCATCACCATCCTTCACCTGTATGACACTACTATACCACCATCCTTCACCTGTATGACACTACTGTACCACCCCATCACCATCCTTCACCTGTATGACACTACAGTACCACCCCATCACCATCCTTCACCTGTATGACACTACTGTACCCCCATCCTTCACCTGTATGACACTACTGTACCCCCATCCTTCACCTGTATGACACTACTGTACCACCCCATCACCATCCTTCACCTGTATGACACTACTGTACCACCCCATCACCATCCTTCACCTGTATGACACTACTGTACCATCCCATCACCATCCTTCACCTGTATGACACTACTGTACCACCCCATCACCATCCTTCACCTGGATGACACTACTGTACCACCCCATCACCATCCTTCACCTGTATGACACTACTGTACCACCCCATCACCATCCTTCACCTGTATGACACTACTGTACCACCCCATCACCATCCTTCACCTGTATGACACTACTGTACCACCCCATCCATCACCTGTATGACACTACTGTATCACCATCCTTCACCTGTATGACACTACTGTACCACCCATCACCATCCTTCACCTGTATGACACTACTGTACCACCCCATCACCATCCTTCACCTGTATGACACTACTGTACCACCATCCTTCACCTGTATGACACTACTGTACCACCCCATCACCATCCTTCACCTGTATGACACAACTGTACCACCCCATCACCATCCTTCACCTGTATGACACTACTGTACCACCATCCTTCACCTGTATGACACTACTGTACCCCCATCCTTCACCTGTATGACACTACTGTACCACCCCATCACCATCCTTCACCTGTATGACACTACTGTACCACCCCATCACCATCCTTCACCTGTATGACACTACTGTACCCCCATCACCATCCTTCACCTGTATGACACT
Source organism: Homarus gammarus (assembly GCA_958450375.1). NCBI lineage: Eukaryota > Metazoa > Arthropoda > Malacostraca > Decapoda > Nephropidae > Homarus > Homarus gammarus. The sequence goes on from CAUDMG010000523.1 coordinate 933,332, forward strand.
ACTGTACCCCCATCCTTCACCTGTATGACACTACTGTACCCCCATCCTTCACCTGTATGACACTACTGTACCACCATCCTTCACCTGTATGACACTACTGTACCACCCCATCACCATCCTTCACCTGTATGACACAACTGTACCCCCATCCTTCACCTGTATGACACTACTGTACCACCCCATCACCATCCTTCACCTGTATGACACTACTGTACCACCCCATCACCATCCTTCACCTGTATGACACTACTGTACCCCCATCACCATCCTTCACCTGTATGACACTACTGTACCCCCATCCTTCACCTGTATGACACTACTGTACCACCATCCTTCACCTGCATGACACTACTGTACCACCCCATCACCATCCTTCACCTGTATGACACTACTGTACCACCCCATCACCATCCTTCACCTGTATGACACTACTGTACCACCCCATCACCATCCTTCACCTGTATGACACTACTGTACCACCCCATCACCATCCTTCACCTATATGACACTACTGTACCACCCCATCACCATCCTTCACCTGTATGACACTACTGTACCACCCCATCACCATCCTTCACCTGTATGACACTACTGTACCACCATCCTTCACCTGCATGACACTACTGTACCACCCCACCACCATCCTTCACCTGTATGACACTACTGTACCACCCCATCACCATCCTTCACCTGTATGACACTACTATACCACCATCCTTCACCTGTATGACACTACTATACCACCATCCTTCACCTGCATGACACTACTGTACCACCCCATCACCATCCTTCACCTGTATGACACTACTGTACCACCCCATCACCATCCTTCACCTGTATGACACTACTGTACCACCCCATCACCATCCTTCACCTGTATGACACTCCTGTACCACCCCACCACCATCCTTCACCTGCATGACACTACTGTACCACCCCATCACCATCCTTCACCTGCATGACACTACTGTACCACCCCATTACCATCCTTCACCTGTATGACACTACTGCACCACCCCATCACCATCCTTCACCTGTATGACACTACTGTACCACCCCATCACCATCCTTCACCTGTATGACACTACTATACCACCATCCTTCACCTGTATGACACTACTGTACCACCCCATCACCATCCTTCACCTGTATGACACTACTATACCACCATCCTTCACCTGTATGACACTACTGTACCACCCCACCACCATCCTTCACCTGTATGACACTACTGTACCACCATCCTTCACCTGTATGACACTACTGTACCACCCCATCACCATCCTTCACCTGGATGACACTCCTGTACCATCCCATCACCATCCTTCACCTGTATGACACTACTGTACCACCCCATCACCATCCTTCACCTGTATGACACTACTGTACCACCCCATCACCATCCTTCACCTGTATGACACTACTGTACCACCCCATCACCATCCTTCACCTGTATGACACTACTGTACCACCCCATCACCATCCTTCACCTGTATGACACTACTGTACCACCCCATCACCATCCTTCACCTGTATGACACTCCTGTACCACCCCACCACCATCCTTCACCTGCATGACACTACTGTACCACCCCATCACCATCCTTCACCTGTATGACACTACTATACCACCATCCTTCACCTGTATGACACTACTGTACCACCCCATCACCATCCTTCACCTGTACGACACTACTATACCACCATCCTTCACCTGTATGACACTACTGTACCACCCCATCACCATCCTTCACCTGTATGACACTACTGTACCACCCCATCACCATCCTTCACCTGTATGACACTACTGTACCACCCCATCACCATCCTTCACCTGTATGACACTACTGTACCACCCCATCACCATCCTTCACCTGTATGACACTACTGTACCACCCCATCACCATCCTTCACCTGTATGACACTACTGTACCACCCCATCACCATCCTTCACCTGTATGACACTACTATACCACCATCCTTCACCTGTATGACACTACTGTACCACCCCATCACCATCCTTCACCTGTTTGACACTACTGTACCACCCCATCACCATCCTTCACCTGTATGACACTACAGTACCACCCCATCACCATCCTTCACCTGTATGACACTACTATACCACCATCCTTCACCTGTATGACACTACTGTACCACCCCATCACCATCCTTCACCTGTATGACACTACAGTACCACCCCATCACCATCCTTCACCTGTATGACACTACTGTACCCCCATCCTTCACCTGTATGACACTACTGTACCCCCATCCTTCACCTGTATGACACTACTGTACCACCCCATCACCATCCTTCACCTGTATGACACTACTGTACCACCTCATCACCATCCTTCACCTGTATGACACTACTGTACCATCCCATCACCATCCTTCACCTGTATGACACTACTGTACCACCCCATCACCATCCTTCACCTGGATGACACTACTGTACCACCCCATCACCATCCTTCACCTGGATGACACTACTGTACCACCCCATCACCATCCTTCACCTGGATGACACTACTGTACCACCCCATCACCATCCTTCACCTGTATGACACTACTGTACCCCCATCCTTCACCTGTATGACACTACTGTACCCCCATCCTTCACCTGTATGACACTACTGTACCACCATCCTTCACCTGTATGACACTACTGTACCACCCCATCACCATCCTTCACCTGTATGACACAACTGTACCACCCCATCACCATCCTTCACCTGTATGACACTACTGTACCACCATCCTTCACCTGTATGACACTACTGTACCCCCATTCTTCACCTGTATGACACTACTGTACCACCCCATCACCATCCTTCACCTGTATGACACTACTGTACCACCCCATCACCATCCTTCACCTGCATGACACTACTGTACCCCCATCACCATCCTTCACCTGTATGACACTACTGTACCCCCATCCTTCACCTGTATGACACTACTGTACCCCCATCCTTCACCTGTATGACACTACTGTACCACCATCCTTCACCTGTATGACACTACTGTACCACCCCATCACCATCCTTCACCTGTATGACACAACTGTACCCCCATCCTTCACCTGTATGACACTACTGTACCACCCCATCACCATCCTTCACCTGTATGACACTACTGTACCACCCCATCACCATCCTTCACCTGTATGACACTACTGTACCCCCATCACCATCCTTCACCTGTATGACACTACTGTACCCCCATCCTTCACCTGTATGACACTACTGTACCACCATCCTTCACCTGCATGACACTACTGTACCACCCCATCACCATCCTTCACCTGTATGACACTACTGTACCACCCCATCACCATCCTTCACCTGTATGACACTACTGTACCACCCCATCACCATCCTTCACCTGTATGACACTACTGTACCACCCCATCACCATCCTTCACCTATATGACACTACTGTACCACCCCATCACCATCCTTCACCTGTATGACACTACTGTACCACCCCATCACCATCCTTCACCTGTATGACACTACTGTACCACCATCCTTCACCTGCATGACACTACTGTACCACCCCACCACCATCCTTCACCTGTATGACACTACTGTACCACCCCATCACCATCCTTCACCTGTATGACACTACTATACCACCATCCTTCACCTGTATGACACTACTATACCACCATCCTTCACCTGCATGACACTACTGTACCACCCCATCACCATCCTTCACCTGTATGACACTACTGTACCACCCCATTACCATCCTTCACCTGTATGACACTACTGTACCATCCCATCACCATCCTTCACCTGTATGACACTACTGTACCACCCCATCACCATCCTTCACCTGTATGACACTACTGTACCACCCCATCACCATCCTTCACCTGTATGACACTACTGTACCACCCCATCACCATCCTTCACCTGTATGACACTACTGTACCATCCCATCACCATCCTTCACCTGTATGACACTACTGTACCACCCCATCACCATCCTTCACCTGTATGACACTACTGTACCATCCCATCACCATCCTTCACCTGTATGACACTACTGTACCACCCCATCACCATCCTTCACCTGTATGACACTACTGTACCACCCCATCACCATCCTTCACCTGTATGACACTACTGTACCATCACTTCATTATCTTCAACCTGTGTACTCTCTATCAACTAAGCACTATTAGACAAATGCTCAGTAGACTAAACATTATGGCCACACAAATCATAAAAAAACACGATCACACAATACAAAACACACAGTCACACACACAACATTAAACAATCACACACTACATGAAACACAGTCACAAGATAAACACATTTTTAAACAATAATTTTTCTTAAGGTATTGGAATACAGTACAGTTTATACAAAAGGTTCCTATATGGCAAAGATGCCAAGTGTGTTTTATGGCTTAAGCTGGCTTATTCTTATCTAGTCACAGAATAATGTTAATACTAGCTTGCTATTTGAGTAGTAATACAGACATGCAAGAGATAATATTAAAAGAGACAAAAGAAGTTATTAGGACTAAAACAGGTGTGAAGTGAGTGGAGGCTAACACAAGCCAGTTGTACTAGTGAACCACTTTCTCTTAGCCTCTCTCACTCCCGGCTACTGAACCTTGTGCATAATCCTTCACCACCATTAAACTTAGTAGGAAATGCAATTGCATTCATGTACACATCATCTACCTCCTAAAAGAACTTATTTCCAAATATTAATTTGGGCTAATATAGGACTCCTGACAGTCAGCAGTTCAGTAATTATAAGGGTGTTTTTTAGACAGTTTTGTATGCTGATTACATTCATTTTCTTGTGTAAAAAGCTTAGTTTTCCAGATACAGACAAATTAAGATATAGGTTAGGTTAGTTTAGCACATGATTTCAGCCATTTTTTTTTCACAACATAATACAATATACTGGTATCCTAATAAAATCAGTGAAAAATGGCGTGTGATGCCATTAAATCTTTCGACCTGTGACCTCGCCAGATGTAGAAGTGTTTACAGACAAGTCCTGGTTCTGCTGAGTGGACTGTCTTAGACTGGTGGCGGTGCTGCCCGCCCCTCCATGAGACAGATCACCCTCTCTAGTGATGCTGGGAAGACCAGCCTTCTCCTGTCCGAGAATTTGTGCTGGGACGATTTACGCAATACTGTTGTCTCTTGGAACACCATACTGATCTGCATTGACCCGCACTTGTAAGTACAGCCTAAGTGATGACACACCCCTCGGTACTGAAATATTGTTGACTAATTACGCCTACTCGTTTCTGCCTAACTTGGAGTAATAAGACAATGCAGTATGAAGCGAAGCTAAGATTCACAGAGTTATGAACTTTGTGTTATGTCAGTATGTTTAATAAATTGTAATTAAGATAAAATTGTGTGAGACTAACTAATTATGTATCGGATGGATCACCTTGTAATATTATGAATGCCTTCTCCTCTGCAGGTTTTGACCACATCAATAAATATTGAATGCGTCAAAAGACGGGTTTCAATCATTCCCTTCGACTTGCCTGTAACCTGAACGTCCTTAACTAAGGCGTTTATAGTCACGATCCAAATAATACCTTAATTTGATACAAGTACAGTATTTCAGAAGCTCACACAAACACTGATTAATTAATTTTTATTTCCGGGGGATAGATTAGGTTAGGTTAGAGCAAAGATATGTTTTATGCCACAACATAAATTTGATAACAGAAATAGGTTTTTCTTATGGTCATTTTAATGAATATGCCCTACCCACTGTGAAAGAAATCAGTCGTTACTCGTGTTAAAGAGACCATATGTCCATTAATAAGTATTACACTGGAAATAAAAGTCATATTCGTTCAAATCACCATATAAAACATAAGAAAAAGCTATTTACATATTCAAATTCCTGTTATGGCATAAGACAATTCTTTATCTATGTTAAGCTAGGTTAGGTTTGGAAGTAACTGAGGATCCACATCATCAGCCTTCATCAATCAGAACAAATGCCAGACAAATGGCAAAAGTAAAGGTCCGTAGCCACACAAATAACCAAGGCCTAAAAGATAAACAAGAACCATCTGTTATATTCTCTATAAACTGTTTTAAAATAGCAGCATTTCATATTGTAATACAAAGCCAATTTACCACTAACCAAATCGTCTAAGATAACTTCTGAGATAAAATAGATAACTGGAAGCTTAGACTGGGATTAGCTGACTCATTTTTTATTTTAGTGATCGATGATGTTTAAAGAAAATACGGTTCACTTTTAGCAAGTAAAAAATATATTTTTCTAGTGTATTTGTGTGTGTTTGGACCGAATATGACCTTCATTTTGGGCGACACTTAGCCGTTTTTTTGCGATTTTTTTCGTTTGACGTTTTCCGAAAAAAAAAAAAGTGGGTAAGCGACTAAAAAATACAAAAAAAAAACACTAGAAAAACAAAAACCTAACCTAGCCTAATCTAATCTAACCTAACCTAACTTAACTGACTCTCACCATATGATGGAATCACCTATTTCTTACCTTATTGGCCTGGTTCTTGTTCGTCGTTGCATTCTGGGATTCTTACACAACGTCACATATGTTGGTCTTTGCGTTATTTACGTTCAGTCTTGCTCTTAGTACACTTTACTGAGGTTGGAAGAACACCATGCGATCGAAAAAATGCTAGTTTCTTCGTTTTTTTTTTTTCAAAAAACTCGCAATCAGCTCCATATACTTTAAGTGACATCCATCGCAGACTTCCATGGTCGGAACTGAACTTGAATTTCAAAATATGATAGACCCAAAATAAAACTCGATTTTGATTGGGCCAAATATACTCTGAATTAAACTAAAAAATCATTTTAATTGGTTCCAAAAGAGAAAACGTTTTTGATTGGCCGCGTGACGTGTACGTTTACGGATGCGCGTCATGATTTATGAAGGAAACGCGAGACATGCAGTGTTGGGTGAGAGGCAAACTATAATGGTGGGAGATTAAAGGAAGAAAATAGAAATTTTTTTGGAAAAGCTATCTCAGTTATTATACATTTCCGTCGGTAATATAATAGATGAAAATTATCTTATAATTAAACGTCTTATTCGAATATGATAATAGATTAGTGGTAGGAATGAACGGTGTGTAAACGCAATAATACCGAAAATACTGATATTGCCAAGCAACAATTCATCAACTTCATTTCGAAATTAATGTAATATGAAATATATCAATCCTTTTGTTCAATTTTCGACACCTAATTCGTGATGCTGAAAAGGTAACATAATATATTATATGAATCTCTAAATGCAGTAGTTACGGTGTAAATGAAAATTACCCTATTACCCTCTCTTTCATTAGCGTATGAAAGGCAAACACTGAGATTATGAAGGAAATATACAAGATTGCTATAACTACTGCATTCATTCTCAAATTCCTTGATAAAACTTGTACTTGGCCCTCCATCTTCCCAATAATTATTTACAGAATAAGTTATCCATAATTATCACGCACATTATAATAGTACTCATATTATAATAAGTACTCACAGAAGCTTGGTCTAGTACCGTGCACACTGAAGCTTGGTCTAGTACCGAGCACACTGAAGCTTGGGACTTGACAGAGCTCAGGGGACGGAGACCAATGTTGTTGTTGATAACCGAATCGATGGCTCCTTACCATATATTTTTTGCTTATACCTGTAATATTCAATTTATGTATCGGTTTTTCCAGAATTTTAGACACAAATGATATTTTTGTACATATTAGATATCGTTGGTTTAATATCCAACTAATGTCATTGTCCTATGTTGTATGTTGTAAGGCAGAAGACTGATGACTGTTGACGGTAAATATCGGCAACAGGTATGGACCAACGAGCGACGTTTGTGGCGAGGTTGTAGCGTACTGTATTGTGGCCAGTAGTCAATTATCTTTAGATGTCTATTATCTCTTTGTATGGCCACACAACGTACGTACATGTAGATATCTCACACTCAGGAATGAGGTAGAATAGAAACTCACGATGCGTTTTCTGTATATATATTGTTGTACAGAGTAGTGCTAAGGAGTTCCTGCAGGGCGAGGAGCTCTCTGAGGAAGCTGGGTGGTGAGGTGCTGGAGAGAGATCTTGCTGGTCCTGTAGGTCAGAGTAGAATGGTCTCCCTGGTTCAGTTCAAGTTTAGAAGCTCCAAAAAAGTCGTTGGTAGCGAAAGTCAGAGCGGGGAAGAGGACAGAGGAAGGAGCAGGAGGTTAGGAAGGGATTTGTAGTGGGACAGATAGTGCCGTGGCTTTACGCGACTGCGTTTATTTGGTTAGCGCATCGTGCACGTATTTGGTTTTGTCTGTGTTGGGTGTGTGATCCTCGGGTCACCACTCCTCCGGATTGTGTCAGTTCAAGTTTAGATGTTAGTTCAAGTTTAGAACCGGTCTCCCTGGCCAGCCATGGCCGTATTTGTACAATTTACGAGGTTCCGGATTTGGGGTGAGCGTAGCAAGAGGGCCAATCGCAGAGGAGGAGGCCAAGCACACCCGGCACTCTGGTCCTAGCGTTGTTACGTGTGCTTCCGCGCTGGAGAGTAGGTCTACCGGCACCGCTGGCTGTCGCTTGTGGTAGAAGCGGTACCGCTCTTGCCTCGCAAGCAAGATGTCACGGGTTCGATTCCCGGGCAGGTGGAGGTTGTTTGGACACTCTTCCTAGCCCCCTTGGTCCCTGTTCACCTAGCAGTAAGTAGGTACCTGTTGTAAATCGAAAGGTTGCGAATTCGTATTCAGGGAAAGTTGTTGGAGCTTCTAAACTTGAACTGACACAATCCGGACGAGTGGTGACCCGAGGATCACACACCCAACACAGACAAAACCAAATACGTGCGCTATGCGCTAACCAAATAAACGCAGTCGCGTAAAGCCACGGCACTATCTCTCCCACTACAAATCCCTTCCTAACCTCCTGCTCCTTCCTCTGTCATCTTCCCCGCTCTGACTTTCGCTACCAACAACTTTTAGAGCTTCTAAACTTGAACTGTACGCTGATTGGCTGGTAGGCGCGCGGGGGCTCAGTTGTCCCTTGTACGGGATGGAGTCCACTACAAGGTCACTGAAACTTCGTACAGCACAGTCCAGTACGAGTAAAGTTTTCATATGAACAACATTCAATCACTTATGAAAAAGGACATTAATCAAACCAATTTTGTTTTCTTTTAGTTAGTTAAGTACTTTAATTCATGTCAGTTTTCATAATTATCCTCGTTGCCCCTAAGAGGCTTGCTGAGTCGTTCGATCAGTCGGTTATTTGTCTATTATGCACTGTTGACATTGGCAAGTTCTGGGTATGCGAGGGCTCTTAAATGTACTGTAGCTGAACATGCACTAGTGTTGGTCAAATCTAGACTAAATGAGTTCACACTGTTTTCACAACACTGTCTGGCAGGTTATTCCAAGAGTTCACGACTCTTACTCAAAAGAAGTAACTCGGACAATCTTTTGTACTTGTGATTGATTCATGGAATTTTGGCTCAATGACAAGCACTGGAACCTTCCGTGTTTATGGTATCCACAAGTTCTTTTCTTGCTTCATTGCATAACAGCTGGATGCAAGAGCAAATGCAAATTCTCTATTCACTGTTGCTGCTGTACCATCCACAAAATATCACTATTCTCAAAACCCACTCCATGTCATGCTTCCTTATCATCCTTGAACTGTACTCCATTGCCTCATGTAAATATCCTTCCCTCACTTCAAAGTGTATGTCATTCCATCTCCTTGGTCTTCTCTCTTTTACCATCGTCTCTTAAATTACAGATTTATTTTTTATCTCTCACCTTGTTCTTATACATTTGTACTATCCATAGCATTTTAACTGACCTGTTCAGCTCTCTCAAACACCCCTATCATATCCACATCACTTAATTTCTGTACTTCAATTCTCTGCACACTTTTTACTCCACATTACTTTGTCTGAAAATTGCCAAATCTGCAGCTTTTTCCTCTATTTTTTACTTATACCATTTTATTCAATAAAAAAAATTCCACCAAATGGCTCAATGATTATTACACACAAGGGTAAAAATACTGTTTTAAAGTTTGTAAATATTTAGCATTGTTTTATTGCAAATAATGTGCTTCTTTACATTGCTTTACAAAATTTCCTATGCAAGCGTGAAACCAGGGCTACACTTGACATGTCAATCACATTTATACAAGACAATATTGGCAACAATAATGCCTAGAGCATTACCTTTTTAAGACAAACACTGTGTAGTTTGATAAGCTTGAGTCTTAAAGAAGTACACCAAAAGGCTCCCAATTGCTAATATTGTCTCGTACAGACAATTTGGTATTGAATCACCAAGGAAAAAAAACTTAATAAGCACATATACAACTTATTCAAAATGATTATTATGATTATATTAACCCATAGGAAACATACTACAGATAGAACTCAGAGGCATACTAGATCTCCTCTCAGAAAGCACCCCTTACAATAGGTAAGACATCAACACATCTACTTCCACCTTGAGAATGTCGGCAAGGTTTGCATTGTAAATAGTCCCATATCATTCCTGATTGCTGATTCTTATTTACATGAGATCGATGGTATGTTTAAGAAGCAAAAGTTATTATTTTTCAACTGACAATTATTCTAAGCCTAGTGTAGGCCCACAGTATAATCACTGTCCAACAATTATGTAAATGTTGTTGTATATATATATATATGTACACATTCTTTTACTATAATTACCAGCAATCATGACTGTTAAGCGACTTTTTAATCCAAACACAGCCAATTAGTTTATGACTTGACTTTAACAATCAACTTAGCCAAGACAATAACATCATTAACTAAAACCCTTTTCTTTGAAACTACACTTACCAAAATAAAACCTGTGAGACAGAGTTCTGACTGTATGAATAACTACTGTACTATATGTTACATAAAACTTATTTTTTTTATTTAACTTATATAAAATTTAACCCATAATATAAATCACACTGATCAACACTGTACTATTACCTGAAGACAAACTAATCTTCTTATTTAGTCAAATACTATGCCTTGGACAAGATGATTACTAAACAGTCAACAAGATTGACCTTTTCAACTCTCAACTCTTCATTCACTGGTTTGGCCACAATATAAAATCCTGCTGATATTCACATTAGTTTTTAGAATACCCCTTTTTCTATACTTTAGATCATATTATATTTTTCATCAGTTTCTTGAAGAAAAAAAAAAAATTGCTCTAGCATCATCCTTACCAATCAAGGAGTCATGATGCAGTTTAAAATCATTTCAGAATTCTTTTGAGGATAGTCACTATGCCCCACTAGGATGGCAAACTATTTCAAATGCTATGCAGAACATAGGGGAAAAAATCCAGGAAAGGTCTGAAACCAGTGCTTTTTGTTTGCAATGATTTTTGCACAAGACTTGAACATCATTACAGTCCATTATATGAAGGGGGCAACTTTAGCTACATCTCAATGTTACTGTATGTTCTTATGTGTTACTTCTTTAATCCATTTGCAAAAAGCTGTTCTGTAAATACTTGATGATGATAATAATTACAATAAAAAAAGATATTCACTGACATTATATTCATTAAGATTGTGAGTCCTACTGAAAAGAGAAGCTTTACACAAGGCAGAAGGCAACATACCAACATGAAAGGAAAGAAAATGAGAAATAAATCTGACAGACAATATTTGGCAAACATGAAAGGACTTAATTCCCCAGCAAGACAATCTGTAGGCTGTGCTTATTTATTAAATTTGGTAAGAGCTCATACTGACTTACAATCTCAAATTATGTGACAGCAACTCAACTCCAGATCACACAGCAACAAAAGACTTACACTCCCACTGGTGTTCACCTGCAAAACTTAGGTACCAACAAGTATCTACCCAAGTTAACTGGAAAAACTACTATTTACCCTAAAGCTAATATGAGGTGTATATTCCACACCAATCAATCACGTTTCACACTTGGTTATGCAATTAAAACTACTGGGTATCACTGACAGGGAAATAAGGCAGCCAATACAGTTCTCTGTCTGTTTAGTGTCTACCAGCCAGCTTACTTGATATGAACAAGGGCTCTCATGCCTCTGTAAATAAGAACAAAGTCTGCATTACTGAGGTATGTGATCACAATCCACTTTCCACAAAGGATCACCCAATAACATGATGCTGGGAGATTTTCCTTTAATAGGATAAGGACTGACACTTTTCTATACTTCAATGCTGCAGTTATAAGACGGCTAGAATGAAAGCAAGAAAGCTTTCTGCTTATTACAGTACATGGGATGGGTGTAATGGTGCTTGCAATTAATATACAATGTGACCTAGGTAACAAATAAATAAAAATTCCAATCACCCTTTTTTTAATTTTTTCTTATTTTTTTTTTGCTTAGATGTGACTAATCCACTGTTTTGTAGCCTTAACACAAATTTCAAACTAAACAAACGTACATGGCATGATGAAAAGAAAATACAGCAATCCATACTTTTAGGTGCTTATTATATTTATCTGCACAAAAAACAGACAGATGGCAAACCTACTCCTTACAATGTTTCTTTCTTCATATCAATCTTAGAATACATGTTTTTGTTAAAGTATATAATGTAGATTCTTAATCACACATTTCTTTGTTACCAATTCTCCCTTGGCAGACACTGAAAATCAGCACTGTAATGCTATTACTAACCCAGGGGAACATCAGCCTGGAGCAGCAGAGATTGCTGATAATAATGTAGATTGGTGGAGAACAAGGAGGATAAACAGAGATTGAATTAAAGATGAGCAAACAATATTTATCATGTCCTCAAACAACCTTAGAACCCCTGCAACCAGACATTGTCTTCCACCAACCTGCAATTTTCTGAGTGATGAGTGTGTGGTTATTTGTGTTGATATTAACATAAGACAGGTGTCAAGAATAAGGACTTGGAGGTGGGCTTGGAATAGACGGAACGCTAGAGGCTTTTCAGTAAAATGGGGATGAGAGGGTTAGCGGGCACAGCAGTTGTTGGAGGATGATCCGCTGGGGGGTTCGGTGGGCTCCACAGTGATTGATTTACCGCCAGGAGGCTCATTCGTTCCACTGTCTGGGAGCTGCTGCCTCGAGACAATGCGATAGATTTCTGCAAGAATCAAGATAGGTTGTGATTAATATTACAAGTAGTTTCATATTTTTAAACTATATATAACAAATACAGCACAGCTTTACAATTTCAGTGGTACAGTACACCAATATTTAAATAATACTCTCTACATTTCCCTACTTGTTTAAACAGTACAGTATGTTTATTGTAACACCAGATGGAGTAACAGCTGGTACCAACATCACTATCATTTAATGTTGTCAATATATGTATACAAACAATACTCGTGAATTTGAAATATACTTTCACATTAATATCATTGGTTAAGTCTTTTACAGTAATTAACCACCTCCTACTTGGTCTGCCACAATCCATAAAAGAGCACCAAATTATATCAAGTGCCACCCTAATACTTAACACATAATTCCCGTACTTTCACTCTACTGTATTTATAAATTTTCTCTATTCCTTAATAAAGTTTAAAATGTTAATTAAGTTTATGAATGACCAGGAAAAATTATAGTTTTTCATTGTTATAACTAGGTGAAAATTACTTAATACAGTGGTCCCTCAATTAACGAACGGTTCAATTAACAAAATTTCAGTTAACGAATTAGCTCCCATAAGGATTTTCAGTTCCACTAACGAACAAAACTTCGATTAACGACAGCCTTATGAGAAATACGCTTTGTTGTGCGCATCAGCTGATCGGCTAGTCCGCCAATACAGTTACAAGACCCAGTACAATGAGATGGAGGGGATTAAAATCACCTAGTTGCCAACCATCACTCCTAGCCAGTCGCAAACCCCGGGCCAAGGTGATCACTACATCTTGGTGGGGAGGCAGTCTAATTAGTGGAAAGCCACAGGGATAAGATACGTTAGTTTAGATAAAAAGTTAGTAATGTTACCCTGGTTCCATCAAGGTACCTTCATAATTTTTCCCCCTCCCTCCTATATCTGAATTACAAACACTTGTCGATCTTTACAAGGGAATGATAAAAAAATTAGATCATTTGAAGTTCCTTATCAAAATGGAGGTGATAAGAATGGGGTATAAATAGTGTATCGTAATTATTACTGGGTACAAAGAAAATTGGAGAAAACCAAACATTAAATTAGGGGAGTAGCAGCATGAGGTCACAAAACTGAATGTGTTAATAATAATACAGTAGAGCGCGCTAGATAGAGGTCCTTTAAACAAAATTCACACTAAATGAAAGTGTTGTTTTAATGGAATAATTTAGTTTGGTACTTGAGAGAAACACAAAATACTAAAAAGACTGAGAGTCTACCCAGATGCACCTCAGCCCATCTCCTAGAATAAACAAAACATTGTTTTTTGTAGTGTTATGTTAAAACAAACACTCATAAATCAACACAGCTAAAATTAAGGGATGCAAAATGGTCTGTTTACTGGCTGGGAAGATGGGGGAGAGGAGGGAGGGAGGGAGGTGATATGTTTGACAGTTGGTGCCAAGGTCTAGTGCTTATTTATTTATCTGTCCTTAAGAGTGACTAATTTTTTATCTTAAAAAATGTCACTAAACTAACCTGGGAGAATATAATTAACATTGCTGGAATTCTTGTAAGTTAGTGATTAATTTGAATATAAACATGCTATAGTTCGCATTAGACATGCAAATTTTAGTTCTAACTAATTTTCTTAAAGGGCTAAAACTTTTATCTCTTGTGCAAAATATTTGACGTTTATATTCAAATTATTCGTTGTCTTGCAAGGATTCTAGCAATGCAAATTATATTCTCCTAACTTTAGAATGTGATATTATATAAGATAAAAACTGTAAGTCTAAAACCACCAAACCCTGGCTGGAAAAATGGGGGAGGGGGGAGGAGGTGACAGTGACAGGTTTGACAGTTGGCGCCGAAGGTCTAGTGAAGTATTTATTTGTTTATTCATGTCCTTTAGATTGAGTTTTTGTTTTTTGTCTATAAAATATCACAGAAGTGACCGGGGAGAATATAATTTACATTGCTGGAATTCTTATAAGATAATGATTAATTTGAATATAATCATGCTATAGTTTGCATGACAAAAATTTTAGTAATCATTTAGTGCATTATTTTGAGTACATACACAGTACAGCTTTGCCTTTAGGACAGTGTAGTGTGCCCAGAGATACATTGGGCACAAAATTTAAAATATGATGCACCAGATTGACTCGCGCAAAATAGGAAAGATTCGTTTTAAATTGAGGACCTGAAAAAAAAAAAATAAATAAATGAATTGCAAGATATATTTCATATATCCATCAGTTGTAACACTACCTAAACCCTATAATTCTCCACCACCAACCCCCTTTTCAGGACCAAAGCTTAAAAAAAAATCTTAAAAGGCCTCCACAGCAGTAAAATGCTTCATGGGTGCATGAAACCGACTGTACAATCTGGGCGCTAAACTATGGGAAAAAGATTGGGCAGCGAGAAAACATTTCCACACTGATCTAGGCTCCTCAAAACATGAGGGATCATCACTATTACACAAAATCATAAGTGCCTTAAAAGTCATTTGGCAGAGTTTGAACTCAATCCTAGCTTAACTGGAAGCCAGTGCAATTCGTCAAGAAAGGGGTAGTGGAAGACCCCAGTGGGAAAGCAAAAACAAGCCTGGCAATCCTGTTCAACAGTATAAACTTTCTTCAATAGATAATTAGGTAGGTAGACCCATAAAGAGTTAAATATTCTGAACATTTTCAGAAGGCAAAATAGCTGTTCCTGTGGTAAAAAGACGAATTGGAAAAAAAAAAACAGGGACAAGTTTCCAAGAGGCAACAACGTGTATGAATGAGCAGAGCACAGCATTAAAAGACTTTTAGGGAAATGTTTAGTTGATAAGTGATGCTGACTTGTGTAATGGAACAGGGGTAAACCTGCTTCATAGTCTTGATCTGAAAAGGGAGGACCATAGCAGAACACATCTTTCCCTGTAGTAAGAATGAATTAAGGTT
Organism: Homarus gammarus; assembly: GCA_958450375.1. Classification (NCBI taxonomy): domain Eukaryota; kingdom Metazoa; phylum Arthropoda; class Malacostraca; order Decapoda; family Nephropidae; genus Homarus; species Homarus gammarus. The sequence continues at coordinate 949,388 of CAUDMG010000523.1, forward strand.
AAATTTGTATATGTATTAAGCTTTCTGGCTGTTTTGCATCATGTGCTAAATGCCTTAAAAAAGTTATTTAGTACTTTGATGGTTTTTTATCTTGTCAATAATATGCCTAACTGTATCCTGAAAAGAGTGGACACACAAGGGATAACAACACATATTGTACCACTATAATTGTTAAATATACAGCTTCAACTTTACTATCCAATTAAAAAGAAAACATGGGGAGCTTAAGAGATTTTCAGACTGATGCTGCAAAAATAACATACAATACTGTATACTCTAAGGATTAAAGATCTGAATTAGTCTTGTGTCAATGGTTTCCAAGATATATACAAATACAGTATACATGGTTGACCTTGTCACCAGACAGAGGGTGATATTACTCATTTAAATACCTAAAAGAAAGAAAGCACATGAAGCAGAATTTATGTATTAAACAAAATAATGAAAAAATCATGCTTAAATCCTACTGAGAACAAAATATGGTACCTGCCACCTCAACAGTATAATACAAGCAAGATGTATTCATGCCATGCTATTTAGCAAGGTACTACAGACACAAGCCAACTACTATAAATGATAAACTACACAAGTCCTCCTGCTGAATAACAACGCATTATGTCCCAGGCTGGCTATTACTTTTGTTTTCATTTAGCCGAAACTATTTTGTGAATTACTTCCACTTTCAAAAAAAAAAAAAAAAGCATAATGTAGTGAACGTCTCCATTACCAGAAAATGAACCCGCATTGTCAGACAATTCTAGTAAAACTCAACTGGATCAATTTCATGCCACTTATTGTACATTTGAGTTACTTTATTAATTTATGGAAGTTTCTTAATAAGTGTTCAATTTCATGCATTTAATCTGCAAATTTAGAGTTTCTTCCCAAATCTTTACATCCATAATCATGCTGAATCACCTTTTGTCACAGTTGTCAAGCATAGGCAGTTGGAATACAAGCAAGAAGTGGATGTAGCCTGTTGGAAGCTGTGTGTAACAATAGTCTTTAATCAAAAGAAAGATAATAAGGTTTGAGATTTTCCTGTGACAAACTGAAAAATTCAACCTTATTATACTACTTCTACTTTAGAATGTTCACACCTTCAAACATATTAGCATACTCTTCTCGTGACAGGTCCAAATGATTTCGTTTGTGTACAACAAAGCGCATACGAGGTGAAATAAAGTGCTTAACATAGATTTAGGAAGAGCAAGTGCAATATATCCCTTTACTGGACATGAATATTGACTCTAACCCTTTGCCCAAATTTCCAGGTGTGAGGAGGAGCTCTCCCTACTGCTGGCAACATTGCTTGCGCACACTCTCGGCATTTACAGTTGGTTCCACGTGAATAGCCTTTACATCGGCTGTTGGACTGTCATCGTGGTCATGAGGATCACGAATTTGCTTCTGGGAGACAATCCTGTAAATTTCTAGCCAGCATGCAAAGAATGGAGACATGTTAGTCAATTGTTAATATTGCTAACTTGCTAGTATTATTTTTTGTAAAACATTCCATATTACATTACCTCCATACATTTTTTTTATTCAATAATTTTAGTTGCAACTGATTTTCAGTGGCTTAAAGCACTAAATGCATATGTTATGCATGCAAGAGCATTACAAAATAAAATAAATGTAATTTACTTTTACGTATAATGTAGACAATGGTTAAGAAGATGCCACATTCTAATGCCCATCATGCCTTATCCATATACTGTACAGTACTTGTAGTACTATTACGCTATTACGTACAATAAAATTACTGTAATTTCACTTTATTGCCAGTTTCCTTTTTCTCTTTGACTTCACAAAGGAAAAATATTTCAAAACATTACGTGTAAGCCCAAATTAAATAAGTTGATCAAGGTAAAAAATCTAGGTTTGTAATCTGTAGCTAATGGAATTTAGATAACTGATTTGGAAAAAATAATCACTCTAAAGTTCAGGTGAATGTTGGACGAAATGTTATTTTGCTAGTAAGTACTTAAACATGATGAACTTCCAGTTGGCAAACTGATCAACCATTCCAATATCTAAAAACATAATAGCTATATGGAGAAAAAAGGAAAAATCATTCTCTAACAACACAACTGGACTGAAAAAGAGAAAAAATGCATATAGGCCTATGTAAATGCCTTTGATGATATAGACAGAAAACCTCACTGGTGTTACAACTTGATATAAAATTTCTGAAGCAATTAAAAAAAATTTCACCAAAATTTTTAAGGCAATCAATAAAGCTAAAATAATGAAGATGCAATCAATGCCAGTCATAAAACTATAATATAAGACACATCTAAAACAATCAAACAATATAAGACCATAGGAGCACTTATTTCCTCACAAGTTAAGTCTCTGCATACCTGTGAGGATGTTGTGGAAGGCTGTCTCTACATTGGTGGAATCCAACGCTGATGTCTCAATAAAAGACAAGCCTTCCTTCTCTGCAAATGCCTTGGCTTCCTCCGTCGGCACAGACCGTAGGTGGCGCAAGTCTGATTTGTTACCTATTCAACGAGAAGGAATAATTTCCACAATAGTATTAATAAATTATAATAACAACATTACACTGGCTAGTGCAGAGTACCACAGGGAATATACATACAGTATACAGTATGTCTGCATTGGCTACTAGGCTGAAATCAATGACCAACATTAATTTATTCCATATGCATACACTTCTGTGCCTTCAAAAAATATATGTATTGACTGTTTACATCAGCAACCATATTATATATCACTTAGATTTATTACTCATCTATATATCTCAACATCTTAATACTTCCTACCCTTTGGAAGTGGCTAAGAACACTATGCCTCCAAGCTCCCTCATCTTAACAAAGATCCATAACCTCATACTGTATTCTAATAAGGCCCTTCCATCACATAATACCCACTATTTCCTCCATATATACTGTTCAATCAAATAATTTCTTTTTAACCTATTACCTACATCATCAATATCTCTATATGACCAAACCTCCCAACACTTTCCACAGGACTCTGTATAACTCAAATCTGTCTTTCATTGGTATCCTTATACATAAACCCGTGTTTCCCTAGTTATTGTACCGTTTTATACACTAATACAAAACACTAATAATTGATTTGATTAGCTTATTGCCAATTTATTCTTGTCTAAGATAAAGTACTGTACTGTAACTCTTCAATACTGTCTGCTATCAACACATTATCATCAAACATACAACAGTTCCCAGAGCAAACCAGTCCTAATGACAGCACCTCTAACACCTTGATAAACAGAAGAGTGGTCAAGACAGAACCCTGATGAACCCCTATTTTCAGCACAAATTCCTCACTTAAGTGAAATGTGTTCAAAATATCTTTAAAATCCTGTGTATTTTACAATGTACAAATAATTTTCTCAAGGACATTCGTTTCAGTTACAATATACTGTAACTGTTTATGTAATATGCTATCAATCCTGTACTCCCAATAAATGTTGTTCTTTAAAATACCAACACAAATAATAATTTTAGTTATACCATACAGTACTAACCTTGACAGAGAAATATAGTGTTCAAGGTAACTTACCTACAAGCATGATGACAATATTCTGATCAGCATGATCTCTTAGTTCTTTCAGCCAACGTTCTACATTGGTATATGTGAGCAGTTTGGCAATGTCATACACCAATAAAGCACCTACAGCTCCCCTGTAGTATGCTGAAGTGATGGCTCGATACCTCTCTTGCCCTGCTGTGTCCCAAATCTGTGCCTTTATTGTCTTTCCATCAACCTGACAGAACAGGCACAAAGAATTATTGAAAGTTTGAACAATTACACTTGAAGCAACAGCCACATTTTTTTCCCCAAGTATTGGTATGCCACACTTTCAAATTTGTAAAAAGCATAAATCTGTTACCATAAAATACCTTATCCCTATCCATAATTCTTGCAGCTCTAAACTCACTTTTATCTTTACAGAACTGGTTACTCAAAGGAGAGAAAATTTTCATATTCTGAGAATTTCTTAATCTAAAGATGGTGACAGCTTTATTACGTAACCTTTAAACTAGCATTAAGAATTTTCATCATATGCAAAATTAAGTTTACTTCTAATCACAGCATGTGTTCTCAACAGAGCCCCTAATGCTCTTCCACCTATACAGGGGAACAATGTACTGCAAGTCATTTATAATAACCACACTAACACCATACCCTAACAATATGTGCTGTGGGTTTAAAACCTATTCATGGGTGTTAACACCATTTCTTAAAAACAGTCTTGCTCATTTAAATTTTCTGTCTGCATGTGTATAAATATAATTTACTGTACTGTATAGACTAACTCATTTTAAAATATTTTCAAATGCTTATTGGAAAACTTGATGAAAAATACTGAACAATAGAAATTTGATATTCATTTAATTTACATTCTCCTTAGGTTGTGATGTTATGTTTAGACTGTATAGTAAGTTTTTTCATACCGTTATGCACAAATAAATACCATACCAGTCGTCCTTGGACTGAAAAAGAATTAAACTGGGCAACTTTTGAGTAACATCCCAACTCCTGCTGCTTGGTGCATTTTTCAAAGCAAGCATGTTGACCTTTAACCTCCTGACCCCATAAAGACAACAGCTCCAGGAGTTGTCAAGGTGATTATACAGTTTAGTGACAAGTACTTTATAAATACTGTAGCTTTCTTCACTCTTGAGTTATGCCACTGTAGCCAAAAATACACGTAGTCTGCTGTTGTACATACATAAACAAAGATGGCACCACACTATTCAGTTGGCATGAGTAACTATATTTGAATTTGGGTATTTTGTAGTTGTTTTTAAGATTGTCCATCTGACTCGAGAAGTGGTAAAGGAATTTTATTGTCTTCATCTTACCTCTATGCTGCGTGTGGCAAATTCAACACCAATGGTGGACTTTGACTCAAGGTTAAATTCATTCCTTGTAAATCTAGAGAGAAGATTACTCTTGCCAACACCAGAATCTCCAATTAACACCACTGGAAAGAAATCTCAACATTAGAGAACAATTATAACAGACAAAATGGTTAAAATTGATTTTAAATATAAATTTAATGTACTGTACAGTACTGCATGACCCACCCACCCATAAATATGTACATAAAAAAAAAATCTAAACCGGAATACATATTACAGTAACAAATTTTCCCAGGTCTTACCAAGTGACCTCCATCTTCATACAAAGGAGAAGGAATGATAGGGGGGGGGGGGGATATTGGTAAGCATGACACAAGGTATAGAATTTATTCCCATCTCTACGGTACCAATACAGGTATTTATGGTTTCCTTACATAAAGTACAGTGAATATACAGTATAGTAGTTGGAAATCTGCTTCAGTTTTCTTAGATCCAGACTCTTTACAAAATAAACTTGCTAGCTCTAAAGTGGCTCCAAAGTAAAGTAGACAGGATTGGGTGGTTGGGGATTCATTCAACAAGCATCAGGGTTTCCATTTGGTCCTTCAGGATAGATCTAGCATGTTTGCACATGTTCAAGTCTGATGAATTACCAGCCACTCATTGTCCCTTAAGAAATCCACATTGTTGTCGTGCAACAGTTGCTAGGTTTTAGAGCCTTAGGGGGTTTTGTTGTGCAGGGATGTCCAGAAAAATCGTAAGGTCCTTCAGGAACAGAATGTCACACTGGGCTAGGATCTCTTGGCAGATAAATGCTTCATCCCAGCTCTGGCCTCGCAGCTTCATCAACCACATCTTGAGGCGAGTAGTAAAAAGGACAAAAATGGCCATGCAAACAAGAGCTTTGAGTAACACCTGATGGTGCTCTTTGTCGGGGACTTCATTGGGAGTCTTTGACCATGCCATTATTTTGGAAACTTGGTTCCTGGTCACATTTCCAAAAACTCTTCACTGACAGACATTTTCGAGTCCCTCCTAACCTAAAGTCTTATTCTACAATCCAGTATAGATTGGGTAACTAAGGTGCAATTCAGTATTACAAGTGCTTGACTAAGGCTTGAAAAATCTAGGTTCACAAAAATGTTACTGGAACTAACTGAATAAGTACTGTAGTTTGTGGAATTTTCAGTTTGTTAAAAAAAACTACAGTATAGCCATGAATTCCACAATAATACTAAAAGACATGAAATTAGGCCCTCCCCATTTTCAAAACTAAAGCAAGAAAAGTAGATACACAATACAACCATCTAAGAAAACAGCATGTTTCCTCTAGCCACAGGATGGTCAGACATTTCCACTTCACCAACACTACGGTTAAACGAACGTGTAGCAAACTAATTGAATTCACCTAACAAGGAGACAGAACCCTAGAGTCAGAATCCTAATCATCACTATTTTGAGGACTGACTGCTAAGTTACTGGCAATGAAAGTGATTTTCCTTGCAGAACTACCCATGACAAAAAACCTGGCACCCAACTTCCTCCTGAAGTCAAAGCATCAACAAGGCAAAAACTATAACTTATACAGGTTTCCCCTAAGAAAATTGGGAAACAAAAAAGGCTCTTGAATCGTACACCAAAAAGTCCAAAGAGAATTCTAAATAGGATAACCCCCCAGTGATAAATAGTTACTGTATGTGTTCCTAGTCATAATCCTAGCCTGATATAAATATAGGCTAGGTAGCAGAGAACATCGTCCAGAAGTCTCCAATAATGAAGGTAAATCTGCCAACAAGCCAGTTCCCTTCTGCCTCTGTCAACACACTCATCATTTTTGTTCAATACTGCTCTCTTAAACAGTACAGTATATTTCTAGTTCTTTGTTTGCTTTCCTTCTAAATCTTTATTCTTAATATTTGATACAGTAATCAGTAAATATAACCTTGCACTAAGAATATAGACATATTGTTTAGCCTAAATACTTCCCTGGATATTTCAGTACAGTATTACAATGCTAATAAACATTTTATATTAATAATTTAATGCACATGTACAGTGACTAGTATTACAGTAACACAAAATCTAATTACAAGAATATGAATATACCGGTACACACCAATTGGGAAAAAAATAAACCTTGAGCATGTCTGCCATCATCAGATGCAAGGGTAATGTGAAGGCAGTAGCAGGGATCACGACAACCATCCATTACCATCCCTAAGGTTTACAAGCTTAAGTTTTTTTAGAGCTTAAATTACATTATTTGCAGCATTCTAATACAGTACAGTACCTGTATATCTCAGGGTTATAAGGCGGTAAAATGTCCTGTCATTGTTAAACACGACTCCATATGATTCTAAAAATGCAACCTATCATGTGTATTTTGGCATACAGTACCTGTACTATACCGCACAGTACTAGAGTTTATGTATTGTTTACTTCTGGGTTACAAACTAACCTGGTGTGTTGTAGTATAACTGTGCAAATATTATTACTGTGCTGTGCTTGCTATAATGGGTAGCCATTACAGAAAGTGTGAACTGGGTTTGTAATAAAACACTATGAAAGATACAGTAGTCCCTTGCCTTGCACACAGGAAACTTTTAAGGTAAAATGTGTAAGGAATGTAATTAGCCTTTAGGTAAAAATAAGGATCTGTTCCAATTTGCTCTCATAACCTAAGCAACTAATATGTACAGTTGCCCACAGGTACAGTCCACCGAGGGGTGAAACTGTGAACAATGGTACATTTTTATAAATACAATACTGTATCACTAGCACAAAATATTTGTACTGTACAACACTACAGGCTACTATACTTATTATATAACTAGGGGAGGGCGATGCAGGTAGAGAGTAGATTACATATTTGTGGGCAACATCCATGATATACAGTATAGTCTGCATTTACGTGGTTTTTGTTTACGCGTTCCGTCATTTACGCAGTGCCTTGCCAGAATGTAAATGCTTTAATTACAAGGTAAATTTGGTCATTTACGCGGAGAGTGGCTGGAGGTCCAGACGCGCCGCGCCATTTTTTATTCACGAGATCAATTCTCAACCATATGCGGGAAGCAGCGTGGATATGGTTGCTTTATCGCTGACGTCATATGACGTATCGGACTGTGATTAGGTCTTGCATCCTTACCTCCCTCCGCCGCTAGCTGTGATTGGTCTAATGTTATATGACGTAGCCTGGCATGGGAAGGAAGCTACTGACCCAGCAGCGTCAGTCTCATTGTTCTCAGTCACCGCGTATACTGGTCTCTCTTGTGCTCGCTAATCTGTTCAACAATGGCATTCGCTGGACCCCCACCACCCCAGAAAAACCTTGCATTACCTGGACCAAGCCGCCCCAAACCCAAGAAGATACGAAATGCCCTAAGTTACAAAGTTAAGTACAAGATCGTGCAAGATTTAGAGAAAGGAACGAGACAAGTTGATTTGGCACCCCAGCATGGCGTGAACGAATCTACGATCCGGACAATCAAGAAGGATGCTGCCAAGATTAAAGAACACATGAGCATCACAAAGTCTGCAGGTGCTTCAATGGTGAAGTACTGTCAGAATAAGGTGCTGCTCAAGACTGAGAACTTAATGGTGAGCTACTTAATTCGTCAGGCAAGACGTAACATGGCTGTGGACATGCGGGCAGTGCAGGACTACGCTCGTGAACTGTACGCATCAGTGGTGCGCAAGATGGGAATTGCGGAGCCCAAACCCTTCACTGCTTCCTCTGGGTGGCTGCAAGGGTTTAAGAAAAGGAACAAGATTACCAACATTAACATTGTTGGTGAAGGAGCCAGTGCTAACCGTGCTGCCGCCATGGATTTTCCTCCATTCTTACGATAAGTTATGGAGGAAGGACAGAACACCGACGACCAGGTGTTCAACTGGATGAATCCGGTCTGTTTTGGAAAAAAATTACCTTCCAAGACCTTCGTTGTCCAGTCTGCCAGCAAGTGTTGGGGCCGGAAATTGCAGGAGCGCATCACCGTCCTGTTTACCACCAATGCCTCCGGTACTTGTAAGCTCAAGTTGTCGGTGATCCACCCAGCACGCAAGCCGCACGCCTACAAGAACATGGACATGACCAAGCTAAATGTCCACTGGCTAACCTCACGTAATGCGTGGATGTTCACTGGTCTGTCCCTCTCCTGGTTTGATGACTATTTCGTTCCTGACGTGAAGAAATTCTGCGTGCAAAATTATGTGCCATTCAACTTTTTGATGCTGCTTGACAACGCACCAGGACACTCGCTCCTACTGTTGGATCGTCACCCCAGTGTAAAAGTGGTCTTCCTTCCTCCCAACACTACGTCGTTAATCCAGCCCATGGACCAAGAGTTGATATGGAACGTGAAGGCTGCATTCTCTACAAAGAAGTTTAAGCTCCTGAACGACTACACCAACACCAAGGATGAGTTGCGTGACCTTCTGAGTGGCACAGATAGCGAGAGCGGCGACGAGGATCCAGAACAAGAGTTGGCGGAGCATGAAGTGTAAATTAAACAGTTTTGGAAAATGTTTAACGTAAAGAAAGCTGTTGATTTCTTGGTGGAGCCATGGTGGCAGCTGTCTATGGCAACGATTCGTCACGTGTGGCAGCATGTGTTGCAAGGTATCCCAGGTGGGAGGCAGAGTCAACCTGTGGCTGGTGAGGTTCAGTCTGTTGCAGTGGACCTTGCAAGAGAAGCTGCGCAGAGTGTTACAGCTGCAGGCTTCTCCGAGACTACCAACGACGATATCATGGAGGTAATCAAGGATCCTGAGGTGACTGCCGATGAGATGTTGGAAGACGATGACGTTCAGTGAGGAGGCAGCACGAGAACAGAAGTTAACACATGGTGATGTAAAGGATGCCATCGAGTTTGCTGAGAAACTCAAGCTCACCCTTTCCAAAGACCCTGTCAATCACAGGTATGAAGTCTTCAATAACCTTCTAGACCAAGGGAGGGAGCAGTACATCAAGATGTATCACGACCACATCAACATTAGCTGTCAGCGTAGCATCACCGACTTCTTCGCCCGCAACCCACCACAGCCAGCCCAAATCAGTGATAGTGACAGTGATGGTGACTGAGGGGTTTGTCAGGGAGGCCCTGACAACTATGGTGGATAGTGATGGTGATTCACCTGAGGGCCAGTAATCTGCCCTCTGCCTCGGAACCAGCCCCCATCCTCGTATGCCGACCCATCTCTTCTACTAACGTAAGTGTTAAACCTTGATTTTCTTTTACCTGGTACAGTATATTATTCTCTTATTGATATTTCTCTTCTATATCATGTGTGTGTGCATACCATCATAAAATTAAGATACTATTTTTACTACAACGTACGTATTGTGTTGGAAAAAGTGGAGTTTGGGGGTTGGCCCAGTCTCTATTTCAATTAGAACATAAGAATATAAGAATGGTGGAAACTGCAGCGGGCCTATTGGCCCATACTGGGCAGTCCCGTTTACACCCAACCCCTATTGCTCATATAAGCATCCAACCTATGTTTGAAGCTATCCAGTGTATTTGAGTTAATGATGATATTTGGTAACTTGTTCCATTCATCCACTACTCTGTTTCCAAACCAGTGTTTACCTATTTCGCGCCTAAATCTAAATTTGTCTAATTTAAAACCATTGTTATGAGTTTGCTCCTGGTTGGATAGTTTGAATACCTTTTTAATGTCCCCTTTGTTTAGCCCTGACTTCCATTTATACACCTCTATCAGGTTGCCCCTCGCTCTGCATCTCTCAAGAGAGTGCAAATTAAGATGCTTTAACCTGTCTCTATACAGTGGTCCCTCGGTTAACGAGTTACCTTCCATAAGATTTTTAACTTCGGTTAATGAGCAATCCCTCGATTAATGAGTTTCTTACGAGCCGACCTCCACATGTTTTCGCTTGCATTTGGCGGTCCACCATCTGTAGTATTAGTCCGCCAATACAGTAATCGGTTCTAGGGCTTACATTCCTTACCCTTTTAGTAAATATCAAGAAGTTTATACTATTCAATCATTTTAAAAGTTTAACATTAATTTTTTTAGTCATTTTAACAAATTTTGAACATAATTGAAGGTAGGGTCACTAGTTTGTGGCACGCCATCCAGCCTGCCAACACAGCGTACAGGTGTCAGTCTTTGTCTTTTCAGTGGAGGCAACACATCTTGCTTGAGACTCTCTTCAACTAAACGCTTTTTTGCTGTGTTTGCAAGCAAATTATTGGTCATTTTGAAATTTATTTTACATATTGACAATATATAATGCAGTGCAGTGTTGATTTAAAGAAAAAAATCTTGAATTACACCAAGAGAACTAAAATTTTATGGGTGAAATGGCACCATGGGGTGACTTCTCTTCCACCCCAATGCCTTCTCTTCTCCCTTCTCTTCCACCCACATTCTAATTCCCATCATCATCATCATCCAGGAGCCTTCTACATACAGTACACACCTCAAAGTAAGTGAACTTTTCTATCTTTTTTGTTGAATTTAAGCAATTTTCGGTGAGCTGGAACCAATTACCCAAAAACCCATTGAAACAATTGTTTCGGTTTACGAGTTTTTCGGTTAACGAGCAACCTTCTAGAACGGATTGTGCTCGTTAACCGAGGGACCACTGTACTCAAGGTTCCTAATGCCCAGGATTAGTCTTGTCAATCTCCTCTGAATTCTTTCCAAGGATTCTATATCCATTCTGTAATACGGTGACCAAAACTAACATAATCCCATATGTTCTGTATTTCATTTACGCGTTTCTCGTTTTACGCGGTACTCTACGGGTTCAATTGACCGCGTAAATGCAGACTATACTGTACCTTTGTGTCACCCAGTCAAAATATCTTTATTTTGCATTACACTTGTAACATGGCTAACAATAGCACTTCACTACTAGGCTGGGCCAAAAAAAAAAAGTTGTTCAGAATTTAATGTAAGTTTCCTAAAAGTTGTGAGTGAGTGTCAGGAACACAAAAATGTAAATTTGGTAAAAAAAAATTGACGTCTTACGGTAAGACAGTCTGTTACCGTGGAAACCATTACCGACAACTACACAAAATGCCTAAAATAATGATTTATCACGCTTTGAATGACCCTCAGAGATGCTGCTGGTACCAAATGATGCAGAATTGAAAGCCCAAGATGATATGACAACTAGACAGTGGGTGTGATACAATTCAATAAAAAATATTTGCAAAAAACTCATTTTTGTTTCAGATTTTGTGTATAAAATTCAAACTTTATGTAATAATAGGCATATTTGTTTTCTAATTGCTGGTCCTCACTTCTAAAGGCATGAATACCAAAACCAAGACCTTGCTGTGGCTCTTTGACAAGTGTCCCCCCATCTTCAGTGTACCAGGAAACCATGGATTCACTGGCCCTTATCCACCAACAGGGGAACAGGTTCTTCTTCAGTACCATGGGTATCATAAACAACTGCAGCAAGCCAGCCATCTTCAGTCTAGCGCATTGGATGCCGCCAGACTTGTAACAAAGGACTTGCAGGACTGGTGGGTAAATACTGGTATTACCCTTAAATCGTGGCAAGCGATAGAGCAGATGATCCTTACAGATATTAAGGAGTACAAACTAAGGAAGAGTAAGAGGAATAGGACAACAGATACAGAGACCAAGAAAAGGGAGGAGTTTTTGGTAAAGACGAGGCAGACATTTTGGATTGTTCAACGCGAGTTTGAGAAGAGACTGGCAGCAAAACAACAGCTGGAGAAGCAAGACCAGACAGATAAGGAAGACTGGTTGTACCTGGAAGGTGTACGTGGGGTTACTCGCACCGCAACTCTGGGCCCACGCGATCAGAAACTAGCAAAAAGGCAGAAGCGCAAGTTTCTTGATCAGCAGGCAGCGCAGGAGAGAAAAGCTAAGGATTGTCTACGCTCTGCCACTGCTGCCCATAGTGCAGATGCCGTAGAAGAAAGTCACGACCCTGAGTCTGAAGATTCCACTGAGATACCAATGCACACTGTTTCTGTGTCACTCCCTAAGGTCAGCAAGAAGATGGAAGGTGTTCCTATGGAAGCCTGCTTCATTGCTGACAAGTACGCAATCTCAAATAGGGCGGTGACAGAACTGGCTGCTGCCTTTCGTAAAGATGGAGGGAAGAACCTTGAGGAGTACAACCTGTCTGTGAACACAACGGGAAGGAGTAGACAGTCTGCAAGGCTTGAGAAGGCGGCAGATATTACTAAGTGGCAACTTGGCGATATCACTTCCAAGATGTATGCACTACACTGGGATGGGAAGCTGATCAAGTCCCTAATGCATGTGGGCAAGGACATGGAACGAGTGGCGGTGATACTGACAGGGACGGATGGCCAGGAAGTTCTACTATCAATTGTTGGGATGGAAGGGAGGTCAACTGCTGAAAATGAGGCAGCAAAGATTATTCAGGTGATTATTCAGTATTATTTTGTATTATTAACTCACTCTTCGCTTCGTTGATTACTGATCGTGTAATAAATAACGATAACAAATGCTCGTTCATTGATTAACTGTATATTAGCATGTGTTAGTCACCTTATTCTATTTATTTTCTTTCCAGGTCCTCAATGACCATCCACTGGACACATCCCGGATAGGTGCTCTTGTCTTTGACACAACTGCAGTGAACTCTGGGGTCTGGAGTGGAGTCGTCGTAAGACTGGAGACAGAGTTTGGTAGAAGTCTTCTGCAACTGGCATGTAGACACCACATCCATGAGTTGATTGGGGGGGCATCTTGCTCAATTGTGTATGGCCCAACCACAGGACCCAATGAACAGCTGTTCAAGCGACTGGTGAACAATTGGAGCGAATTGAACCATAACTACTCATTGGTCGAGGTGACTGCTCCACAAAGAGAGTTGATGGGCTATATACATAACACCATCACCTTCCTTCAGACATGGATCGAGAACAGCACCAAGGAGACACTTCGACATGACTACCTGGAGCTGGCAGAACTAACACTGCTGTTTCTTGGAGGGACCGTCCCTGCCGGTCGGAGATCCATCACCATCAAAGCACCTGGGGCATTCCATCACGCCCGTTGGATTAGCAAGACTTTGTACACGTTTAAGGTGGCACTCTTCCGATGCCAGCTTGGGGATGTATATGCACCCGAAGAATTGGAAGACATCACCAGTCTTGCTGTATTCTTGGCAATCTTCTACACGAAAGCATGGTTAACGTGCACGAGTGCTGCCGATGCACCATCGAATGACCTGGCACTAATGAAGAACCTCCTCAAGGCAGAGGCCAGTATCAGCAAGGACCCAATGAAGTGGCCTGCCAAATTTCTCTCCTTTGTCGTTCCGGCCAGACAGAAGCTACAAAAGCATTTGTGGTATCTCTCAGAGAGATTGGTCTCTTTGGCACTGTTCTCGGACCGAACATCATCTGACAAACAGACGATGAGAAAGGCTATGCTGAGGTACCATGACGCGACAGACAGTCCAGAGACAAGAAAACAGGAGATGCCAGCCTCACATCAATTGGGCAGTAAAGCCCTCAAAGACTTCATTGGACATGACTCTTGGAGCATGTTTGAGCTCTTGGGTATTGACTCCAGCTTTGTCAAGCTCCCCGTTGCACAATGGACCACCTCGGACAACTACCGTCATGGCAAGAAAGTTGTGGCCAACCTCCCTGTTGTCAATGACGCAGCAGAGCGGGCACTAGGACTCGCCACAGATTTGAACACAAACAAGGCCCCCAAATCTGAAGAGCAGCTCCAGGCACTATACAGAGTTGTGAAGGGTGTCCGAGAGAAGCTGCATGGACTGGCAACGTCAACTGAGGTTGTGACAAAAAAGTCACTGGCCTCCGTTTCGTACAGTTGGGACTAATATGAGTGTGTATTGTGTACTGATGTTACTTAGAAGTAATTGACTTCCATTGGTAGATTTCGGGATAACTAATTTTTATTTTGTTCAATAAAATTGACCATAAATGTGAAGAAAATGTGTTTTTTTATTTAAACGTGGAATTAATTGTTTCACAGACATTGTGTATATGTTCTATGCTCTTTGGCTGTCTTTTCTGCATATTTTGGTACCAACATGAACCCTGACGGTCATTCACAGCCTGAGAAATCATCAATTTAGTCAATTTGTTGTCTTGCCGGAAACGGTTGCTATGGTAACGGACTGTCTGACCGTAAGATGTCATTTAAAAATAAAAATTTTATCATGGGTTTGTTCCTGATACCCATTCACAACTTTTAGGTGACTTACAACCTTGTAGTATAAATTCTTGAAAATAACCCCTTTTCTGGCCCAGCCTATTCACTACTGAGACACCGTTACTACAAAAATGCTGTAATTTGCACACCTTTAAAACTGAACATTTGGCAAACACATTAATTTGGAAGCTAAAAGGTGACTTACAACATGGTGACAATGGACTTTGGAACCATGGACCAAAAATATGAGTTGAATTACAATACAGTGGTCCCTCGGTTAACGAATGCCTAGGTTAACGAATTACCTTCCATAAGAATCTTCATTTCGGTGAACGAACAAAAATTCAGTTAAAGAAATTCTTACGAAAATGTTTCGACATGCTTTGGCTTGCTCACCAGCTGGAAGATTAGCCCGCCAATACAGAAATTGGTTCTAGGGCTTACATTCGTTAAAATTGGAGTAAATATCAAGAAGGTTGTACTATTCAATAATTTTCCAAGGTTTATATTATATCATTTAGTCATTTTAACACTTATTTAACATTATTGCAGTACAGGGAACTAGTTTTTGGTGAGCCCAACAGCCACTTCACTCACCCACCATGGTCTCAATTTGTATCTGTTCAGTGGAGGAAACATCTTGCTTGTGGGTCTCTTGAACACAGAGTATTTTTACGTTTTTACAGTACAGTGGTCCCTCGGTTAACGAGCACAATTCGTTCCAGAAGGATGTTCGTTAACCGAAACCATTGTTTCAATGGGTTTTTGGGTAATTGGTTCCAGCTCACCGAAAATTACATAGTGTACAAACGAAAAATAAATGCAGTAAAGTACACTTACTTTGAGGTGTGCATGTTGAAGGCTCCTGGTTGATGATGATGAAGATGGGAATTAGAATGGGGGTGGAGGAGAAGGGAGAAGAGAAGGCATTGGGGTGGAAGAGAAGTCACCCCATGCTGCCATTTCACCCATAGAATTTTAGTTCACTTGGTGTAATTCAAGATTATTTTCTTTAAATCAACACTGCACTGCGCTATATATCAATCCTTAAAATATATTTCAAAATGACCAATAATTTGACAGGAATCACAGGAAAAAAAAGCGTTTATGTCGAGTCTCAAACAAGATGTTCCTTCCTCTGAACCTGTAAAGAAACTGGCGCCAAGCTTGGTGTGTTGAGTGGCTGTTTGGTGCGCATAAAACTAATTTCCTGTACTTCAATTATGTTCAATAATTGTTAAAATGACTAAAAAAAGTGAATATAAATCTTTTAAAATGATTGAATAGTACAACCTTCTTGATATTTACTAAAATGGTAAGGAATTTAAGTCCTGGAACCGATTACTGTATTGGCGGACTAATACGACAGCTAGTGAGCAAGCGAAAACATGTTGAGGGGCACTCATAAGGAATTCGTTAATCGAGGGATTGCTCGTTAACCGAAGTGAAGAATCTTATGGAAGGTAATTCGTTAACCGAGGCGCTGGTTAACCGAGGGATCACTGTACAGGTAGTTCTGCTATAACGCGATAATTGTGTTCTTGTAAAATATCGTGTTATAAAAAATCGCGTAATAGAAATAACAGGACTTATGGAGAAAATAGGGATAGGTGCAGATTACTCGAAATCGAAAAAATTTAGAAGTTAGCCTAACACAAAGGATAGCACAGTCTAAATAAATGTTACATTCATATCTAATAATGAAATCATACAGTAAATGTAACCCTTTACCTTGAAAAAATATGAATGTAACTTGATGGGGGAGAAGGGTGATTTTGAGGTTGATAACATCGAGCTTCTCTTCAAGTGTTATATCCTTTCTTTTACGATCATCACCGGGAATTCTATCACCAGAACGCTTCTTGGAGATATTCTTCTTTACCATATTCACAATTAATACCACAAAATTGGAGAAATAGTAAGCAAAAATCGCATTATAGCAAACAAGCGTTCGCGTTATACAAATATCGTTCCTAATTCATAAATCGCGTTAGAGCAAATTCGCGTTATCAAAACACGCGTTATAGCAAATGTAAAAAAGTAACACTTACCAGCACTGCAGATGAAGAGTAAAGCATCATAGTAGGTGACACAGAGGCATGGTAGGTGATGCAGGTGGCCAGATATACCGAGATTTTCCCTGATAATTTTTTGTATCTCGGCATTTCCCGAGTTATACTAATACATTCCGAGATAATATCCATGCCGCGTTACATGAAATTCCGAGTTATCAAATGCTGCGTTATTGAGGGTTTACTGTATCTTGTGAATGTAGGGTACCCAGCTATGCAAGCTCTTCCTTTTTATTTATTAATTTCCTAAAATCACTATTCTAAGCATGGTATAAAATATGAAATTCATTGCTAAAAGGGATAGACAGGTATAGTAAATTGAAAGCAAGCAAATAATATTAATACAAAGCACCATTACATAAATGAAAGCAAAGAAATAGTATGATACTTTCTATCAAATGCATATACCTGTACAGGTATTATAATAATAACTGTAGCTGAATGACCACTGGAGGTGCTCGATACACAAAAATTTCTGGGAAAGGCATCCAACCAGTGTCTCCATTTACCACCATATACAGAATATACAGAACCGAGTAGCAAGGTGACTTGGTTGTCATTATGACCACTTCCCTTTCCATTCTATGCATTAAAACAAACAAAATAAACATTCAATAGGGACTAAGTTTTGGTTCCATATGGTTTAATTCTGTGTTCCTAGACCCCAAAATTCTTACAAAAAATTATGAGCTTTAAGAGGTCACATATACTGTATCTAATTCACACAGATAAATAGTTATATTCCACCAAACAGCCAGTAGCAACATTCACAGTGATTTCACAATCAGAATATTTTCTTTCAATATAATTTTTTGGATCTCATGAAGATTAGGAACACTTACTTATTTCACCTGATGGTTAAACACCCTTATGCTTATTGGAGGGGTAAGGTTAGGTGTTTAGTCATCAGGTGATATAAGTAGAGGTTCACAATCTTCATGAGAACCAAATTATGGTTTAATCTGCAACACTTTATCAGATCCCCCAGTTTTCTGTCTAATTTTCTGCAACTACCAGTACCTGATCTCCTAGCTCTTTATCTGATTAAATTTTGGTCAAACTAGCAACTCTCTTTTGGATCCCATGTTCCCTACGCTTTTTTTTTTTTTTTAATCTTATCTATAAGCTGGGACTCCTTTCACATCATCATCTGCAAAGTTATTGGTAATACTGAAATAGAGTACAGTATCACATATTAACAATGAACTTGGGGAAATCTTTCCAACCCGTAATATAAACGCTTTCTTACCTCAAGTAAATGCCATAAAGTAAAGAGGATATGAAATATGAAAAATAAAAAATGCACATTTTTTGCTATTTTTTTTCTGTCCTCATGATTAAATGTACATCAACAGTGTAGGACACCATATACATTATTTACCTATGTGGAACACTTACTTTCATCCACAGGAATGCCTCTAAATGCCAACATAACCTACCTAGGTTAGATAAGGTAGGGCGAGTAATTTTTATCTCCAATAAATCATGAATGAAACTTTTCAGGAGGAAACCGCCAAAATAATACTATAGAGGCATGGCGTACAGTACTGTTATATGAAATTTGCAAATCCTCATGTTTTTTAATCACCACAATAACATTATAAAATTTAATAAGAAAGTCAGCATCTTCTATACAAAAATATGAAAAAGTTGATGGCTCTTGGTGTACTGTATATACAGTGGGGTATGCTATAACGAACGGATCCTACTACGAATATTCCTATAACGAACGGTTTTACCTATAAAATTGAGAATGCTATAACGAACGCAACTCCTACAACGAACGCGGATGAATACGGGACTATTTCGCCTGGCGCATGAATATTGTTGTACCGCGACCCACAACAAGAGCGTCAGGCGCCATCTTTGTCTCATTGTGTAGCCAGTGCACCACTGTTAGTGTTGAAATTTCGTCTTTTGATGTGGAAATTCGCGTTATTTGTATAACTATTTTGTTATACAAGTATACAATTGTAACAATGAGTCGTCCAAAGCGAGTGAGAAAGCTAATAACTCTTGAAACTAAGAAAGAAATTATAAAGAAACGTGAGAATGGAAGAAGCATTGCGAAACTTAGTGATGAATATGGGATGGCTAAATCGACTATATGTACGATTATGAAGAATAAAGAGGAGTTAAAAACTGTGCAAGTGGCTAAGGGAATCTTTAGACTTAGCAAAGCAAAGTGTAATGTGATTGAAGAAATGGAAAATTTACTCTTAGTGTGGATAAAGGAGAAAGAAATGGTAGGTGGTAACATTAGTGAAGCTATAATTTGTGAGAAGGCCAGACGACTGTTTGAGGACCTTAAAGCCAAGACTCCCAGTGGAAGTGATAGTGATGTGCCAGTGTTTAGGGGTACCTGCATGCTGAATAACACTAAGGTAAGATAAAGTACCGTATTTTTTACATTTTCCACAGAATTTTTTCAGTGTTAAGTGGTTGTATTTGGGGGCCTGGAACGGATTAATCCTATAACGAACGAATGCTATAACGAACGAGGTTCTGGAACCAATTACGTTCGTTATAGCATACCCCACTGTATAACAGTATAAAACAATTAACTCAGTAATGAAAACATTGCAGATGACATCAAGAGGTAGCACGTTGGCATGTCCAGGATGGAAAAAATTGCAAATATGAAGGTCATTCAATAAATAACGAGACAAATGAATATATAACATATATTATTAATGATCACATAGCTATTTTTTCACATAATCTCCCTCTATAGCTATGCATTTGTCCCAGCTGTCTACAGTTTTCTTATTCCTGTCAAAAAATTCTTTCAGCTGACTCGGTTACAATTTGTTCAATTGCAATGAATCGGTTTCCCAAACATTTTTCACTCAATGTTCAGGTGCAATGTAGGTGTTAAGCTTGGACAGGTCGTCCGGCATGATCTTCGACCACAATGCTTGTTTGACCATTCTCGAATTGTTCAACCCACTTGTAAACGTCGCTCAATTAAATGCAATTACCTCCACCTAGAAGTGACATTCTGCAATAAATTTTACTTGGTTTTATCCCTTCTGAATTTATAAAACAAATAACAGATCGTTCTTCTTCCAATGTACAGTAGACCCTTACTATTCACGAGGGATAGGTTCCCAAATATGGAGCGAATTGACAAACCGTAAATAGCAACTTACACTACCTTAGTGCACTACTGTATACCTATACCAACCAACCAACCAGCCCCGGCAGCACTCATCCCCTCTTTTAACTTATCTAATAATAAAACTTTCCTTGTCAGGGTCATCACTGACCTCTGCGCTTTACATTTCACTCCACTAGCACTGACACTAGGCAGTCTTTTAGGGGCCATTTCACACAGACACACTAAAGTTTTGGGAATACTACACAAGATGCTACGTCACAGGCAATGATTGTGCGCAAACAGAGGGAGAGGAGATGCTGCGGGCACGTGGGGTAACTCGTTGTGCTGCAAGAAAAGGCTTGTAAGCCAGCCACCATCTGCTTAAAGCGAATCGTCGAAAACGCGAATCACAAACTCGCGAATGGCAAGGGTCTATTGCACAAAATTCAAGCAGAGCGCTCACCATTAATGCAACACTTACTGGAGACGTCATAGAAAAAAAACAAAAAAAACTGACAAAACAAGCGGACGAAAGTGTAGCTTATGCATGTCTAAATATGTCGTAACATGATCGCTGCGCTTTCCCCTCCCCCTTTGCCGTCTACATCAAAAAGTTTCGTTACTTATTGAATGACCATCCTATATTGTAGTTCGTAAATTGCAAACTCTTGTCACTTCATGGGATTTTCAGAAAGAAAGCATTTATCTTCTATAGAATACACAACAGTATTACAAAGTCATCTGACTTGAGTCTTTCAGAAGTACAGTAAACCCTCGATATAACTTGGCAAGGATATGGTCTCCGAATGTATTAGTATAACTCGGGAAATGCCTGCGTCACCTACTACGATGTTTATTCTTCGCCTGCAGTAGTGGTAAGCATTACTTTTTACATTTAGTAATTACATCTACACATACTGTATATGGCTCAATCATTTTTTATTGTCATATTTTTTGCAGGAGGGGGAAAATGCCACGATAAGTCGGAATTTGGGATAACTCGGCAAGGCCAGAGCCCCATATGTGCCGAGTTATCGAGGGTTTACTGTATATTATACTGTACACCAGTAAGATCCCCCCAAAATATATATAAATAGCGAAATAAAAATAAGTATCATTAGTGGATGGTTGTGCATTTGAAACAGCAACTTGAGAACATTTCTCTACAATTCTAAGAGAAAAAGCGAAGGTAAAAAATCAGACGATAAACTTTTTTGTAATAAAATTTTTACTATGCGATTGCTCCTTCCAGGATGTTCTATTGGTTCCTTTCACAAACAGAAATTTTCTTTATTGAATTTGATGATGATAAATAATTATAACTAATAATTTAAATTTGGTTGCATTAGGTTAGATTCGTTCATATCATGAAAAAATAATCCTGGACCTTGCCTAACAATTCCAACAATTATGGTACAGTATTCCTGGCAACTGCTGGTCTATACCCACCACCCCAATAAGAACCTAACCTAAAATAATACAATTACAATCTATTACCATTCAAAAGAAAATCCTGTCTATTAAAGGAACCAATCAATTATCCTGGAGGTGCAGAAGGTAAACAGAGAACAATGGCATCAGAACTCGAGGCCAAACAATATACAGTACGTGCATTAGGATTCAGGATGGATTTTTTTTTTTTTTAATTATACATTATAAAAAAATTTTCTGTCAACTTTTTAGGCATCTCAGGGGGAATGAAAGTGCAAGTTCAGGCATGCAACTGTCCTAAAAAAAAAAAAAAATAAAAAATCTACAAAATATACAGAAGTACAGTGCCAACAGATTAAAGAACAACTAATATTGTCACCGTCCAGATTTCCTAAATTAGCACCCAAAAATCGGTTCGACTAATTACCCAATGTACCTAAATGTAGCAAAACGTAATTTAATTTGAGTTAATAGATCACGTGCATGTACCGAGGGAGCGAGTAATTACCCAAATGTAGCCCCAATTAAGTCAAATAATGGTCCTACATGAATAAATCGGACTGCTAATCACTTCTCGACTAGTATTTGGTGTCACAAAGTCACAAAAAATTGGAAAACTTACTTTAATCTGAGTTAATAGATCGCGTGCATGTACCGAGGGAGCGAGTAATTACCCAAATGTAGCCGCAACGAAGTCAAATGATGGTCGTACAAGCGGAAATCGGGCTGTGAATCACTTCTCGATTATTATTTGGTGTCATAAAATCACAAAAAATTGGTAAACTTAATTTAATCTGAGTTGTGTTGTGTTAGGTTAGGTACATGCACTTGATCTATTAACTCAGATTAAATTAAGTTTACCAATTTTTTGTGACTTCGTGACACCAAATACTAGTCGAGGTTAGGTACATGCACTCGATCTATTAACTCAGATTAAATTAAGCTTACCAATTTTTTGACTTCGTGACACCAAATACCAGTCGAGAAGTGATTGGCAGTCCGATTTATTAATGTAGGACCATTATTTGACTTCATTGCGGCTACATTTGGGTAATTACTCGCTCCCTCGGTACATGCACGCGATCTATTAACCGAAATTAAATTACGTTTTCCAATTTTTTTTTTACTTTGTGACACCAAATACTAGTCGAGAAGTGATTGGTAACCCGATTTCTTTATGTAGGACCATTATTTGACTTCATTGCGGCTACATTTGGGTACATTTGGGTAATTAGTCGGACCCCCCAAAAATTGGTCATTTCACTTTCTCCCCACAAGAATATTAATTTTAGTATGGACAAAACAAGAGTTCCAAATCACAACCTGACAAAATTGATATGTCTACCCAAAACGATAATACCTTATTTTTATTTATTGTTGAAATATTAAAAGATGGAGTTCTTGATTTTCTGCTCATTGCTAAAGCTGTAAAGGTCCTCTCAAGTACAACATATGCCCAATAAGGAGTTCCTTAGATTCTCCAAACAACTAAGTGCTATAAATGTCTCGTGTTAAATAACTTAATAAATATAAAGCTTACACATTGCCCCTTATAGGCAAATAATTTTACCTTACTGCAACACATTTTTAAATGAAAAATATCAAGAATCTTAAGTAGATTACACACTTTAAGAACCTAAATCAATATACCAGTAGGAAAGAAATTACGAAACTTCTTTGGATTGGCTACACATCTATTATTCAGATTGTTAACAAGTTAGCAAGAATTATTTTCAATGTATACTGTACCTAAACTACAGTACATTATAGTAATCTCTCAGGCCACATAGCTCTAAATTCTTGCACAAATTAGTTAAGGGCGATAGTATGTGTATTTTCAGGGGCTTATAACTTTAACAGCTAAAAATATTTGTAAATATATATGAGACGTGTGCATGTCCATGAATTTTAATTACCTCATGTACTCTCACATTCCATAAAATTATTAGGAAAAGTGCGTGACGTGTCCTCACTTGACCGATAAACGATGACGTCGATCAGCTGATTTGTGTCAACTAGAGGGGGTGGGCGGATACTCATTGTTTGATATTACACTTAAGTAACGACAATAACTTGAAAATTATTAAAAGAGAATACTCACCTTTGAATAAATAATCATATTCGTCGTCCCTGTTCCCCATCTTTCACGGGTGAAATATGAAAAGTAAACAAAAGTAGTTCGTCGTAGGAAAACACTGAAACAAGAAAACAAAACCGACTTATCACAAATTTTCCAGCACCATGAAACAACTGATTCTATAATAAACCATGAACTACTATTTCCGCTTCGATATATACCAAGATGTCACAGAAATGAAGCGATAACACAGCGGAATCCTCCTCACAATAAACTAAGATGGCGAACCGTTACGCCTCTTCCACTGCGCAGCCAACTGGTGAAGGTTTGCGCAGTGAGTCAACACACACCATGAAGGCTTCGATCACCCAAACACCACGATAAGGCGATTAGATTGTTATTATATTACATACAATCCTAGCCAATCAAAATCACTTTTCACATAATTATAAACAAAAATGTTAGTCATTACAAATTACAGTACTTAATAACAAAGTAGTAATGCGGAGTTTCTCTGCGCGTACTGGTAGTGTTTACGTCAAACTTCCGTACGTCTATTTGTTAGTATGCTACATGGCAACTGTTGTTGTTCCGTGCCTAAAATAAATATAAATACAGAAGCTTTAAAGGTTTCAAATCATACTAGTTTAAAACAAGCAACTTAGTAACACATTCCATGTACCACTGTACTATAAAGTATAAACGAAGGGTTACCTTTCGATGTCACCTATTTCGATTTCGCAATGACTTCTGATTATCCCACATGAATGGACATCTCATCTGCAAGATGCATAGATGTGCGGCATCACTATATGGAAGGTTTCCTTTAAAACCGGTACAAACTATGCAAAGGACACCGGTAGCGTTCCCCCAAGGATCAGCCTTTGGACCCACACTTTTTCCCTTGTTCATCAATGACCTTCCAAGAAGTACCAACCCAAAGCGCCAAACCTTCGCGTACTATACCGAAATATTTCCGGAAAATGTGAAGAGAACGAAGGCTTGGTCTAGCGACAACAATAACTCTTCTCGTTTAATGTGACAAGCGCAAAACTCAACATTTTGGAACATAAATCTGAGGCGTTGCAACAAGGGGACTGAGTTTATTGCAACCGAGAATATAGGAGCCCCTTGTGTTTACGGATCAAAATTTTAAACAGCACTTATGAAAATTCCCTGCACGGATATATAGTGGAATTAAGTGGATGCTAGGTCATCTACAGTACAGAAAACCTTCCACTGTCCACCACAGTCCACACAGATGAACAAGGTTCCGTCTCGTTATACATAATATTCGTACGCCCCCACGAGGCGAATCTATGCATCATTTCCAATATTAATATTCTATCCGTTCGTTTTTTTTTCTTATGTACGACTTACGACCTGCTTGTCCAGTGTTCATACAGGAGGTGGAGTACTCGAAGATAACTTACTATATTTGGAAGAGGTCACACTGGATAACATCCTTCTCACATCCGGCCCGGGGATTTAAACCTGCAAGCACGCTATACCACTATACCAGACTTGGAATTTTGAAAAAAAAAACAAGGTTCTTGAAAATATTCAGACATGCTATTAAACTAGTTCTCACTCTCATGGTACTTGACTATAAAAAAAAACGTCTCTAACGACTAAACATTCCGAAGCAAGAGCCAGGAACCAAGCAAAGATAGAGTGTAGAAGGGCTGAAAAGGAGTTCCAGAGGCTGGTTGCAAGCGAGGGCAAGTCAAACCCAAAGGCGCTATACCGCTATGCAGAGTCGAAATTAAAAACGCGAGTAGGAGTATCAAACCTGAGGCTTGAAGATGGTAGTTACGCAGATTCTGACCAGGATAAAGCTGAGGCATTGAACAGCTTCTTTTCCTTGGTGTTCACAAGAGAGGATGCGATTAACCTTCCTGCGTTTAAGGACAGACGGTTCGACACAGCAATGACCCACATTGTGTTCACAGAAGAGGGCATTAGAAATAAACTGTCAAAGCTAAAGGTCCATAAGAGTACCGGCCCTGACATGGTGTATCCTAGAGTGCTAGAGATTATTCAACGAGCTTGCCAAGCCCCTTAAGATCTTGTTTTGTAAATGCCTGGATGAACAAAAGGTCCACAGTGAATGGAAAGTGGCTTATGTGAGTCCTATCTTCAAGAAGGGCGATCGTCACTCCACGAACAACTATAGACCGGTGAGCCTGACCAGCATAATATGTAAAGTACTTGAGAGTATTATCAGAGATGCAGCGATGGAACATCTACTACGAAACAACCTTGTAAAAGATTGCCAACACGGTTTATGCCGAGGCGCTCCTGCTTAACACAATTGCTCAAGGTATTGGATATTTGGACCCATATTCTGGAACGGGGTGGTAATATCGACAATATTTACCTAGATTTTGCCAAGGCCTTCGACAGTGTACCTCACGAAAGGCTGAAAATCAAACTGGAACTGTACGGAATTCGGGGAAATGTCTTTGCGTGGATAGAAGACTTTCTACATGACCGCAAGCAGTGTGTGGTGATTAATGGCACGAAATCATCATCCGTACCCGTCACAAGCGGGGTACCACAGGGCAGTGTATTGGGCCCACTGTTGTTTGTTTGCTTCATAAATGACATGCCTGACGTTGTACACTCCTCCATACAAATGTTTGCCGATGGCGCCAAGTTATTTCGGGAAATCAAGAACCAAGCGGACTATGAAGAGCTGCAGAAGGACCTCTGCGGGCTCCAACAATGGTCGAAGAAATGGCTGCTGAGATTCAATGTCACGAAGTGTAAGAGGATGCACCTGGGGCGTACCAACAGTAAGGAGGCGTATCATATGTCCCAACGGGACGCACTATTTGATACTGAATGTGAGAAGGACCTAGGTGTGTATGTTGAAAATGAGCTGAAGTTTTCGGGCCATTGCGAGAAGAAGGTAAATCAGGCAAATAAATTATTGGGTCTTATAAGAAGGTCGTTCAGATATCTAGATGGTTCGTCCCTCGTAACGATCTTCAAGAGAGAAGTGCATCCCCTTGAGGAGTACTGTCACCCCGTCTGGTCCCCGAGATATGCTAGGGACTGTTAGTTGGTCAAAAATGTTCAAAGGAGGGCCACCAGACTGGTGCCTGCACTTCGGCACCTCAGCTACCCTGAGAGATTGGAGCGCCTGAACTTGCCTAGCTTATAATACAGACGGGCAAGGGGGGACCTAGTTGAGGTGTATAAGCATCTCAAGGGGCACTACTCAGTCGAGTGTCCTTACCTGGAGCTGGCGGACGCTCGCCCCACAAGGGGTCACAGCTCAAGATTGAAGAAGCTGCAAGTCCAGAAAACTGTGAGGGCAAACTTTTTCGGAGTGAGAGTTGTAAACTCTTGGAACAATCTACCAGAAAGTGTTGTGTCAGCACCGAGTGTGAGCTCTTTCATGACAAGACTTGACCAACACTGGAGCAGGTTCAGGTACATTCAGGAGCCGGTGCATGCCCAGTACTTGCCAACAGTGCGTGACAGAGACGTGACCGATCGCCCAAGCGGCTAACGAGTCGATCATTTGGTGAAGAGGATAAAAGAAAAGGAAAAGTAACAGAGACGTGACCGATCGACCAAGCGGCTAACGAGCCGATCAGTGGTGAAGAGGATAAAAGTAAGTAAAGTGAAAGAAGCTGATAGACGAGTCGAGACTACACCATGCCAACACTGTGTTAAGAAAATGTATCTAGTTTAGTTTTGGTTCCACCTTGAACGTTATGTTTTAGTTTAGTTAAGTCAAAATGAGCAATGCGTTCTTACATCTCCATTTACGAGAAAAAATAATTACGAACCTCTGAGAATCTGAGTCTAACACAATGCCATGGTGTCATTCGCAAATTCAACAGGACACAGGAAGCATAGGGGAAACAATTATGTTACGCTCTTGCACAACAACAAACAAACTTGAAATTCCTCACCTGAACAACACTCTCACTCGGGCTGGTAGCATATATATATATATATATATATATATATATATATATATATATATATATATATATATATATATATATATATATTTTATGAAAATCAGTTGCCTCTGAAGATGTCTTGAATAAAGACGAAAGCTAAGGTACTCCGTTGTTTCCATTTTCCCGTGTGATTTTATCAATATATATTTGAGAAGGACAAATTATGATAGGCTACAACCAATTCTCAAAAAAATGAGGATATATGACAATAACTGGTTTGTTATAAATTAATAGAGCCCCTCATCAACTAACTTGGTGAATCCATCCTAACCTTAAAAGTTTCAAAATTACTTAATTGCTACTGTGAAAAAATAATTCAGAAAAACTTAACATGCAGTACCGTTGCTTTTATACCTACCTAAGTGTCCAGCTACTTCACTTCATTATCATCGTTGACATATAGCATTCTTAAACAGATTTAACTCATGAAAAAAAATGTGGTAAATGATCAGTTTAGCTGATAGTCATTTATAACAATATCTCAGGCAGGAAACGCCTCGCTGAACAGGTTGGTTGACGACGACACTCATTTGATTTCTCCCGGCGCTTTTTTTTTCACTGATGTGTTTGCTTTAATTTCTAAAATGCAAATTGGGCGGAGACCGACGGAAAACGAGGGTGAAAATCATTTTAGATTTCCAAGATTTTCATAGCCCGCCGCGGACCTCCTGTAAATCTGTCCATGTGCTTTAGAATGCTTGGTTCGTGTAGTCTGCTTCATAAATGGACTCACACTTTAGTCCTTCTTACCCACACTGGACTTGCATTTTAGGCTATTATTTTTAGCACTTGAAACAAATGCTATATGTCTATAGCGAAGAAAATCCCACCAAAAATATCACGCAATAGTGGGAGAGCTCAACTGCACGTTCATCATAATTAATAATACCCAAATACATAATTTCATATTTCTTCAAAGCTAACATATTAGACATAATTTGGTCTCAAATGTTACTTCCTTTATCTTTTGCGGCTAATATGGAGGACTTCATAGCCGCTCCCCCCTGACTCAGTAACAGTAAGTTCGCCCACGGCAGGTGTCAAGCTATGGTAGGTTAGGTTAGGTTAAGGTTAGGTTAGGTTAGGTTAGGTTGAACTTTTCAATAAGCACATTTTAACACATTTGCCATAATTGCGACAGTGTTCACTATATAACGCTGTAAAATTGTGGCGTTTTTAAATTCATTTTCTATGAAAAAAATCGGCGGCTGCGAAGTCGTAAAAAATTTACCATACAGTATACTGGATCGGTGAGTAAAACGTTAAGTATGCTTACAGTTGCCTCTGAAGTTGATTGGCTCCTCCATCTCATCACAACAATACCGAAGTCGATATTCAGTGTATGCACACATTGTATACAAATGTTATTGACACTTTAAACTACAAGATATAGCAGTTTTCGTTCCTTAATTGGAAGGCTGTTAGGATGTTTGAAGGTCGTACGGATCTGAACTTGTTACACTTTCACAGTGAGAACTGATGACCCAGAGAACCTGAGTTTTTTTTTTTTTTTTTTTTTTTTTTTTTTTTTTTTTACGGGGATAAGCCCACCCGGGCACAGGTTACTGACCCACATCAGGGCCTGGGGGGGGGGGGCGAAAATATAATAATAATAATAATAATAATAATAATAATAATAATAATAATAATAATAATAATAATATTAATAATAATAATAATAATGATAATAATAATAATAATAATAATAATGATAATAATAATAATAATAATAATAATAATAATAATAATAATAATGATAATAATAACTATTATTATTATAATAATAATTAATAAATATTAATAACAAAATACTAAAAAAAATAAAAATATTAAACAATCATAATCATAAATAAATACAAAATCGAAAAAACTAAATCAAGAATGAGAAATGATAAACATTATGTATGTTGTATTGTCAAAGTAAGAGAAACAATCGAGACCCTGCAATTGTGTGTAAATGAGGCAGAAAGTCAGATCAGCAACCTGGGACTTGGTCACAATTTTCGTGATGCCATATGGCAGCAGGGTCTACCATTAGACAACACATTATGCTTCCAACATCTTCCCAGGCGGTAGTACCTCCCTGTTTGGTAGCTGCCTACTATCTACTACCTACCAAAAGTGAACTGTACTTCCCTAAATTAAGTGATGTGTTGCAGCAGCGACGATACACACAGTTTTTTTTAACAAGTTTGAGGAATGTCATATCAGTATGTGTATTGTGTCATTACCATATCCAGCAAAAAAAAAAAAATCATATCCTCTTGAATATTGCAAAGGAGTGATCTACATCCACCAGGGCTCGAAAGGTACCCATTTCCTTTTTTTTTTTTTTAAATGCGTACATGCATTGAGCGTGTTCCAGGTGTGGTCAACGACTCAAAACATTGCGACCCTTGGGAAGGAAGCAAGAGTTGTACCCACGCAGGCTCCACGATATACAGTATACTGTAGAGTGCAGACGTACTACAGTAGCTAAAACAACTATCTGTGCAGGTGGGGGTCGATATGCTCCGAAATTTTACGTGTGACTAGTGACAGCCCTCTAATACCAAAATTTATCTTTTTACTTTTACTTTATCCTCTTCACCACTGATCGGCTCGTTAGCCGCTTGGGCGATCGGTCACGTCACTGTTACGCACTGTTGGCAAGTACTGGGCATGCACCGGCTCCTGAATGTACCTGAACCTGCCCCAGTGTTGGTCAAGTCTGGTGTTGAAAGAGCTCACACTCGGTGCCGTCACAACACTTTCAGGTAGATTGTTCCAAGAGTTCACAACTCTCACTCCGAAAAAGTTTGCCCTCACAGTTTCCTGGACTTGCGGCTTCTTCAATCTTGAGCTGTGACCCCTTGTGGGGCGAGCGTCCGCCAGCTCCAAGTAAGGACACTCGACTGAGTAGTGCCCCTTGAGATGCTTATACACCTCAATTAGGTCGCCCTGTAGGGGTATGAGATATTTCTCCTCCATCCTGTGTGAGTGGCCACTCCGGGGTCACCATTTGTAGGGTTATGGGATGTTGGTTCACTCTCAGGATGGGATGGAGAAAGGAAACTCACAATGTGCTCACTGTATACATATTGTATTGGATGTACAATGCCGCTTGTTGCTGGGTAGGTAGCATAGTAATAAGCGGTGAGTAGAGAGAGCTGGGTGGTGAGGGTGCCCTGAGTGAGGGCACGCAGCTTGAGGGACGCCAAGGTCGCTGGCGGGCGCGGCAGCCGCCAGGCTGACGCGGAGGAGGTGTTGCTTGCTGGTGGCACTGTGTAGAAAGAGGGGCTGGTCACAGCGGTGTCAGGCCTTATAAGGCGGGGGTAGGCGTGGGTAGATAGTTGACCCCCGCTCCGTGGGCGGCGCTGGAGGCGTAGGCTGGGGAATTCGAGAAGGTTCGGTGCTTGTAGGGGAGGAATCCACTACAAACTCCTCTTAGCAACCACCTCCATTCTATCGGCTACTTCCTCAGTCGTAGCAAGGATCTCTTTCCCAACTTGTTCTAGTTTGGCAACCAGCAAGAATCCAGCTTCATCTATTTTCGTCCCTAGGGAACTCGTTCCCCTATTGCTTGCAATCGCCTCTTTCACCTTGACTATGTAGTAAAGGCAATTCCAGCAACAGCCTTCATGCTTTACGGCAACTTACATCGTCCTAAACACTGCATTGGTCAGGCCTGTACCATCTATATCCGTCGCCCCCCTGCAGTAATCACATATCATACTCATCATGGTTGTTTTTGTCGTCCTTGGTCTCATATTGTTTCCCACAAGGTATGCACAGATAGTTGTTTTAGCTACTTACACACATACACACACACATATATATATACAATCAACACCTCAACCCGCCAGGATTCGAACCCACGGCCCACGAGTCCATGACTGTGACCTGGCTCGTGGGCCGTGGGTTCGAATCCTGGCGGGTTGAGGTGTTGATTGTATGTAGAAGTCAGCGTGATTTATTGGGCTAATGAAATATATATATATATATATATATATATATATATATATATATATATATATATATATATATATATATATACACAATAATTGGTTGTCTGTGTTACTTAAAAAAATAGTGCATATTGAATTATTTTTATTCTAGATGAGTCTGGCAAAGCTCCCACTGCTTCTACCACTAATGCTCCTAAACAAATTTGACGAGGAAATATATTGAGATGCGACGAAATGTCACTACTTATACGCACATTCCAGTTTATGAAGCATTGTCACCTTATGCTTGCTTGATCTCAAACCTGGAGTCTCGTGGATTATCTACTCAGACCCGCTGCATGACTATCAAGAAAATCTTACGCTCGTCCTATTTTATCATTGTTTATCTTTCTTGAATGTCGCTCAACAGGCACAAAATCTGGCATGATGCCGGTATTATATTCCTGATAACTAATGCAAAACAAACAAACAAAAAACAAATAAACACAATCGAATGTTAGAATGATAAGGTGCTAGAAACTGGTTATCTCCGCTACGTTGCAGTATTGGTGTTACACTTGACAACCTCAAGTCAGCACGACGGAATATATGCCGCCGCTATTCTTGCTTTCGTTTATTGCGCCGACCTTTTTCAGTATATCAAAATATATCACTTGGTAACGTATAGTGTGAGTGTGATTTTGATGCCATTTTAATGTAATTTTGGTTCTTTAACTCTCGTCAGATTGTTGCGTTCTTGCACCACCAGTTTTGAGGAAAAATATTTACGTATGTGTCTTAGTTCTGGTCTTGTAATTGAAATGACAATTTAACATAACAGTATTTTTTTTAACCCTAACTTTGAGAAGCATTCGTATGTACGAATCGTGGAGAATCCTGATGAAACGTGGAAAAACTACGAACTTGAATGTTACTACGAAATTCTGAAGGATCAACGAAGACATAAATCTACCCTAACCCCAATTAAAAGGACAATGAGACTTAAAAGAAACTTGTGTTAACTTAGTGTTATTTTGGTAATACGATTTTTTTCCAGTAGGAGAATATCTTGATGGGATATTCTCCACGGGAAAATGTCTCATATGATTTTGCATAGCAGGAAAAGTATGCAGATATTTTTTCTAGTGGAGAATTTTGTCTATTGGAAATTGTGGTGAAATTTTGTTCTCTCACCAGTTGTACACAATCAGCATAACAGAATGTCGGAGGAATAACTTTTTTAATGAAGAAGGATGAAGAGAGGGGTTTGGTGCGGGCGGAGTATTTAGGGAGAAAGGAATTTGGAATAGTTTTGCATACATATTAAAAGAGAAGTCTAGACAGAGAGAGAGAGAGAGAGAGAGAGAGAGAGAGAGAGAGAGAGAGAGAGAGATAAACATACAAAGAGATACTGTCATATAAGCAAGGCGAGAGAAAGAATGGGTGAGGGATAGAAAGATATAGATGAAGAGAAGCAACGTGTACGAAGAGAGGAAGTTCCAGTATCAGGATGAGGTGAATGGGGGAGGGTTATGTGGCGTTGTATATATGTAGTTATATGTAGTGATGATGGTTGGTGTTATATGTAGTGATGATGGGTGGTGTAATATGTAGTGGTGATCTATATCTATATAAAACAAAGAAGTCTGTCTGTTTGTGTGTCCTCACGAGAATCTCGGAAACTACTTTACCGATCTGCAGTGATGATGGGTGGTGTTATATGTAGTGATGATTAGACAATAAAATAATAAGTTTAATGCTAAAAAAATATACTTTGCTGTACCGTTGTAGTGAAAAACATGGTGGAACTTACATACACCGTTAATGAACTATTGATGGAAGAAGTTTTGGGGACTGAACAGTGAGACAATGTGGAGCCTCCCGGAGGGTGGCGTCCTACCGTGGCCTAGCGAATGAGCCACCCGGAGGGCGGCGTTTATTTGCTAGTGCGTGTATATATATATATATATATATATATATATATATATATATATATATATATATATATATATATATATATATGTGTGTAGAAGTCCGCGTGCTTTATTGGGCTAATGGAATATATATATATATATATGTGTGTGTGTGTGTGTGTGTGTGTGTTCATGTTTATTCGCCTAACATACTGTACACTCAGGCGCACAGACATAATCAAGAACATTGAACATTTACATTTACTATCGAGTCTGAAAGGTTTCATGAAGGTTATAGTGAGTGCGTGAAGTGTTTGCTATGGATGTATTGCTTCTCAGTACGTTTTTACAAATTATTTATGAGTTACGTCATACTTCGGCAAGTAGGGGGCGCTGTGACCCTGACGTAACGGCGGATTCCACACCCACACGCGCACACACACAGTCGGGCCTATTGCTTCGCATTAACGCTCACTGTACTGTGGCTGACTCACATTCCACTTCACTAAAAACAAAGACAGTTTATCATATTACTGACTCAACAGATAATGTAGTCTTCCCATTAAACTTGGTAGATTCTGAAAATGGGTAATTGAAAATCTTCTAATAATTTAAACTAATGATTTTCGTGTAAAAGCAAATGGTATTTCGTATTTAAACACTTGGGAATTCCAATGAAATGTATGGTAGGTGGGTGTTAGGTAGGGCTGGGAGAGGGGGTGCCCGAGTGCGTGTACTGTGGGAAGAGCAGATCACCTGGTGCTGTAGAAGTGTAGACGTGGCGGATCCCGTGTTCTTGCCCACTCACCTCCACCACTCTCATCGTACACCCCGTGATATTTATTCGGGATTGTGACTCACTGTAGGTCCTGAGTGGGACATACCAGTGGTGCTACGCATATCTGAACGCTACTGACTCATACCTGGGTGAAAGGATCATGCATCGTCAGATTGATGTAGAACTTAAATGTTGAAACCGAAATCTTAAAGTGGATATAAATCTTCTCCATTGATCTGTTGTACTATATGTCTCAGTGAATCATCTATCACCATCCTCAGAAAATTTTGCCGTAACAGTGCTGAGTGAGTAAGCGTTGTTCATATTGTTGAATTCCTGACCACTAGAGCCACTGGGGCTCCTCTGACTTATACAACATTCAAAATGTGTTTAGCAGTAAATGAAAAGAGAAAATGGATGTGATATTATTACACTCATTAATGCTAATTTTTAGAACAGACAAATCCGGCACTAAAGCCAGTGTCTTTACTGTTTCATATTATCGGCTGCAAGTCCTTAGATCACTGACAATGGTCATTGTCTTGCCCAGTCAAAAACAGAGAACAAATCAGCAGTAAATCGCTAAGGATGGTCATAAACCTTGATCTGTCCGTAGATCACGCACGATAATCAGATTCACTCAAATTGCAATGTACTCGCCATTAAGAAACCAGAATAACCATTTTAATGCTATTCTACAAGGGCCCTGTATACACAAATGATGCTGTAGAAGTGCCAAGGTAATCATTTCTATAAACATCCACGAGTAGTAAAAAAAATGTTTTATAATGTTGTTTTGACTCGTCGTTTTGAGATTTTCTTTAATACATAGAAGCTTTTGTTAAATCAAAATGTTTGTTATTTGAAAAATTTGTGTAACTTTTATATTTCTGTATTATTTAGAAGGTTGAGTACTGGAATGTGTTTTTGGAAGTTTCGTTATACTTATGTTTCTATAATATCTGGAAGTCTGCAGTTCAGACGTTTCTGAAGCAATAATGTTTCTCAACTATTTACAAATTTCTGTAAAACTTAAATTTTCTACAACAGTTTGAACATTTCTATGATAATTGCTTGTCTTCGTCATGTTTGAAAGTTTCTGAAAAAATATAACTTTCTGTAATGTTAATAAGTTTATGTAATATTAAAAAGTTTATGTACGATTTGAAGGTTTCTGTAGTACTTGGAAATTTTTGTATTATGCTGGAGGAACAGAAGCCCAAATTTTGACAGTGAGGTCTTGGGGAATGTTGCCCGAAGCCAGGCTGGACTGGTGGTCCTTGGAGAGTCAGGTGGCTGAAGGCTATCACCTGTTCACTCACGCCCTCTGCTGCACACTGGGCAAATGCACCTGGTCATGTTATTCTTAGTTGATGGGTTAGTGTTATGGGAAAGTATGTAATTTGTTTACCAACTAAATGAAGATAATAAGTGTTATCGCCGCTGGCTTGTTATCACTGGCGTCAGTGCTAGCGTTTGCTGCCTTACGCGAACAAACATTAAATCTCTCAGCCTGCGACCACGTGCCCCCCCCCCCTCCCCCCACGCGGCCTGTGACCTCGCCAGATGTGGCGGCTGGGAGGAGGAGGAGGTGTTTACCGCCGGGAGTGTAAGTGTTATCGCCGCTGGCGTCAGTGCTGGCGTCAAGTGCTGACGTTTGCTTTCTTACCCGAACAAACATTAGGGGGTGGGCGGCGTTTAAGGACAAGAGGTCCTGATTCTGCTGAGTGTATGGCTTAGACTTTAGAGGGTGGCGTGGCCGCCTGGACTCCATGATGCAGATCGCCCTCTCAAGTGATGCTGTGAGGACCAGACCTCTGGTAGCAGTGGCGAACACCGACTCCCAATCCTAGCCGAGTTTTGTACTGGAACAATTTACACAGTACTATTTTCCCTTGGAAAACCACACTGGTTCGCATTGACCCGCACTTGTAAGTACAACCAAAGTGATGACATACCCCTCAGTACTGAAATATTGTGGACTAATTATGCCTACTCGTTCCTGCCTTATCTGGAGGAATAAGACAATGCGGAATGAAGTGTAACTAAGGTTAATAGAGTTATGAACTTTGTATCATGTCAATATGCTCAATAATCAATTGTAATTAAGATAAATTGTGTGAGACTAACTAATTATGTATCAGATAGATCACCATGTAATACTAATGAACGCCTTGTTCTCTGCAGGTTTTGACCACATCAATAAATATTGAATGCGTCAAAAGGCGGGTTTCAATCAATCCCTTCGACTTGCCCGTCACCTGAAAGTCCTTAACTAAGGCGTTTACAATAAGTTTGTGTGTGTGTGAAACCGGAAAAGACCAATGGAGTCGTTCGTGAGTGTATGACCGTCCTTATCTCGCTATGAAGATACGGAGATGTCATAACCTGCCCTGGGTCACAATCTGCCCTGGGTCACAACCTGCTGTGTCAAAACCTGCCCTGTGTCACACCCTGTCTTGTCTCATCCTGCCCTGTCACAACCTGCCCTGGGTCACAATATGCCTGGGTTACAACCTGTTGTGTCACAACCTGCCCTTTGTTACAACCTGTCTTGTTACACCCTGCCCTGGGTCACAACCTGCCCTGTGTTATGTCGAACTCTCCTGTGTCACGTGGAAACCTGCCCTGTGTTAGGTCAAAATTCTCAAACGAAAGTTCTTGCCGTGTATTTCCCACCCCAACATGAGGTTTATGAACACATCTGACGGTGGTGAAAGGAGAGTCGTAATTGTAATGAGACTTTCCCTGTAACGAGGTATTCTCCTATCCCCAGCACACACACACACACACACACACTCCAACCTCCGGCACTTGCATCAGCACACACACCCCAACTTCCAACACTGACAATACCATCTCACACCCTCCAACCATAGTAGCACCACCACACATTCCCCAGCGCTGAGAAAAATATTCATTATCACTAGACAACATTGTTCCCAACACGAGAGAGAGATCTACACCTCGGTAAACATAATTATAAGCCCGAAGAAAAAGCTAAGATTTCATCAACTAATTTGGAATGTTAATATGAAGGTTGCAATTAACGGGAAACCCCCCCACAAAAAGACGTGTGTGTGTGTGTGTGTGTGTGTGTGTGTGTGTGTGTGTGTGTGTGTGTTTTAGACTTTCCAACAGCCATGGATGTGAAATACCGTTTATTACGTCTTAGTTTTTTAATGTTTTCTTTTTTTTTGGCAATTATATGAAAAGTAAATATATCTTGTTTTTGGTTTCTGCGCTTCAATAACTATGGAATTTGAGCATAAGCACAGTAGGTCCATGCACTAAACTAGACAACACTTATTTAACAATCATGGTAAGTCATTCTCCCTTTCCTGGTTATTAAGCATCTAAAGCTATTGTACTATTCCAGATGTTACTAAATGTTACATAATACTTCCTTAAGATAATGTATAGTATATATCAGGTGCCTAAAAGAGAGCTCAGGTTCTCAACTGGCTCAGCCATGTTAATATTGTTATTATTATCCACTCTGTATCTGTGTTTTTCTAGCTAAATAAACTGTTTCAATTCAATTCAATTCAAATATGGAAACTCTATAGACTCGTACAGTAAATACCGGAAATCATAATAGATGTGATACAAAGAATTAGTGTACATCTGAAGATGCCATTATCAATAGTCGCGGTGTCAGCATCTCCAGTAAGCTGCAGGAGACGTGGTGATAATATCTGGGTCGGGATGTCCGTCCGGCAGATCACACAGCCAACCTCCTCAGTTATGTTCACCTCTTTTCTATTAACCTGCTTATAGGACTCAACGGCCTCTAATGAAGGTCAGGGGGCGGGAGTCTGAAAGGGTCATGCATTAAATCATCCGCGTAACTAGCAGTGAAGGAACTCATCCATGTGGCTGACTTATACTATATGCATAAGAATTATTTCTCAAGTGGCACCAGAGTTGACGAGGCACTACCTTAACTAGAGACAAGTTTTTTAATCAAATCTATCACGGAGGAAAAAATAACGTACGATCGTCTAAGAAGTCTAACCCAGGAGTATACACACACACATTATATATATATATATATATATATATATATATATAAATAAATTATTTATATGTGGCGTTTGTGTCGCGTCATCACTAAGGCGGGTGATAAACGCCGCACAAAGACCCATTTATCCAGCGAAGAGTGGAGTGGGTGCATGCTGCTTTTAGTCCTTGGGTAGTGGGAGGGAGAAGAATGTCGGGGAGAGGATCGAGGGGGGGAAGTATACAGTAAATGGAGGTGAAAGTAAAGAGATAATGGTGAGTTGAGGGAGGAGGTAGATGGAGGGAAGAGTAGAAGAAAGGATTATAGATAAGACGAGAGTAGGGAGGGTAACGAGGGAAGAGGGAGATGGAGGAAAGTATAGGAGGGGAAAGGACAGAATCTCATGGAAGAAGAGAGGAGAGAAAAATTTATGATAAAAGAGAGGTCAAGGTAAAGGGAGAAAAAATACGAGAAGAGGAGTAGAGAGGAAACGTGGAGGGAAGGAGAGGAGGGTAGATGGAGGGAGCGAAGGCAGCAGCAGATCATGTGATACTCATGTCATTATTACACTGTGTGTCGCCCGGGAACCTCCCTGGCTACACCCTACTCTCTCTACACAGGAAATCCTGTTCGATTGTTGTTCTACACCTTCCAACACCAATCTTCTCTTAAACTCAGAGTTTAACGTTATAGTGGTTCTTCCGTCACTACAACGGTAGTTTGATATGAATTTGTGTAGTTGACTCGGACAGTGTTAACAGTCATCGTACATCATGACTAGGGATCTGCGCAGTGTATGCTCTTTTACCAATGCAAAAAAACTCTTCTTTTTTTGTAACAACGTATCATTTTCTTGTCCTGATAAAGCTTGCAGTGAACATGATTTTATACACGCACGCAAACATAATAATATAAACTTTCCAGTCATTATCAATTTACTGTTTTGACTGACAGGTCTTTCGGAGTGCTAAGGGAGTTGTTCCTGACATTTCATGTGAACCATTACGTATTAGCGAGTTGGCAAGTGGGAATGATTTTCCTGTCGCAGGCGTCCATCCATCAAGAAACTAACCATACTCATCAGTGGTCAACTTTGCTGAGCTGGGACCAGAAGGGGCACAGGTACACCTATCTACCCTGCCACGCCGGAGACACGTACACACAAATATACTCCTACGACTTGATAATGCCATGTGACTGTTGTGATGTCACCATAGCGACATACCTAAACATATGAACATTGCAACATCAAAACATCATCTGAGAAGCTGGACCCGGGTTCACAAAGTAGGTTAAATCTGCTTCCTAACTAGTGTTCACAGAACATATCCAATTACAGTACAGTGGTCTTTCTAAAGTCTATAATGTCTATGTCATGTTAGACGTCATACTTTAAGTTTTAGCACCTGTTTCCAGCAAGATGCGTTCTTACTTCTCTAAGTACGAAGACAATTTAGCGTACGAACCTTTGAGAACCCGACTCTTCCTCTGTGACAGGATTTTCAAAGGTTCGTACTACTGTACATGTTTTTCCCTCAATACTGCAGATGTAAGACAGTGAGAGAGCATCAAGAGGCTCACGACGGTGGCGCAAAAGACAACATCCAAAATGGCATCAAAATTGCACTGAGACTCGACTGGGATAAACAGCAAGAATGTCCTCAAGCACCCCCGGTTGTGTCAAGACCTGACTGAATTACCCAGACTCTACTTTGGTTAGATACGATCTCAGTCTCTCACCCCTCCCTCCTCAACATAAACATAATACACACATTCAGGGCAAAAACAGGTTGATATATCGTAGGGGGTTAGGAGTGACACATGATTCACGGTGATGGCGGTGTCGTGTGAGCGAGGGAAGAATGGCCTGTGTCCTCCAGCCCGTGAACACGTGTCAGCGTGAAGAAGAGGAGTGAGAGTGAAGGAGGAGATGAAACCGTGAGTAAAGAGGTAAGAGTTGGGGGCAGAGGAGAAATCATGAATGAGAGGTGAAAACAAGAGCAAGAGTGGGAGGTGAGAGCAAGAGTGTGGGAGTAAAATCATAATTTAAGTGAGAATTGAGAGCAAGAGTAAGAGATAAAAGCAAGATTGAGAGATGACAGCAAAAGTGTGGGGTAAGAACATGAGTGAGAGGTGAGAACAAGAGTAAAATTAAGAGTGAAGGAAGAGAAAAAGTGTGAGAACAAGAGTGAGAGATGATGAGAGCAAGAGTGAGAGGGAAGATTTAAGAGGTCACACAATAGGTGGTGCATGAATCGTTGTTCTGCGTTATCTCTTGTGACGGGGGAGCGTATAGAGGGGGGGGGGGGGTAAGGCGGAGAGGAGGGAAGAGAGGACGATTAGAAGGAAGGGAGGGTAGAGTAAATTTAGGAGAAGGGAGGGAGGGGAAGAGATTGTCAGCGTAGAGAGAGGGAGGAGAGTTAAATGGAGGAAATATTGTAAGGAGGTAGAGAGGGAGAGAGAGAGTCTTGGTACATGCAGCACTCCTCCATGTTTACATAAGGTAAGTTATCTCTCTCGGGCATTTCGACATAATATTATTATCACCGTCACCTGTCTCCTGTTCTTTTTCCCCCCTTGGTGGTTCAATATGGAAGGAAACTATCATAGCTTCTGTGAAATACAACTGAGAATAAGGTGGTATAAGTCTTTCACCTGTACCAGAGTTGGAATTCTTGGAGGTTCCTACGTTAAGCATTCTTCGGGTCACCATAAAATTAGCTCCCTCACTCCAGCGTATTTGCGTATTTGGTTAGGTTTGATTAGATTAGGCTACTTTAGGTTAGCGTTAAGGTCGCCATTAAGATGAAAAAACCTGGGGAGTTAATCTTCAGGCGATTCCATTCCATTCCTCGAAACCTGTTTGGCCTGACTTGAACTCAGCTAGAAAATGACGTATAAAAATAGCACCGGCATTACACCGAGACTACCTTAATTATGGAGAGAAAATCTTTTCCGACAAACTTACACACATATCTTGAAAAAGTAACAGACTGTGTTAACCATGGTTTACCGATGGATATGTTGTACATGTAACTATTTCTTAGGCGCTTGGCAAGGTTCCACATGCATGGCAAGTCCCTTAATATTCAAGCACATGACATTACTAGCTCGAAGACAGACAGGTAAAAAGTGGTCATATTGGGATACCTTCGGAATGAAAAGAGAAAAGTTCTCAGTGGAGTACTGCAAGGATATATCCTCGGACCTACGCTATATGTGATCTACATTAACGATGCTACGGAATCAAGTTTGCAGACGACACGAAGATATTGGGAGCTGCCATAACCACGCAAAAGGATATGCACCAGCTGTTCAAATGGCCGTAGGATTGGACTAAACTACTCTGTGAATAACACTGTCTTGGATACTGTTGATAAGAAAAAAGATCCCGAGGCATCGTAATAGATCAATCACTGAAGGCAACACAACAAGAGGGAACAGCAGTGAAAAAAGCCAACCAACTTTAGGAATTATAAATCGTACATTCAAATACAAAGAAAATATTTATTAAACTTTAAAGTCTTTCGTGTGTTCCGATCTGAATTACTACGTACAAGCCTGGAGACCAAACCTCCAGAAAGACAGCATCTCTAGATAAGGTACAACACAGAGACTAAGATTAATCTAGATCTAAATCGTCTCGATTACCCAAAGATTAACCATAACCAGCACCCAGCTACTGTAAGTGTGGGTAGCGTACGAGAAATATAGTGCAGTACATCTAGATTATCAGGTACAAATAGATTTAGAAGGTGACAATGTGCTCAGTGATTCTCTGTGGCAGGTCCCTAAAACGGTGGAAAAATCGAGGCAACAATGCTGCTTTCAACAACCTCAAGGTTGTGTACGAGTATCACAGATCAAATATAATATTATCAAGTGGGGTTTGTGGATTAATAGCCTAGTAATATATCCTATATATTACAAAATAAGTTGTTCTTGTTTGGGTGTACAGCACAAAGTCAGCTGTAACATTTAGTATCACTCTTAACTCGAGTAATCATTTCTAAAGAGTAGAGAGAGAGAAATATACCCTGCAGACGAAAATATTGAACTCCCACAATTTTCCCTCCGTGAGGTCATTCTCACCGAAATTTCAATTCTCCCGTGACATCACAACCAGGAATGATATTAACCCCGTTACACCACTACACCCATGATGTCTTAGCCATTAATATCCGGATGTGTGCAGGTTTGTAGGTAGTAGGCAGCTACCAAACAGGGAGGTACTACCGCCTGGGAAGATGTTGGAAGCATAATGTGTTGTCTAATGGTAGACCCTGCTGCCATATGGCATCACGAAAATTGTGACAAAGTCCCAGGTTGCTGATCTGACTTTCTGCTTCATTTACACACAATTGCAGGGTCTCAATTGTTTCTCTTAACATTGACAACACAACATACGTATATCGTTTCTCACTTTTGATCTTTTTTTCATTTTTGTATTTATAGTTCTTAATTATTAATATTATTATTATTACAGTTACTGTATTATTATCATCATTATTTTATTATTTAATTCTTGTTTGTTTTATCATAAATTTTATTTATTATGAATTATTATGACTATTATTTATTATTATTATTATTATTATTATTATTATTATTATTATTATTACATTTTCGCCCCCCCAGGCCCCAGTGTGAGTCAGTGACCTGTGTCCGGGTGGGCTAATCCCCATAAAAAAAAAAAAAAAGGTTTGACCTGTGTAGCCCTCCCGACCATCGTAGGTAAGTGCTAACCTTGGACCTATGAAGGATGGTCTTCACTGGATCTGTAGGTGGACCAATGGGTCAAAATTCAATAGGATACCCAATATAGATTAATATATAAAATGGTTAACTATACAAATAAAAAGGCGTCGCCATTTAGTGATACTACCCGGTGACGTCACTATTCATACTCCAGTGACTCAACAACCCCAGGACATCGCTAAGGCTCTCCATATATTGATCACTTTCGCCAGAGAGTGGCCGGGACTGATGAAAGTGTTGGTAAAAGGGTTTTCATGGTCACCCTGATTACTCTGTATAACTTCGCCAGTGGTGATAAGCTGATAACAAGATCATTTACCTCCCGGAATAAAGTTATCGTTAAAGTTAGCGGTGATGTGTGTCTGGCATTGTTATTTATGATATTAGAAATTTAAATGATTAAAATAAGTTTTTGGTTGTACAATATTTGGAATCTTAGAAGACTAAAATCCTCCGCATATTTCAGCTGATGATTAACCTAATGCTAGCCCAACTAAACATGACCTATTCTTACCAGACACTTTTGTATTAGCAATAGACTGTTCAATCATCAGGCGAAATAAGCAGAGGTTCCTAATCTTCGTAAGAAAAATTGCGTTATAAAAAGATTTACTATAATTATTAGATCCAAGCGAAACAAATATACAATAATGGAATATCAGAAATAAATGAAGGTCAATTTGTTTGTAATTTAACAAAGAAAAACAAACTTATGCACTATGACCTAATACTAATACAATATAAAAATGTGTAGAGAAGAAATAATTTCCAGTACATACAGACTTCCTATAAAATAATCATCGTAACTTTTAATACAATATTATTTCTAAGAATGTTGGAGTGATAACATGGAATTGGGCAATGTAGTGTTGTGGATGATATGTAGTGGTGTGGATGATATGTAGTGGTGTGGATGATATGTAGTGGTGTGGATGATATGTAGTGTTGTGGATGATATGTAGTGGTGTGGATGATATGTAGTGTTGTGGATGATATGTAGTGGTGTGGATGATATGTAGTGGTGTGGATGATATGTAGTGTTGTGGATGATATGTAGTGGTGTGGATGATATGTAGTGGTGTGGATGATATGTAGTGTTGTGGATGATATGTAGTGGTGTGGATGATATGTAGTGGTGTGGATGATATGTAGTGTTGTGGATGATATGTAGTGTTGTGGATGATATGTAGTGGTGTGGATGATATGTAGTGGTGTGGATGATATGTAGTGTTGTGAATGATATGTAGTGGTGTGGATGATATGTAGTGTTGTGGATGATATGTAGTGGTGTGGATGATATGTAGTGGTGTGGATGATATGTAGTGTTGTGGATGATATGTAGTGGTGTGGATGATATGTAGTGGTGTGGATGATATGTAGTGTTGTGGATGATATGTAGTGTAGTGGATGATATGTAGTGTTGTGGATGATATGTAGTGGTGTGGATGATATGTAGTGGTGTGGATGATATGTAGTGGTGTGGATGATATGTAGTGTTGTGGATGATATGTAGTGGTGTGG
Organism: Homarus gammarus; assembly: GCA_958450375.1. NCBI lineage: Eukaryota > Metazoa > Arthropoda > Malacostraca > Decapoda > Nephropidae > Homarus > Homarus gammarus. Next base: position 993,985 of record CAUDMG010000523.1, read on the forward strand.
TAGTGGGTGACATATATATATACATATATATATATATATATATATATATATATATATATATATATATATATATATATATATATATATATATATATGTGTGTGTGTGTGTGTGTGTGTGTGTGTGTGTGATGTGTTTATGTAGTGTAGGGGTATCGAGATATTAAAGTTGTCTAGCACTCAGGATGGAAGGAAACTCTAATGTGGTTTTCTTGTATAATATATAAGTTATATGATAGACAGTCTGGTGCTGGAGGTGCTGTGTGGTGAGGGGCTGCTTGGTAGAGACGTGCGGTGAGTAGCTTGTCGAAGGAGGTATGTGTGCAGGAGCTCCGTTAGAGAAGATGTTGCCTGTTGCTGGCCTCCTGGTTGAATGAAATGTTAACAGTGTGGAGCTTGCTGGAGGAGATGTTGCTTGTTCAAGAAGATTGGTCAGAATGAATCTCAATGGAGAGACAGAGCTTATATACACCCAGCAGCGGCTATGAGTCTTGGTGGGAAAACCCGAGAAGTAGCCGGTGACTAGTTCCGTTGCTAAGATACGGCGGGCAATGGAATGCAGATACGCTTGGTTGCTAGGGAAGGCGGTAACAGGTGGTGGCGTGGCAGCTTGTAGGGGAGACGTCCACTACAATACTCCCCCTCCCCTCCCGGCGCGGCGGGAGGCTGGATGTTGTCCGGGTTGTGTCCCACACATAACACATACCGGGCAGGTGTATGTACGACTCGACCGCTACGTGTAACAACTCCGTCCAGTGACACAAAACCTGTGGGAGAATTAGGAGGAGAAAGAGGGTTTGGGATTAGAGGAGGTTGTACAAGCAATGGTTGTTGTGCTCCTGCTGCTGCAGGGGCTGCGTCAGGAGGAGGGTCCATGGCAGGAGCAGGGTCAGGTTCTATGACAGGAGGAGGGTCTATGACAGGAGCAGGTTCTATGATAGGAGGGAGGCTTACTACAGGTTCAGGTTCTATGACAGGAGCAGGTTGTACATGAGGGTGAAAAGAGGGTGCCCAGAAATGTCGTGGGCGTGGTGTTGCTGCCGGTGGTAACTGCGGGTGGACTGGTGCAGGCGTAGTTTGTTGATGGTGCTGCTGGGCTGGGGGCCCGACGGGTAAGGTGGCCGGTTTGACTCTGTCTATGCTGACGGTGTCATGTCTGCCATTCCGGATAATTGTCAGGAACTTTGCAGAACGGGTAACCACCTGGAAGGGTCCATCGTAGGGGCGTTGTAATGGGTTGCGGTGAGCATCATGCCTGACGAAAACACACTCGGCTGTGAGTAGTGCAGGAGGGATGTGTTCAGGGCGCCGAGTAGGCTGGCGTGGAGCAGTAGCTCTGAATGCAGAAACTGCTTGTCGTAGCTTTTGGAGTAAGTCGTGACGAACGGCTGGAGTGGCTTGATTGGGATCAGGAGGGAGTGAGAAATCCCCGGGTAGCCGAAGGGGCTCGCCTAGTGTCAGATCTGCTGGGCTACAGTCCATATCCTCCTTGTGTGACGCACGGATGCCGAGGAGCACTAAGGGAAGCGCATCAGTCCAGCTGTAAGGGTCGTGCTGTGCCTTGAGTGCGTCCTTCAGCTGCCGGTGAAAACGTTCTACCATGCCGTTGGCTTGAGGGTGGTATGCTGTAGTGCGTTGTCTAGACGTGCCGAGGAACTGTAGGAGGTGCTGCCAGAGTTGTGACTCAAACTGTACTCCTCGGTCAGTGATTACGGTAGCGGGGGGGCCAAAACGGGAAACCCAACCGGACATGAAGGCGCGGACAGTAGTCTCTGCTGTAGCGTTGGGCATGGGAATTGCTTCTGTCCACCTGGTGAAACGGTCGATGCAGGTGAAGATGTAGGTGCTACCGTAGGATGATGGAAGAGGTCCCACGATGTCGAGGTGTACTACTTGAAAACGTCCTTTGGGAATAGGAAAGGCTTGTAAGGGGGCCCGTATGTGACGATGTATTTTGGAGGACTGGCAGGCCAGGCACTGGGCAGCCCATTTCTTAGTATCAGACTTGATGCCGGGCCAGACGACACGTTGCGTGAGGAGGCGCTGGGAGGCCCGCACACCCGGGTGGCTGAGACCATGGATGCGGCCGAAAACAGCGCGGCGGTGGACGTGAGGCACGAACGGTCTAGGCTGTCCACAGGATACGTCGCACCACAATTTTATCTTTGTGCCAGGAACAGGGAGTTCTTGGAGTATGAGGCCTGAGGGGGATGTCTTGTAAGCTGCCAGGTCTTCGTCTTTCTCTTGAGCCGCGGCTAGCTGCCCATAATCAATGGGTGGAGATGAGGGCAGAATGGTGGATATACAACGAGAGAGGGCGTCGGCGATCTCGTTGTGGCTGCCTTTAATGTGTTGGACGTCGCTGGAGAACTCCGAGATGTAAGCCAAGTGGCGCAGGACACGAGGTGTATGTGACTGGGAAGCTGAAGCGAAAGCGTGGACGAGGGGCTTGTGATCAGTGAAGATGGTGAACTGACGGGCCTCGAGGAAGTGTTGGAAATGTCTGACAGCCAAGTATATGGCCAGGAGTTCTCGATCAAAAGCGCTGTACTTGAGGTGTGGTGGTTGAAGCCGTTGTGAGAAGAAAGCAACGGGCATGAAAGTTCCGTTGATCTCCTGCTGTAAGACGGCGCCCACTGCAGTAGAAGAAGCGTCTGTTGTGAGAGTGGTCCGGGCGTTAGGTGCGGGGTGGGCCAGGAGGGTGAGGCGTGTGATGTGCTGTTTGATAGTGGTGAATGCCGTAGTAGCCTCTTGAGTCCACATGAGAGACTTGTGAGACTTCTTTGGGCGTCCCTTGAGAAGGTCGTGTAGGGGGGCTAGGACGGTGGCAGCTTTGTCAATGAAGCGGTGGTAGTAGTTGACTAAACCCAGGAACTCCCGGAGTTTCTTCGCCGTTTCAGGTTTGGGGAACTCCCTAATCGCGGTTATCTTCTGTGGTAGGGGTTGTATGCCACTGGGCGAGACTCTGTGACCGAGGAAATCGATGGCCGAGGTTCCAAAGACGCACTTAGCAGGATGAACTTTCATGTTGTTGTTCTGCAGGCGTTGGAGAAGGAGTTGTAGGTGGTGGTGGTGCTCGGCAGGCGTCGAAGATGCGACGAGGATGTCGTCAATGTAGACGGTGACAAAATCGAGGTCGCGAAGCATATGGTCCATGAACCTCTGGAAAGTCTGTGCTGCATTGCGTAAGCCAAAACTCATGAAAGTGTACTCGAAGAGTCCGAACGGAGTGGTGATGGCTGTCTTCTGGGTATCTGCCGGTGCTACTGGGATCTGGTGGAAGGCACGCTCCAAGTCGATCTTCGAGAAGATAGTCTTGCCATGAAGTTTGTGGTGAAAGTCCTGGACATGCGGAATAGGGTACCTGTCAGGTTTGGTGACGAGATTCAGGGCTCTGTAGTCGCCACACACCCTCCACTCGCCGGGTGTTTGCTTAGGAACCATGTGAAGAGGCGATGCCCAGGGACTCCTTGAAGGGCGAATGATGCCGTCTTGCAGTAGTTTGTTGAATTCTGCTTTGGCTGTGTACAGGAGCTCAGGGCGCAGGCGGCGAGGGCGTGAAAAGACTGGTGGTCCTTTGGTTTCGATGTGGTGGAAAATTCCCGACGTAGGTGGTGGGGGTAGGGAGACTCGGGGTGAGAAAAGCTCCTTGAATTCGTCGAGCAGGGAGGAGAACTCGTTGGAAGGCGCAAGACAGGTGATAGCGTCCGTGTGTCTGGCACGAGAACCCTGGATCTTGCGTGCTGTAGGCTCATGAATGAGGCATAGATGACTTGGTTTGACGCCGAGCTTGTGGAAGGTGAGGAAGTCGAAACCAAGGATGGGTTGAGACACGTCTGCTATCACGAATAACCAACGCAGAGTCTTGGGCAGACCGAGGTCTAAGGCGAGGGTGCGTACGCCGTAGGAGGCGATGGAGGTACCGTTGGCAGCGAACAGGTCATACGAGGGTTGCTTTGACTTGTCTCGTAGTGAGGGAGGGATGAGGCTGACCGATGAACCGGTGTCGATGAGAAACTTCTTGCCGGAGGTGCGGTCGGTGACGCGCAGTAATGAGACGCCTGGAGGGACGGAGGCTGAGGCGTCTACCAGCCTCCGGTGTTGCCGTTTCCCGAATAGGTGCAATAGGGCTCACAGTTTCGAGCATAGCGGCCGAAAGTCTGGTGATACCAGCAGAGGGTAAATTTGTTGTGCTGGGGGTTGGCTGCTGTGTGTCGGAACTTGTAGGGCGTAGTGTGTGAGTCAGGAACCGGCGCAGCAGCGGGTATGGAGGAGCAGAACTGCTCAACAGTGTCCATCCTGCGGTTCAAAATTTGCAACAGGTCCTTGATGTCTTGTGAGGAATTGCTCGGCTGAGGGGTGTTGACCCGGCTTACAAGTTCGATGGTAGGTACTGGTGTGACCGTGGCGGCAAGGGGTGCAGCAGCGCATTCGTTAAAAATTCTATCTGCCGCGGTTGCATATAGTTCCGGTGTCGTAGAGTAATCTACTGCGGACAGGATGTTGCGTACTTCTGTGGGTAGCTTTTGTGCGTGAAGCTGGCGCAGGATAGAGTCGGGGAGTCTGTCTGTGTGACGGGAGTTCAGCCGACACATCTCCTCCCAGAGACGTCCCGGGGTTGAGTTCCCGAGGGAGGTAGAGGATAGATCTTGCAGGAGATTGGGGCTGGTCTGTTGATAACACGTCTTCAAGGCAGCCCGCAGGGTAGCGAATTTGTTGTGATCTGGAGGGTTGGAAATGGTTTGTGAGACCCGCGTGGCCACTTCCATGGGTAAGGCACAAAGCAGGGCGCAATACTTTTGTTCGTCGGTCGCTCGTGAGCCGGCGAGGGCTGCTTCCACATGGTCAAGCCAGTCCTCGACGTTGTGGTTGAAAATCGGCAGAGAGATCCGTCCGTCCTCCATCCTGTGTGAGTGCTTATCTCCGGGAGTCACCATTGTAGGGGTATCGAGATATTAAAGTTGTCTAGCACTCAGGATGGAAGGAAACTCTAATGTGGTTTTCTTGTATAATATATAAGTTATATGATAGACAGTCTGGTGCTGGAGGTGCTGTGTGGTGAGGGGCTGCTTGGTAGAGACGTGCGGTGAGTAGCTTGTCGAAGGAGGTATGTGTGCAGGAGCTCCGTTAGAGAAGATGTTGCCTGTTGCTGGCCTCCTGGTTGAATGAAATGTTAACAGTGTGGAGCTTGCTGGAGGAGATGTTGCTTGTTCAAGAAGATTGGTCAGAATGAATCTCAATGGAGAGACAGAGCTTATATACACCCAGCAGCGGCTATGAGTCATGGTGGGAAAACCCGAGAAGTAGCCGGTGACTAGTTCCGTTGCTAAGATACGGCGGGCAATGGAATGCGGATACGCTTGGTTGCTAGGGAAGGCGGTAACAGGTGGTGGCGTGGCAGCTTGTAGGGGAGACGTCCACTACAGTAGCTCATGTGATAGTGTTGGTGAGCGGAACAAAGGTTGTTTAATATATTGTAACCTGTTGGTGTGGCATAAAATTTTACGAGTAATTTATCTGGCAAATATCGCGACACTAATATTTTGGTAAAAAAAAAATGTTCTCGAACATATGAATTGCCTAGCGTTTCATTTATTTGTATCCTTATACAATCAACACAATTTTCCTTTAAAGGCATCAGTCCTAGAATTTGCATAACATACCTATGATAAATATAATTCATGACAGCAAACGGTTAATCGGGGCATTATATAAGGGGAGCTCAGGCTCTCAACTGGCTCAGCCATGTCAATATTTTTATTATTATCGACTCTGTATCTGCATTTTTTTGGCTAAATAAACTGTTTCAATGTCAATAACAAAGTTAACTTGCAATTCTCCAATAACATTTTGTCCCGGCATCATTCGTAACCTTGTCAGTGCTCGTACTTTTTACATAAAACTAACGCACCAAATAATTTTCGTGGTAATTCTATATTACAGTATTATTAAATTTTAAAATACAAAAGATATTAAACATACTCACATGATATTTGTTCTTTGTGTTTTAATAACTTATATGTTTTAAAGTAAACAATACTCGACTATCTTACTGCAAAAAGGGAAGACGATGTTGTAGGTCCTCGATACTTTAGCATACACGTACATTTTCAGCGAACGATAGAGCCGGAGAGGATATTGCTCGTTTAAATATATATGGGTGCAATTACCATCTGATTTCATCCATCTGTCAAGCCCCCTGGTGTAAACACAGCAACACAATACTGAAGTCTTCATTCAGTCAATGTTGACAAATAGTGAAAAGATAAATTAAATGTTAAAGTTCAAGTTTTCTCGTTCATATCACTACTCACAGTACGGCAGCTATGTAAGGAAAGAATTAATTTTCGACAATACATTTTGTGAGATGAAAAGAGAAGAATATACCATTCGCTGTTCACTCAGTCCTCATAGTCAAATGCAAGAGTATTTTTGGTATGGATGAATGGAATCAACGCTCTATTTTTTTCTTTTCAATTCAATATTTATTCCTTGATAGAGGAAGCGGGACCCTAGTGCTGTCACTAGGTATTGATCAACGCTCTTACTTACTTTTCCCTTTATCTTCTTCACCACTGATCGGCTCGTTAGCCGCTTGGGCGACCGGTCATTTCTCTGTTACTTTTCACGTCTATGTCACGCACTGTTGGCAAGTACTAGGCACGCTAGTCTTGTTAGCTTTCACCTAGGGTGCCTAGTCGAAGTTTGGAGTTAGATACAGTATTAAATTTTTTTAAATGAATTGGAAATAGCTTTTACTTGCCACCAAACCACATCCAGTAACACATAGCAAATTTTATAGATATTCATGGGTGCTTCTCGCGTGCGGTCTACAAGATGTTTAGGTTAAGTTAGCTTAGGTTAGGTTAAGTCCGGTTAGGATTTTTTTTTTTTTACAGATTGCTCCGGAGGGGGCTAGTTTATTGGGCACCCCCTTACATCCTGTGTAAGGTGAAGCGCAGAAGCGTTTACAGCGCCCAACTGGGAAGCATGCGGAGTTCATGCTTGCCTTTATGACTCATGCATTAAGGGAGTAAAAGGCCTGAAGGGTCATGGGTTTTGTCAGCAAGTTACATAAAGTGACAATGATGAGTGTGTGGGGGGAAAATTCCCGGTACAATTTATCTGTTGATGGCAAAGTGTGGCAGGTCCCTAATAATGTCAAGTGCCTGTCACTAGGAGGAGGGATATCTGGTCAGGGAGGGAAGAGGTGCCACCCCTGTAGGGGGAGGTCATAGGGCAAATGAGGACGTGGTGAAGGAGGGTGTGAGAGTCTGTTGACCACAAAGTTTACAAACAGTGCGGCCAGGCTCAGGGTTGCCAATGTACTAGGCATGGCGAAATACAGTGGGGGTGGAGGTGATATGGTGTGGTGAGGCAGGTACAGTAGGGGTGGGGGGGGGGGGGAGGTTATATCAGGTCAAGCTAGGTTACGTAAGGTTAGATTAGGTTTGGCTAGGTCAGTTTTTTTCTTTAAAGGGATTAGCCCACCCGGGCACAGATCACTGACTCACACCGGAGCCTGGCGGACGAAAATGTAATAATAATAATAATAATAATAATAATAATAATAATAATAATAATAATAATAATTAGTTCATAGTAAATAAAAAAAATGAATAAATAAATAAAATAATAATAACAATGACACTGATAATAATAATAATAATAAAGAAATATATATTTTTATAAAAGATCAATAGCGAGAAGCGATACATGTATGTTGTATTCCCAAAGTAAGAGAAACAATTGAGACACTGCAATTGTGTGTAAATGTGGCAGAAAGTCAGATCAGCAACTTGAGACTTGATAGCTACCTACTACCTACTCTTTAGGTTTGACAAAAGATACCTTTGTAGATCGCACACTATAGAAGAACCCATTCATGTACCTTTTTTTAAATTTATATGTTTAATATTTGCCTTATTACCCACGCAACACGAATTAATCATTATGTTGTATACTCTTCACCGCTGATCGGCTCGTTAGCCGCTTGGGCGATCGGTCACGTCTCTGTTACGCACTAACTGGAGTAATCCCATGATGTCGACGAAATTATTTACTTATTCCTCTCTTTTTTGGCTGTGTTGAAACAATTCATAGATGGGGTTGGGGGTCCAGTCAACATGATACCCCGCTATTGTAGCAGAATATGTAATATACACAGGTAAATCATTGTAAACAATATTCACTGCTGACTACCATTCGTGGTGGTCCGGGACCGGGTTCCAAACACGGCACTCAGAAGTGAATATTGTTTTCATACCCGGGATACCTCTTATTATTTACTATGTGTGTCCATACCCTTGTTTGGCTGTATGCCTTATACATGGTCGCAGATACTGGACTTAATTTATCTTAAACATAAATAAAAATTCAATTCCGTTTAGGGTGACCGGCACTGCCATCGTTTGTACTGAACGTTATCGTACCATGTTTAATGACACCAGCGTGTTGAGCTGCAGACGAAAAGCTCTAAGAAACAAGTCTGGATAGTGAAAATATCAAATGGTGCCGTCCACCTTGCAACAGTAGGAAATAAGGGATATGTTATGGACAGAAATGTAGGCATTATTTTAAAATATTACGAAATTTTTTGACTTTAGTTGTTACTAGAGGGTAAATTGTGAATAAGTTACTTGTGTGTTTCCTTTGTTATAGAGAATCTGGCACACGTCCTTCATGTTTACACTGAACGGTGTGGCATCAAGACATCACTAGGGGAGAAGCCAAGATGTCATGCAATTATGCTGAAGGACTCAGTAAATATGAAAACAAAGGAAAACTTGGATTGCCAGAGGTAAATATTTGGAGAATATTTTGCTTTTGGGATGGACAACAAATATATTCTTCACCATTTTGAATGGCTCACTGCAAAACTTCCTCAAAAATATCATAGTAAAAAAGGCACAGTCAATCGACATTCAGCATCAGATTATAAGCCAAATTCCACTATACTGTATTGTGTGTATAGAGCAGTGAACCAGTCCATATTATGTGAAGGACTAAGGACGAGACACTTATTTCTCAATGTTTTTGTAGTCTACATAGATACTATTTTAATAGATTAGAATGCAACATTTTTAGTGGATATAACTCATACTGGTGTATTTTAATGGGTAGAATGCAAATGAGAGAAAAACAGGCAGAGGTTATTTGACCGGATTCGAATTTGAAACTAAGTACTCGCCTAACCTAACTCAGCTAGCTATAACACACGGTCCTACTAATTACCCAAATGTAGCAAAATGTAGCCGCAATGAAGTCAAATAATGGTCCTATATGAATAAATCGGACTGCTAATCACTTCTCGACTAGTATTTGGTGTCACAAAGTAAAAAAAAATTGGAAAACTTACTTTAACCTGAGTTAATAGATCGCGTGCATGTACCGAGGGAGGGAGTAATTACCCAAATGTAGTCGCAATGAAGTCAAATGATGGTCGTATAAGCGTAAATCGGGCTGTGAATCACTTCTCGATTATTATTTTGTGTCATAAAGTCACAAAAAATTGGTAAACTTAATTTAATCTGAGTTGTGTTAGGTTATGTTAGGTTAGGTTAAGTTAGGTACATGCACTTGATCTATTAACTCAGATTAAATTAATTTTAACAATTTTTTGTGACTTCGTGACACCAAATACCAGTCGAGAAGTGATTGGCAGTCCGATTTATTCATTTAGGACCATTATTTGACTTCATTGCGGCTACATTTGGGTAATTACTCGCTCCCTCGGTACATGCACGCGATCCATTAAATCAAATTAAATTACGTTTTCCAATTTTTTTTTTACTTTGTGACACCAAATACTAGTCGAGAAGTGATTGGTAACCCGATTTATTCATGTAGGACCATTATTTGACTTCATTGCGGCTACATTTGGGTAATTAGTCGGACCCATAACACAATATTCAGGGGGTCACAAGACCAGTATATTCTTACAGAACAAATTTTAGATCAAGAAATGATGACTCCAAGAAACATAATCACTAGTGTAATGCCCACAGCCATCCTGACCATAATCCCATTAAAACCATACACAATCCCCGTGGGTCCCGGTCAAATAGCCGATGGTTATTCGGCTGGGAATCCCGGTCAAATAACCTCTTTGATGAAAATAAATTTGCTTAATGTTTACAAAAGTTGTGTACCAAAACTAGTCATACTGTAACTCCCAGCAATTAATGTCAACGTGGCTGTTACCATTTATGTTTTACACGAGTTTATAATTGATGCCAGCCAATGTTCACTCTTCTCACATTACACAATTACCAGTCTTTATTATGTGATGATGGATTAGATTAGGTTTGTTTTTCTCTTCCATTTCTAGTTTGGAAAAATCATGTATCTCTTATAACACTTTTCCAAGTCCTCTTGCTTGAGACACTGAAGAACCATCCTTCTCTTCACAATATAGGGCATGCAGTACTGATGACCTGATAATGCAAAAGTTTAGGAATAGATTCACAGCCACTCATTTTAAAGAACAAGTTAAGATGGCCAACTCTTCCAGAACTCTTTAGTACAGTAGCAACCCCATTGGTGAAAATTTTCTTTACACTCAAATCTAGGCTAAGGCACAACGATATAAAACTGTGTCCACTTTGGATTTTTTTTTTACAGTACCCTTACTGGATATCTAATTACTGTACTGTATATACAGTTTTTACTCATGTTTATAAATAAAGTATTTGAATTTGTATTGTTACTTTTGCAACAGAAATTTGATCCTCCTGAGGAGATAGAGAGGAAAGTACAAGTCCTGGCTGAGTGGATAAAAGAGTCCACACACACAGTCTTTCACACTGGGGCTGGCATTAGCACTTCTGCTGGTATACCAGATTTCAGGTGAGTACCAAAGTGTATGCTGCTTTTATCACACTGATGGTGGTGTTGGTTATAATTTAGCCTGTTTTATCATGTACTGTACAGTACTTTGCCATAACGAGTTTGTTAGTTTTTCCAAAAGAAGTGAAAGTAAATAAATAGGAGTTGAGACAAAAGCTGCATCTGAAAAGTCAATGTGCAAAATGCCTAAATCTACTTGTATACCATTGAGTGGTGAGAATCGGATCATTTTCAATCATGGGGATATTTAGACTTCTTCCCCCTCATTTATTTTTTGAGTCTAGTTATAAAGTATTTATTTTTGAGTCCAGCTATAAAGAATGAAGCGTCTTCTATCATGGCTAATACGTATAAGAAAACCTGTGCCCGGGTGGGCTAATTCCCTTAAAAAAAAAAAAAAATTAAAATTTGGCATTTGATGGGAGCAAACAGTGAAATGACATGACAAGAGTGGAGTTTTTTGTTACTGTGGCATTAGCACAGCTGGGGCATAGTGTACCATCTCTGATTGCCTTGTTCTTTAATTGGGATTTTTTCATTGGAGGTTGATGCTTTATGATTATATCACTAAAATTCCTTCCATGGTTAATTGAGGCTAACTAACCTATCTTTATTATTGTATACCTGTATTTCCCTTACATATTTAGGTTATATTTTCTTGACATTACCATCTGAGCATCTTTTATATTTCTTTTTAAATTGTCAATGATAAATCTGTTAACTTATTCAATACAGTATACTAGAATACTGTAACATTTGAGGTAGTTTTGGAATTTAAAACACATCCATTATGATTTACTACCAAGATGTACCAGTAATATATGTGAAATTTCATCCTGAATAATATTTTTGTAAACTGCAACAAACTATGAAACTTTTACTAACTACTGTATATGGTTTTAACATCTCTAACTTCTACTTAGGGGTCCGAAAGGTGTTTGGACATTAGAAAAGGAAGGATTAAAACCTGACATAAATATATCCTGGGATGATGCTAGGCCAACATTGACCCACATGGCCATTGTGGCTTTAGAGCGTAATGGTGAGTACGAAGTAATTTTGTGATTAAACTGTGCCTTGTACTGTGATAGACTTTCTGATGAGTACAGTCTTGTTACTGTGCCAAATACTCTCTGTTTAAGTCTCTTCAATTTAAATGGATAGAGTGAGTTGTTAAGGTTTGTAAGTTTTGGTTTTATGTGTTTTAAGTGGGAGAGGGGATTAAAGATGAAATTTAATTTGATTAATTGACTTAGCCTCAAAGTGGAAGACGAAGCATTTTAGTATTTATCCTGAGTATATGTTGAGAAAACATTTGTAAGTTTTGTAAGGACTTTCATATTTTATGAACCAACTTATGTAAATGAAAACATAATTACCGTAAGTACAAAATAATAGTTTACAATACTGTATTCTGTAATTATTATTTTATTAAGTAAATTAATGCAGTAAAAGCTGTGCTCTCGATCATATTTAATTACTGATGAAGGCTTTAAGACTTGTTTTTGCATATTGCATGGGACAACTTTCAGCTCTGTTTTTTACCTGTAGGATATGTGCAGTATGTGGTCACTCAGAATATAGATGGCCTTCATCTGCGGTCAGGACTGCAGCGTCAAAAATTGGCAGAGCTTCATGGTGACATGTTTGTTGATAAATGCAACTACTGTCATAGGTAAGTCATTATTAATCATAAAAGAAAGTTGATTATGTTCTATATATTGAACTCTGTACATTCAATAAGACTTATAAAGTATTCTGAATGTGCTGTACTGTAATGGTATAGAAAGATGGTTGAAGCCATGGCAATATTAAGACATTATAAAGAATAATATCTGTTTATCAACATTATTAATTGTTTCTACCAGACAATTTGTAAGAAACACAGCAGCAACAACTGTTGGTCAGAAGAGTGAAGGCAAACCATGTCCAGGGAAGCGTGGGAATGGAAGGCGGTGCCGTGGGAAACTGCATGATAATGTGTTAGACTGGGAAGATGGCTTGCCAGATGCTGATCTTGACTTGGCTATTTCGCATGCATGGTAGGTAAATCAGGTCAATTATAAATTTGTTAAATTATCTTAAATTCATATTGATGCTTCTTTTAAGGAGTCAAATATATTAAAATTGATTGAGCAATGCTAATTTTCATCAGTTTCAACGCATATTTAGAAATACTGTTGTAACAGTACATTATATCCTGGCCAATCCATGATTCACCAAACTAAGGCCCATACATGTACACATCTTTCTACAGAGCTTATATAATTTATACTCACAATATAGAACAATACTTATCAGGAACAATTAACCAAACTTTAAAGTCAAAGCACATGACTTATTATGATGTGTCTCATCTTTGGCCTTTCATGGGGGATGAGAATTAAATAAACTGCTTATGAAAGAAGAGCATGACCCTCAACCAGAGTTTTAAAAATATATATGTATAAAGCTTCCTAATACAGACAATCTGGTCCTAGAATGTAAATACTGTATGGATATTATTTGATGTCTGTGAGATTAGTTTTCTTTAGTAGTGTGGGTTTAAATAAGATTCTTGATACTACTGTACAGTAGGGGGCAGGGAAAAAACACTTTTATTTGAGTTGCAGGCTGCACTTTTCAGGCATCGTTTGTATGGCTGTAACAAACACCTGTGCAAAATTTCATGCCATTTCATGCATACTTACCCTGCCGCATCGCGAACGACTTTTTGTCAACTTTTAGTGTATACCAAAAATTAGGTGTCATTTAATGTTTTCCAGGATAATGATAAATTTTACATGGGTGACATCGATTTAATTCACGTGTTATTTTACAGGTACACCGTATAGAAAATCATTACAAGTTCATATTGAAATTCTTTTTTGCGCGGAACCTTGGCATCATTTTCCTAGACAATAATCTTTGCCTAATATATCCATCTCTCGATTCGTATCCCGTCACTTCAGTGCAAGCTTCAGTCATCACTTTTATGCCTCTCTCGACCGCCTGATTGCTGTTTGGCCACTTGGGCACCACTAATGGTGTCTCAAGAATGTCATTAACCTGTAGATTTGACAGAGAAGCAATGTAAGGAGGCTCAGTCTTGAGTTCATTCCTCCAGTTAATCATGGAATGATAGTTTTTTGCTTGCCACTTTAGTTTCGGAGTCACCACCTTTCTCATGTTGACTACAGGAGGCACATCCTCATTCCCATCTCCATCTTTACCCTCCTCATCAGTATAGTTTAACAAATTCTCGTCAACAGCAGCATCAGAATCTTCCTCCTCCTCTTCAGATCTGCCAGTGCATTCTTCCTTTTGCTGATTCTCCTCTCTAATTTTTCTTATCATTGAGACAGCTTTTTCTCTAACAGTCATGTCCTCATCTGCACACATACCAAGAAGAAGTTCATCTGTGTGGGCGAAGTATGCATTTCTCTGGACAGCCTTCTTCACTATCGTCTCCTCCTCACTATTCAGGTGTTTCATATATAGCAGGGACTGGAATACGTTCCTTGAGCCGTGTGTTACGTAAGGGATGTAAAACCACATTGGAGCACTTGACTTTATTATTGTAATGACAATTCTTTTCAACTCATGGCTGGGTCTTGATGTTGCTACATACAGCCTGAGGATTCTACTCCATAAGGTGTTCCACCTTGACACACAGGGAGGACCTGGCTCAATAGCAGCCAAGTCATCTTCAACAACACCTGTGATAACTCCTTTACAAATCCTATACAGGTATTTCTGATCCCAGGACAGATCTTTCTCCACTTCATCATTAAACACAGGGAAATCAGGGAAACTGACTGGCTGGAAGGCGACAACTGGAAGCTCAGACAAAGACTCCTTGATCTGCTTTCCAATGGGACCACGCCAATGCTCAGGACCACTTGGTTTACCATCATAGTGATAAAAAACTGCGCGGAAAGGCAGCTCATTTCCGTGAAGCTGACATATGAAATAATGGAGCGGGTGACCAAGTAACAATTCAAGATGATGAATGACTCCATTTTCTGATCCTACATTTACATTGGTTCCATCACAACCAACACACACAATGGGCTGCTGGGTTAGATTTTTCTCCACCAGAAACTCGTGAATAGTTTTGGCAATCTGCTTTCCGTGTCCAGTCTTGGGAGTCACATGTGTGAGATATTCATTGCCAGGCTCAACCATGATGACATAATGATCTTTCACCATCATCCTCGAACTCCATTTCTCGGTCTTCTCATTCTTTATCATCACACGAGTGGCGGTCTTCTTACCATCAAAATAGAGTGACGTCAAATTATCTAAACTAGCCATCTCAATTTCTTGCCTCTTAAATCGGTATTTTTGTCTCGCATCCCGCAGCTTATGTGGTCCAATAACCTGACTCTTGTCATCCTTTGTGATAATGCCATAGTCAGTTAAGGTGGCAGTAGCAATGGCAGCTCCAGCATAATCACTAATCAAGTATCGGTCACAAGCGGCAGCCAGTGTAGGGAGTCTTGTCCGGTTCTGTGAACTGGTGTCTGTCAGAGCCCTTGGATCAGGGACAAAATCAGCATCAGTATTGACGAGAGGAATATCTCTTGAATCATCTGAATTATCCTCAACATAAGGAATATCTCCAGCTACCAGATATCTACATTACAGTACAGTAACACAACATTGAGAAATGAAATGAGAAAAGGCTGATAATCAATATAGACATAGCACCATACTCATCTGCAACAAAACAACTTAAATGAAATAAGAGATATGAAAAAAAAGTTGATAAACACTGAACAGAACATTGCACCGCCACAGCGGCTGTTTGGCTAGTACTGTAGGTAAATTTAAAAATTTCAGTAGAAAATGCGGCAGACTAAACCTCGACATATCAGCTTCAAATTTGGCATGGAGTCTTAGATATGTATAAGGAACAATGCCTGAAGAGTGCAGCTTTGAGCAAAATTTCACTGCCCCCTACTGTACAGTATATGATCCCTCAGCCTTAAGCCTTGTCTATTACTTGTAAGAGTTCATAGACCATAAATGGCTGTAGCATGAAATCCCAAAGTAGACAAAGTGAGTTACTTGGACGACATCCTTTCTCCCTGAAGCAAAATTTAAGATTCACAGAAACTGACTGAATCAGGACTTGTGAACCCATTTATGGCTGTAGCAGCTCTCAGCACATAAAATTCAAAGAATCCTGACTCAAAGCTTTCCTGTTCCCAAAACAACTGCTGAATCAGTGATTCAATGTAGTTCATCTGGGTTAGAGAGTTGTTTGCAGGGTAGATCATTGTCCACATGGATAATGTCTCTTGCTTATAAGTAATTAGGCTATGCCATGGAGCACTTACTATATTTTATGGTATACATATTGTATAAGATGCATTAAAAAACAAAAACAAAAAACAAACCCTGCATCCAATACAGTAAACAGTACTGTATGAAGTTGTGGGTGTCCCACAGGCTAATGAAACCTCCAAATGCTGTCTTCATTAGGTTAATTTACCTAACCCAACTCGAGAATAAAAATACTGTTGTTCACTTAAACATATTATTATTATTAAATCATTGTTATTAACTTTAATTAAGTAAAAAAAGGAATTAATGTAAATATGAAAGCTGGATAACCCGAGACGATTATTGTCCATACGGCACCCACCTCTGCAGAGCTAATCGATAACTGTTTCTAAACTCTTACAAACATTACTATCTATAAATGTTATACCTGCCACATTTATCTTATTATTTTTATTAGGGAACATCCTTTAGCTTTTGAAAGAAACTTGGAATTATAATGATAGCCATGAATAATGCCGACAGCTATAACCATTCGTTCATAGTCTCGCTAGCACGTAATGCCATCTATTGGCGTGCAACAAGACTAGCATTCAGTTACCATTTCGTGTTTTTGTAACGCTTACCTTCGTATAGACACCTTAATACAATAAGTAACGATCATAACAACAACTTGGTAATAACATATCAACAAGGACAGAGCTAACACAGTGAGTTTACAGTATTTTACCCTCATTTTAAGAACACTGTAGCCTCAGACTTATTGTATCACATTCAATATTATTAGGAATAAACATTTAATGCTTAAATATACTAAATATTTTTTCCTAAATATTCCCTGCTGAAATATAAGACACATGCCCATGTGTCATATAAGCCATAAAATACATTGTGGTGAAGCTTGCAATAATTTTCTTATATCAGTTCTTCATTTTCTAATGTCTTCTTATGGTAAAAGTTTTGTATTACATACCTGATACCCCGTACTGTACTGTGATTATGTTTATTCAACAATAATGTACTGTAATACGTACTAATTATTATATTCAGGTTATCACCAGCATCATAGTAAACACCTTGAGCAGCAAGTTAATAATTTGATTTATGTGTCATAGTGGTGTACTTATCTACATGACAGAATTTTTATTTTAGTGATTGTGGTACTTTTGCAGTGCTGCTGATCTGAGCGTCTGTTTAGGTACAACTCTTCAGATTGTCCCCAGTGGCAACATTCCTGTCGATACAAAGAAACGAGGGGGCAAACTGGTTATATGTAACCTTCAACCTACAAAGCAGGTAACTTTGATGAAATTCATTAAAATATAGAATAACATAAAATTGTTCAAGTATGTATTTCTTAAATATATTTTTACTTGTACCTCAGACAAAGAAGGGAAGTAATTTTAAATGTAAGGTTCTCATAAGGAAAATTGTCACCAGTCTCCTCTGAAGCTGCAGCTCCTTCACATTTTAAAGGTGGATGCCCAGTTCCATTGTTTGAATCATTTAATTTATTTGAGAAAAAAAAATGCTTTTTTATCATCACCGTGGAGGGAAATATCGTACGCCTGCCTTTACCAATTAACCTATATTTTCTGGCGTATTCCTTTAGGCCAGGTGGCTCTTGTTATACAGGTTTCCATACTTGCCCCTGTACTGTATAGCAAGCTGGGGGAGATCTAAGAACCCATTTGGGTATCCCAGTCATCACTCCCAACCCATCACATCATCAACCTCAAGTGAAAGGAGCTCGGTGCAACAGTTGCCCTTAAGAGGTAGATCTTATTTGAATGGTTCTATCCAATCAGCACACTTCATGCCAAGGTTACTGTTGACTTGCATTTGATTTCAAGATTAGACCACCATATTGAATTTTAGTTCTCAGTTAATTGCTATGGAGAACTGATACATCAGACTGGCTCTCACCCAACTGGTTATTTATGGTGCTATGAACGGTAAATGTTGAGCCCACTTGTCACACTGCACTGGTGGTTGGCATGGACTACCACAATACTAGGTGTTATCATGCAAGTAAGACTGATATAAGGATCTTCAAAATTGTTTATAAGGTTTGTGTGCCTTTTTTGGGGTCATTCATAATCTGGGTTAGTGTTTATGGTGGCAACTGGCCTGTGACTCATAATTCACACACACACACACACACACACACACACACACACATGTACCTCAGTTCACACAATTTGTGGATTAACATTGCAGGTGACAGGCCTCACCCCAGTACTCTTTACTGGTTTGGGTAGTTTTGTTCAGTGAGCTTCCTTTTGGCAAGCATGTCTGCGTGTTAAATTTCCTGTCAGTAATATATTTTTCTGGGGATTATTCATTCTTGAATCCCTAATGGGGTCTTCAGCAAGCTCAGATAGTTTGGGTCTGGTAGTGTAGTCTAGTCAGTATTCTGAGGTACTAATTCATGAATCCAAGGTTTTTCCTCACCCTGGTGAAAATAAACTGTGCCTTTGTATTAGAAAATGGAGATGGGTACATATTCAGTGTGCTTCCAATGTAGTGATTGTTGTAAATTCCATTGTAGACGAACTTGGTCATGCTTAGTGCAAGTTTGTTATTTAATACAGTATTCTAGTTTGACTTGGGAATTTAAATGGTGTTTTGCTGCTTTATATAGGACGAATGGGGATGAATTTTGGTGACTGCACTAGTAGTTCTCTGTGGTTTAGCGTGATTTTGTTTTCTTTTAATTTAGGATCGTCATGCTGATCTGATTATCAACGCCTATGTTGATAATGTCATGAAGCACCTTCTAGAATTTTTGGACATCCCATTGCTTCAATATGACCCCAATGTGGACCCTATGAAATTGACACAAAAAATGTTACATGAGTATAGGAAGACCCACCCAGAAGATAATGATCAGAATGGCAAATTGGTGAGCTCTAACCATAATGGTTTTGAGCCCATAGAGTGGACCATACCAGAAGAGTGGGTAAGTGACAAAGAATTGGCAGAAAAAGTCAAAGTGAAGAAGGTAATAAGAAATAAAAGGCAGAGTAAGCATACAACAAATGATGGTGATATAAAATGCAGTAAGCAAGCAAAAATTAACTTAAAAAGTGATTTGCATACAGATAATTGTGGTAGTGAGAAAGAAGAAAGAGAACTTTACTGCAGTGGAAACACAGTGAATGATTTAAATAATTATGTAAAAAGTATGATCAAATGTGATGATTCAAAGTCATCATGGGAGCAAGTAGGAGAACTAAAGGAGGAAGCTCAAGAAATTAAAAATGAACATTCAGTTAGTAAAGCCCAAAATGGAACAAATTAATGAGAATAGAAATTTCATGTTTAAAGGAAAGTGTGCAGGGGAACCACAAAAATTAAGAGAGATCAGATTAAATAAAAACTTTTTGGGCAATTTAAGCTAAAATGGCTCATTTATATAAGGATTGTGAGATTAGTTCTATTGTCATGCATAACTTCCCCAATAAGTCCTATTGACTGTGATAGACCAAATAAAACATGTCCTTTTAGACACATGATGAGACACAGTAGTGAAGATAGGAGATAGTTAAAGTACAGTAATGTAGTTCTCCAGTGGGTTTCTTCTATACTTACTAAAATAAATGAGTACAGTTGGTCCTCGTATTACGCGGTTAATGTAACCCGGAGGGTACCGTGGAAAGTGAGAAACGCGTAAAGTGAATAACATAACATATGGGATTAATTGAAATGGAGTCCGGGCCGATCCCCAAACTCCACTTTTTGACGACACACAACTATGTTGTAGTAAAAATATTATCTTAACTTTATGATGGCATGCACACACAATTAATAATTAAGAGAAATATCAATAATATTAGGTTTTTTAACACTTACATTAGTAGAAAAGATGGCTGGGCACACGGGGATGGGCGGTTGGTTCCGAGGCAGAGGGCAGATTATTGGCCCTCACCTGTATCACTTATATCAATTGTATCACTATCCACCACAGAGGCTTGCAGGGCCTCTTTGTCAAACCCCCCAAAGTTCATATAAGTCCATATCCTCACTATAATTATCACTATCACTGACTTGGGCCGGCTGTAGTGGGTGAAGAACTGGTAATGTTTTGATGACTGGGCCACCTTGTGCGCAACATTTTCGCGCCTCTTACACAACATGGCGGATGGCTGGAGGTTTGGATCCAAAAATGGCGCGGCTTGCCAGCTGCTCTCCGCGTAATGGGGTTCACGACCGCGGAATGTGAAAATGTTAGGTTCTGGCAAGGCACCGCGTTAACTGTGAAACGCGGATTGTGGGACCGCGTAATAGGAGGACCAACTGTATATGCATCATCTTTCTGCCAGTAAATGACTAAAAAATTAATCTTATGTCATTCATACCAGGAATACTTGTAAATGCATTCAAGGTGTAGTTAAGAAATAATTAGTCAACTAAATAAAATCAATCATCAGAATAAAGAAGAATTTTAAGGTAATGTTTTTATGATAATAATAAAATAATTTTTTGGGCGGTTGAGCAAATAAATTTTAAGCGTTTTCATATCCCACCAACTGGTTCAATTCAATAAAACAAACAGTACAGTATTAAGGAATTAGGTTCACTGGGGCCTTTGGGGTGTAAAGTGATTAACTCCAAATATTTCAAGAACAACTAACTTTATAAAGCACAAAAGATTTTATGTAGGTCTTCAAGGTGTGACCATTGTGATGTATTCTTATTGTCCCCTACATGACAGTGGGAGCAGGTTTCTATATATTCCATATACTATATATTGTATCAAAACAATGCTGAATCCAAAATTGTATGCATACTGTACTTTGTTCAGGCAAGTAAAATATTGTTTCTTGTGAGGACAGCTTGAGTTGAGGTCATGAACTCATAAAAGTGCAAGTTTTTGTCATCATCACTGTACTATATTTTGTACATTTAAGGGTAGGAATTTCAGCAGCTGAGGCAAAGAATTAGTAAAGTGGTAACTATTGGAATGCAATTGACAGTTCCTGTTCATAAAGTGTTAATACTAATGAACAATACCATTTAAAAACAAATTTCTTCTTTACAAAAGTCAGTTGTGTTGAGAGAAAGGCTATAGGATAGAAGATTGAAACTTTGTTTTGTAATGGTTATTATACCTAAAAAACTAAAATTTTATGTTGGCAGCAATTGTTCTGATTGTTTAATCCAGGACTTTAAACATTTGCTATATTGACATGTGGTTGATGGGCTGATAACTACCTATTATGATAGAAGATCTGGAAACGACCAAAACTAATCGAACTAAATATACAAATTCCTGCTTTAAGTCAACTAATAGCAAGTGTGTTCAACTGCTTGATAACAAAACAATCAAAGCAATGGGTTCTCTTTCTTTTTTTAAAGTATAACAACCACTTTAGTTTTATATATATACAATAAGTGTTTCTCATTAGGATGTGTCCAAAGATGTAGTCATTTTATTTACAAAACAATGATGTGTTGTATTTTAAATATTATTCATAGTATTAAAGCTCAAGACAGAGGCTACGGTAAGATTTTGTGAGTGAATAGAAGCACATATACAACATGTACTGTATATGATACTGTACTGTACATGTACTTACAGTATATAGTTTCCAGTGATAATAATTTTCCTGTTTACCAATTTTTTATGTTTAAATAATTTTTGTTGCTGAATTAGTGTACAGTATCTGTCTGTAGAGTATATATCACATTTATTTTTTTCATGGTACTATACTGTATTATATATCAGAGGCTATGAAGTGTCATAGTTTTCTTGTGTGTAAAGTTTTGTTAGCTCTATGAATTGAACTCCCAGTATCATTAGTTTCAGTATACTGTACTGTATAAATTGATAATTTCTTCATCCAGTATTACAATTATTTATGCTTTCTTGGTACAAATTCTAATTGTATTACAGTATCTGCAATTTTATTTGTTTACACATAACCTTTGAACTTAAGAAGAGCAGGAAGTAATTTTTTTAATTAGTGAAATAGGTTAAGATAGAAATACAGTGGTCCCTTGATTAACGAACACAATTGGTTCCACAGAGTCGTTCGTTAACCGAAAATTTTGTTAACTGAATCTATTATTTCAATGGGATATTGAATTAATAGAATTAACAAAACATTAAATATTAACTAAATTCAGAACTGTACTGTACAGTATACTGTACAATAATAAATAAAAAACAATAGAAAACTGTATTTTAACTTACGTTGAGGTGTGTATGTCGTATTCCCGGCAACTTTGTTTACATATCAAACTGCTGATTGTAGAGGCAGTCGATGATGACATGCCATATTCTTCACAGAGTGCATTGTGTCTAATGCTTTCTTTGTGTTTCATAATAATTTCTGCACTATATTATCAATATGTGAACTAAATTTCAGAATGACCAATAATTTTAATGTAAAAATGCAAAAATGTTCAAGAGATTAACAAACTGGATGTTCACTCCACTGTAAACAAAGTTAAACTGAGAAGCGTTGGTGGGTGACTTGATCAGCTGATTGGCACACAAAAACTGTTCCCTGTACTGCATATATTATCAATATGTTAACTAAATTAGAATGACCAATAATTTTAATATAAAAAATGCAAAAATATTCAAGAGACCAACTTTCTTGATATTTATTCCACTGGAAACGAATGTAAACATAGAACCAATTACTGTATTGGCGGACTAGCCAATCAGCTGATGCTCACGACGAAGCGTGTTTTTTGTAAGGCTGTCGTCAATTGAAGTTTTGTTCGTTAATGGAATTGAAAATCCTTATGGGAGCTAATTCGTGAACCGAAATTTCGTTAATCGAGGGACCACTGTACTCTGTACAAGCATAACCATAGGTATTCACTACTCGTAATTACCCCAAATAATTAATTTATAATAACCATTTTAACAACGGAGTGGTGCTCTATGTGTAATCTATACTGTACAATACTGCATTTGTTAAATTAATTGTATTGTATAGAGAGGTTGCATTGACATCACAAAACTCATGAGCTCAAATACACAGTTGCCTCCACATTGATGTACCACATCCTGGGAGTGTGTGAGGGTTCGGGTACGAGATGTGGCAATCCTTTGCCATAGGTAAGGCCAGGGCCGGATTCAGGAGTGGGCAAAGTGGGCAGCTGCCCAGGGGCGTCCACAATCTGGGGGCCTCCACATATTACAATATTTTATTTATTTGTTTATTCATTTGGATTGTTTTTATTTTCATTCTTTAAAATTCATGTTTATCTATTCCATCACGTAAAACTATGTTCAGCAAGAAGCGTGATAGAAATTAGGCTAGCTGCTCCTTGAAATTCATGAATACCTGGTTTTCCTATGAACCTTATATTTTTAATGAATGCTATTGTTTGTGTTGCTAATAATATATTTAGAATTTCACAAACATATATTGATTAAAAATGAACTACATGGAATAACGAAATTGAGATTAAAAAACAAATAAAATATTTTTTTCATTATCACTTCCATTACGAATACCATCAGGGCGCTGTGTTTGTTGACAGTCGGTCAGAGGGGGTTGGGTCATGTAGTATCTGCACATCGGTTGTCATGAGTCTGTCGATTAAAGGGGAGACTTGCGTCGCCCATGATTTGTGAACTTCCCACGAGTAGACATAAACATGTCTTGCAGATGTAAAATGAGAGAGAGAATTGTCATGTGTGCTTGTTGAGTGAAGTCGTCGCCGCTCAGTGATGAATGATCTTGTCAGGTGTCATTTCCTAGAACATGTCTTGCAAATGTACAGTGAGAGTGCGAGTGAGAGAGTCAATTGATGCTTGTGCTTGATTGTGGGTGGGTGTGCTCTTAGAATATACGTTCACATATATAATTGTGCTTTAAGATACTACAGGTTGATTGGCTGCAAGTAAGTTGAGTTATTTTTATGTATTTTGAGTACATTAACTATGTCAATGACGGTTTCTGTCAGTTCCATGATCAGTATATACAGTATAACACAGTATATTCAATGGTGAAAAGGAGGAGAATTGACGGCGAGCTTTAGGGGTGGCGTCCAAATGTTCCAGGGAGTTAAGTAATCAGTTAACCTCTCCGGAACTCCCAGACGTTTAGGCTCGCTTCACTCGCCACCCCACCCTCTTGGTTAGTTATAATGAGGGGGGGCCTCCACAAAGAGGCTGCCCATGGGCCTCCACAGGTTTAAATCTGGCACTGGTGTGATTACCCTGTTTGCAATAAGATACATACAGTAAAGGAGGCAAACAGATAAACAAACCCTGTAATAAGTGTTATGCAGCAATGTTGTGTAGCCACAACGGAGTGACTAAGACTGAATTATGGGTACCGGCAAATGGGGTAATCCACGGAATCACTCCCATGACTACGGCGCTACATTGCCATATCTTGTAAATGTACCCCCACTCACACCTAGGCCATGGTATGTTCATGTGGAGGCAACTGTACATTTATTGGGTTGAATGGAGGATCCCAAATGCAAGTGAACAATGCTGTAAGTCATAATTATAACTTTGATTGTGCTAAGTAATTAGAATTTGTTGCAAAACATTGCTACCAAAATAACATTAGGTTGGCAGGACATATACGGTATAGGTCCACCACTTGTGGTAAAGCACTAATGCATAACACCGAAATGCTGTACCAGTAAGTGAGCTCAGTCTGACTTACTAGGACTTGTAAATATTATCTTTTGCATCAGAACCAAAGTTTTTATGAGGCAAACAATAAAAGGATAACAGAGTTTGGATCTGTAAAAATGTTTTATGGCTGGATATGTAAATGACATCTCATAGTTTCCCAGCCCCAATCAAAAGCATGTCATTAATAAGTGGTAGGTGAGGATACCAGGCCTTTATAATTTATGGTTTAATTAATAACTTCTTTAGACCTTTAAACTGACAATAAAACTAATGTGCATAATACAGGTCATTACTGTATTATGGACATGCCTTCAGGAAAAAAAGTATACTTCCTATTTATTTTCCAACAATAATCTTAACTTATGCTGCTTACTTCTATTGTTCAATGTAGTAATTTATACCGTTAAGAGTTTCCAGAGGTAAAAATTTAGATGATGAAAATAAGAAATTAAAGGAATGTAGGTATAAAAAGGATAGGAAAATTGTGTTTTCATCATTAATCATCCACTTTTAGGTGAAGCCTTATACTACAGCACTTGAACTCTTGTGAAAGAGGATTGTTACACAGGTACTCTCTCAAAAAAGTAGAAAGTTTACTATTGTGTTGGGTTTGCAGTAACTAGGCTTGTAGTAATTAAAGAAGAAATGGTTGAATTATTGGTCTGCTTAAAACATCTTTGACTTAAGCTTCTAAGAACAGTACAATCAGTGGCGGCTCGTCGGTAGGCACTGTGGAACTGCAGCACCCCCTATTTCACCCGATATATATGTATTATATAATATAATACAGGTAGTTCCCGACTTACGACTGCATGGACTTACGACCGTCGGGACTTACGACTGCCGCAGTTGTGACCATTTTTTTTTCCCCAAATGACACACGCATTTTCTATACTGAAACGTTTCCAGTTATTGTAGTCTCCATGTATAATTAGATATTTATGGGGGCCCTATGTGCATTCAGCTGACTACATTTAAGGTAAGTGCTCAGTCACACTGTATCCATTCCTCATTATTTATTACTTTTACTGTACTGTATTTCATTGTAGATTTTTTATTTAAAAAAAAAAAAAGGATTTTTTTTTTTTTTTTTTTTATCTATGTCGGACTTACGGCCATTAGTACTTACGACCTGGATTTGGGTCCCTAACCCCGTCGTAAGTCGGGGAGCACCTGAATATGATATATGTTTATTTATTTATACATGTACTGTACAAGATATTTAAAACTATTATCAATAATCCTTAAACTTAATGTCAATGGCCATCCTCTAATTCCGAGAAATCAAAAAATATCTCTGTATGTGGAACTGTCTTACTCGACAGTTCAATAACGGGCGTTTGCTTTGTCGCACGCATGCGCTCATGTCCTGGAGGCAAGCGGGGGCGAGCACTGTGGTTCACGCAGTGCTGATCTGGTTATCAGTGTGGGAGGTAGGGTTTACGCATCATCCGGTGTGGTGCTTACGCGCCGTCTGCTATATCAAGAGTATTTGAATGTGACAAATTGTAGATGATGTGATATCATGCAGTATGATATCACATCATCTACAATTTATCACATTCAAATACTCTTGATATAGCAGACGGCGCGTAAGCACCACACAGGATGATGCGTATGATTCATACTCATAGAGACTACATTTTGTATTCATTGTTTTTTCCAGAAACTTTATTGTGCTGAAGAATTTGAATAAATTAAACATGGCCTCCTTGTTTTCCCAAGAAACAAGTTCTGTGACAGTGAGTGAACTTCAACAACTTAAATTTTCACAGTTGTCTCTTCATGAGAAAGTTGCTATTAAGACAAGAGGCCGTCCCTCACCTGATATTTAAATATCTCAGCCAGGAATAAGCAACAGTAAGAGGTATATTCGTAGCTTTCATTCAGAATGGTACCAAAGGAAGAGTTGGCTCTGAGGTTGTGAAGTAAAAAATACATTATTTTGTTTTCCGTGTTTGTTGTTTGGAATTGGAAGTGATGTAACTTGGACAAAAGACGGCTTTAGAAATATAAACAAAATGAAAGAAAAACTGAAAAATATGAAAAGTCAAAGAAGCATATTGAAAGCGTGGTTTCACTATCACTTGTAGGAAGCATAAATATTAAAGAAAAACTTAGTGAAACCTATAGACTTTCGATCAATGAGCATAACAGGAAGGTTACCAAGAACCGTGAAATTTTATCCAAGATAATAGGCTGCATTACATTTTGTGGAAACTTTGAAAGTCCTTTACATGGACATGATGAAAAAGATGATTCAGTAAATCCAGGTGTATTTAGGGGATTAATAAATTTTGCATCTAAATTAGACCCAGATTTAAAGAACCATTTAGAAACAAGTACAGTCTTCACAGGTGTTTCTAAGACTATTCAGAATGAGATACTTGACTGCCTGCTGCAGATATACCGTGATGAGATAAAGAAAGAGATTGAAGAAGCTTCATTTGTAACTGTCATGGCTGATGACACAACAGATGTTTCAGAACACATTCAAA
The DNA here is from genome assembly GCA_958450375.1 of Homarus gammarus. Classification (NCBI taxonomy): domain Eukaryota; kingdom Metazoa; phylum Arthropoda; class Malacostraca; order Decapoda; family Nephropidae; genus Homarus; species Homarus gammarus. The sequence continues at coordinate 1,021,216 of CAUDMG010000523.1, forward strand.
TGGTAATTGTTCTATGGTACGTGCTGAATGAAGAAATATTTGAGTGTTTGCGGGGATTCTTTATTCCAGAAAATCAAACTGCAGATGGCATATCAAAATGTATTCTAGAGCAGTTAGATATAATCCTTCAAGGAAATAGACAAAAACTGATAGCTCAGACATTTGATGGTGCAAATGTTGTGATAGGCAAAAATAAAAGCAGTTTATAATAATGCACATTTCATTCACTGTTATGCGCACCAACTGAATCAGATAATGAGAAATGCAGCAAGTATTACGTGGGACTCAAGAATATTTTTCTCTAACGTTTTGGCTATACCAACATTTTTCTCAAGATCACCACAATGTGTATCCATTCTCAATAAGCATATGAACATCAGCATTCCGCGCCCATCCTCTACAAGGTGGAACTTTAACATACGGACCGTGAACAAAGTTCATGAAAATTTGCAACCTTTAAAAAGCTGCCTTGCTGAAATCCAGTCGACGGTAAATACAGATCGAATCATTTCAGAAGCAACAGGAATTTTGCACTACCTGAATAATGAAAAATTCGTGTTCTGGTTGGAGCTTTTTCATCAGATCATGCCGCATGTTGAAGTAATTTACAACCAAATGCAGTCTCGAGAAATTGATTTGTTTAAAGTACATGAATATATAACAAATTTCAAAACTGCTATTTTAGAAATAAGAAACTCAAAGTACTGTGAGAATCCTTCAAAGACGCTCATGGCTGAAGCAAAGGAAGAATGTGACTGCATATGTGTTGATATAGTGGAGAGATATTCTTTCACTTAACAATTAGTAGCTGCTAAATTATTCAACAAGAAAAGCTTCACTAGTTTTAAGAATAAACTGCCTACAGAAGAGGTAGGATTGACCACTCAAGCATATCCCATGATTGACAAAGAAAAATTTTAAACTGAACTTAGAGTATTCTACAGCAGGTCCGATATGCATGGATATTGCAGGTTAATTAACCTGCTGAAATTTTTCGTGGAAAATAATTTAGATGGTGTTCTTAGTGAGATTACGTAACTGATAAAAATCCTCTTGACAGTTCCTATGACTACATCAGAGCTTGAACGCTGCTTTTCAACATTAAAAAGAATAAAAACTTTTCTGAGGAGCACTATGAATCGGGAAAGGCTAAATGCACTTGCAATGATTTCAACGGAGAAAATTTTTTTTAACTCATCCAAACATCAATGAGAAAGTTGTTGACCTTTTCGCTCAAAAGAAAACAAGAAGAATGGATTTTATTTTTAAATAAATTTGGATCAAGCTAGACTGGAGTATTTTATCCGTAAGTGTTAAATTTTTTTTTTTTAGTATTTTTACCATACTTTTGGTATTTTATTATTTTTATCATTATATATATATATACCTGTATTTCTGTGTGTGTGTGTGTGTGTGTCTTACACAATATTAAAACAATTCTTAAAAATGTTTTGAAGCAGCACCCCCACGAATTAGAGTCACGAGCTGCCAAAGAGTACAATAGTAATACAGTAGTACAGTATTACTCCTCGGTTAACGAGCTTTCGGTTTACGAGTTACCTTCCATAAGATTCTTAACTTCGGTTAACGAGCAATCCCTCCATTAACGAGTTTCTTACAAGCCGACCTGAACATGTTTTTGTTTGCATTTGGCGGTCCACCAGCTGTAGTATTAGTCCGCCAATACAGTAATCGGTTTTAGGGCTTAAATTCCTTACCATTTTAGCAAATATCAAGAAGTTTATACTATTCAATAATTTTAAAAGTTTAATAATAAATTTTTTAGTCATTTTAACAATTATTGAACATAATTGAAGGTAATGAAACTACAGTAGTTTTATGCATGCCATCCAACCTCTCAACACACCATACAGGTGTCAGTCTTTGTGTCTTTTTTGCTGTGTTTGCACACAAATTATTGGTCATTTTGAAATTTATTTTACATATTGACAATATATAATGCAGTGCAGTGTTGATTTAAAGAAAATAATCTTGAATTACACCAAGAGAACTAAAATTTTATGTGTGAAATGGCACCATGGGGTGACTTCACTTCCACCCCAATGCCTTCTCTTCTCCCTTCTCCACCACCCCCATCATCATCATCCAGGAGCCTTCTACATACACACCTCAAAGTAAGTGTACTTTACTACCTTTTTTGTTGAATTTAGGCAATTTTCGGTGAGCTGGAACCAATTACCCAAAAACCCATTGAAACAATGGTTTCGGTTAACGAGTTTTTCGGTTAACGAGCAACCTTCTAGAACGGATAGTGCTCGTTAACCGAGGGACCACTGTACATACATAATCGGCACTTTTCCCATATTTACCCAAGGAAATAATAAACCATCAGTATTCTTCTTATAATTACACAAGGAAATAATAATACAGTGGTCCCTCGTTCAACGAACACAATTCGTTCTAGAAGGTTGCTCGTTAACCGAAAAACTCGTTAACCGAAACTATTGTTTCAATGGGATTTGGGGAAATTGGTTCCAGCTCACCGAAAATTACATACAGTGGTCCCTCGGTTAACGAGCACTATCCGTTCTAGAAGGTTGCTCGTTAACCGAAAAACTCGTTAACCGAAACCATTGTTTCAATGGGTTTTTGGGTAATTGGTTCCAGCTCACCGAAAATTGCCTAAATTCAACAAAAAAGGTAGTAAAGTACACTTACTTTGAGGTGTGTATGTAGAAGGCTCCTGGATGATGATGATGATGATGGGAATTAGAATGGGGGTGGAGGAGAAGGGAGAAGAGAAGGCATTGGGGTGGAAGTGAAGTCACCCCATGGCGCCATTTCACCTATAAAATTTTAGTTCTCTTGATGTAATTCAAGATTATTTTTTTAAATCAACACTGCACTGCATTATATATTGTCAATATGTAAAATAAATTTCAAAATGACCAATAATTTGCTTGTATACACAGAAAAAAGTGTTTAGTTGAAGAGAGTCTCAAGCAAGATGTTACCTCCACTGAAAAGACACAAAGACTGACGCCTGTATGGTGTGTTGAGAGGCTGGATGGTGCGCATAAAACTAGTTTCATTACCTTCAATTACGTTCAATAATTGTTAAAAGGACTAAAAAATTTAATATTAAAATTTTAAAATTATTGAACAATATAAACTTCTTGATATTTGCTAAAATGGTAAGGAATTTAAGCCCTAAAACCGATTACTGTATTGGCAGACTAATACTACAGCTGATGGACCGCCAAATGCAAGTGAAAACATGTTCAGGTCGGCTCGTAAGAAACTCGTTAATCGAGGGATTGCTCGTTAACTGAAGTTAAGAATCTTATGGAAGGTAACTCGTTAACCGAAATCTCGTTAACCGAGGTGCTCGTTAACCGAGGGACCACTGTACAAAGTAAAAATAAATGCAGTAAAAGTACACTTACTTTGAGGTGTATATGCAGAAGGCTCCTGGTTGATGATGATGATGGGAATTAGAGGTGGGGGTGGAGGAGAATTGAGAAGAGAAGGAAGTGGGGATGGAAGAGAAATCACCCCATGCTTCATGCCGTCATTTCACCCATAAAATTTTAAGTTCACTTGGTGTAATTCAAGATTATTTTCTTTAAATCAACACTGCACTGCGCTGTATATTGTCAATATGTAAAATAAATTTCAGAATGACCAATAATTGTACTGTAAAAACGTAAAAATAGTTTTTGTTGAAGAGAGTCTCAAGCAAGATGTTACCTCCACTGAGCAGAGACACAAACTGACGCCATGCTGGGTGAGTCAAGTGACTGTTTGGTACACTAAAAACTAGT